>VXBJ01005562.1:386813-458783 GCA_013400055.1 Nycticryphes semicollaris
GAGCTGCAATTTGCAAACCAATGAAAATTATGCTATTCCTGCTGGGATAGAAGCTGAGAGGAAAATGTGAGCTTAGTATTAATACCTAGGAAGATGATGGCTTGACTTTTCAAAGAAAAAAACATAGTGTCCGAACCAGCCCATAACTTTGATGAAAAAAGGCTTGCTGGGGTCTAGGTGCATCTGTAGGACGCTCAGGGACCTCAGCTCTACTCTCCATGGCTTTTGGTGAAGAATAATTCTGTGAGAAAATCTGCAGCAACTAGCCTTGTATCTGCAGAGACAAAGACAGCAGATGTAGCACATATACAGTCTCCCACCCTCAATGTTCCTTCATTCAGAGACTTAACCTTAGGGCAGCAGGAACGGTTTCCTTTCTCTGCTGATTCAATTCTTGTCTTTCTGAGGATTTCAGCACATGCCTCAGCTGGACTAATGGGAGTTTTGAAATGGACTAAAAATAGCAATTGATTTCACAACCATCAGTGATGACATTCAGCCACCAGCCTAAGCTGCATTTTGGTATGGACCTGATAGAAGAGAAAGAATTTGGATGTATTAGAAATTCCCATAAAAGAAAAGGTTAAAGAAAGAGTTTGCTTCCAAGATTTACCATGTTCCGCTTAAGAACACCATTCTCATGCCAAACAGAGATTTCATACCAAATTTTCTAGCTATTGCCTTTAAGAATCAATTTCTCACATCAGCTAGTCAACAAGGACAATTACCGTGGATGGTAAAGGAGATTAACATCAGACAGTTTGAGAGGATGGTATCCTGTAAAAAAAATCTTAGCTTTACATGGGCAGTGATGACCTTTAAATTAACAAGCACAATGCAGGAAAGACATCTTTGGGACACAGTGGGTATTTTTCTGAAAACCACAGCTCAGTAGCTGTCAAAGATACACATAATGTTTGTAGAGAAGGACCTAGGAACAAAACACTATTGCACCATTGCAGAAATCCATAGTTTGCTGGCATCTGGATTAACATCTGCTTGCAGCTGTGGTCATGCAACCCAGCAAGGGGAATAGTAGGACTCAGAGACATACTAACAAGAGTAACTGGGGTGATCATACACAGGGAACAGGTCTCTGTGGGGAGAATCAAATGGCCTCCTGTTCTTTGTTTTGAAAGAGAGATGACTGGGGGGGAGTTGATAGAGTTGATATTATCACAGATGTTGTGGAGAAAGGGAGTAGGAAATGATTATTCACTAGCCCTAGGAATATGAGTTAGCTGATGATGTTATCCGTTGGCAGATACAAAACCAAAAAAATGAACTCTCTTTTCCCCACACAGTCCATCCCCACACAACAGCTTTGATATTAAAACCACAAGAGTCATTGCTATGAACTGTTGTGGAGGGCAAGTTCAGAAAATGATTAGACAGCTTCAGGAAGGGCAGGTCTGTCAGAGCCTATCAGGTATTAAAGCCTGGCAGCAGCCTCCAGCTCAAAAAGTTCCCAAACTGTTCATAACTGGAACTGTGAGGCTGTTTGCCGCGCAGGGATTGCTCTGTCCACACCTCACTTTGCTCGTTCATAGAATCATAGAACAGTTAGGGTTGGAAGGGATCTGAAAGATCACTGAGTTCCAAGCCCCTTGCCGTGGGCACCTCCCACTAGACCAAGTTTCCTGAGCACCTTCTCCTGACAACTTCTGGAGACTGTAAGGGGTAGATGGTAGACAGACCAACAGTCAGCCCCTATCTGTAGTTACCCATTAAATTTACCACCCACAGCATTGAACAAGTCTATAGATATTACAGTCCTGATAACTTGGACAGAAATTCACAGCAATAGCAGCGTGAAGGTGCCGGTGAAACGTGCCCATGCCCACGATGTGCACTTTGCTATTGCAAGAGAGGTCTTGCAGTGACTTCTGCGCAGTGCTGCAGCTGAACCACGTGGCTCGCGTTTCAGCGTGACTTCTCTCTACACTGATGCGTTTTGTCATCGTACAAATCATACACTCCTGCAGGGATTTCTAACCAGTGAAAAGATTTTCCTGGATTCCCAATTACTGCTGGCATACCCAGCCACAGAGATTTTTCCAGTCTCCAGATTGCTAAAAATCACATCTCCCTTTATTGCACTTTGTAACAGTTGGCAACTCTGATTGAGCACCTCTTCCAGTCCCTTGCTTTCCTCAGCTCCATTCATGTCAAATAAATACGGTTTTCAGAAAGGAGAGACCTGCCTGGCAAAAGGAATGGCAGGACAAAAGGGGAGATGGCCAAGAACAGGGAGAAGAGCTAGGCAAGGGGCAGATGGAGCTTTTTGGTGGCTCCTGCCCCAGACAAGTTCCATGTCTCTTCGCAGGGAGAGAAGCAAGCAGGAAGCCACAGGGCTCACAGCAGCGAGAAGTGGGGAACATGGTTAAACCAAGGCTGAACCAGGCTGGTAGGATCACGGCCCACGGTCCTTTTTAGGAGCTGCAGCTGTAATACCAGACTTCCCCATCTTAAGCATGCTCCCGTGTATTTTCCCCAGTGTTTATAGAAGGGCAGGTTTGCCGAGCTCAGCAGGAGCTGGAGGCCTGAAGGGAGCAGCTGCCTCCCAGAGATCTGGCTCCCAGACCCCGAGCTTGGCAGGGGCCAGCCTGCCCTTCAGGGGGGGAAGGCTTCTCTTACTCCCAGGACCTCTGCTTCTAAACCCAGCTCAGCCCCAAGAAGGTGATGACTTCAGAAGCCCTGGCTTGTGGCTGTGAGATGGTGACCAGTCTGTGACCCAGCAGCAGTGCAGATTAGGGAGGCTGGGTCCTGCCCTCTTGCGTAGGAGAGTGGAAGATCCCAGGGCTTGCTGTCACCCAGTTCTGCTGTCAGTGAGCGGACGAGGTAACCCGTGGTCCAGTGGACGCCCGCTGTCAGATACCTGCTGTACGGGCAGTAGGCTGCCAGAGCAAGAAACAAGCCACAGGGCTTGCCATGGCTAGTGCTGGGCTCCTGCGGGCAATCCCGATGGAGCTGCCATGCCCCAGAGTGGCCACAACACTTAACATTCAAAATCAAATTTGGTGTACGGCCCCACCTCAAAGGTATGTGTGCGTACATACCCTGGGAGCTGCAGGAATACCTCATTGCTGAGTGTGCAGAGTTACTTGGGTTTGCAAAATGGTATCAATTGACAGAGCAAATTATTAATGGAACAGACGCTGGCAGGGGCAGGGAGGTTTGGAAAGCTTGTCAGGATACTCACCCACCCAGCTCCAGCCACGTTCCCTCCTCGTGCCTCGCGCCTGTGTTTCCGAGCTAATTTGTAATCTGTTGCAATAGCTCCCAGTCTCTCCTGCGCTTTGAGTTTGTAAATCAGTCTGCCCGTCTAGAGCCATATCAAATGCTTTCAACCAGCTCCGCTCTTTCACCCTTGTCAGCCGCGCTGACGAGATGAGTAGGCTCAGGAGTCAGGCAGGACTGGCAGACGTGACCTTCTGTGAATCAGCTGTAGACGGGCTCCATCTAAGGGGACTAGAGACACTCTCCAGCAAAGCTCGCCATGGTAATTTAAGACTTCACCATATGTGGCTTCCCCTTTTTTAGGACCTGCCATTTTGTAGTGGAAGAGAAGTGCTTGTTCCCACCTTAACTCCCTTGCTCGCCCTCATCAGCTTCAGCCACCTCTGAAAGCCGGGCCAGTGGTCATACTGACAGGAGGCTTCTGCTTAGTCCCCCCCAAAGACATCTCACTCTGCTTTTCTCTGTTCCTCGGGAAACAGTATCACAACTTCAGATGTGGTCTTTGCTGAGAAATAGGTGATTTCCATCCCACTCCAACCCCTACCCCTCCCCCAGTAATTAACTCAATGAAGACAAGATACTTTTGTCTTGCTCTGGAGCCACAATAGGCTCTGGAAACAGCTGCTGGCTGTAGCTGTATTAATTTTTTTTTTTATTTTTTATTTTCCCCTTAGAATATGTAGTGTAAGGTAAAGCAGCACATCCTGTAAATGAATCACAATTTTACTAAATTTCTTCAGTGGGAAGGAACCCTGGAATAGCCTTTTAAAGCCTAAAAGTGTTTTGCTGAGATGCCTTCAAATATTCTTTTCATTTGAAGCCATACTTTATTTAGACATTTTCCTTACTGTTTTCAAGGTTCAAAAAATCCATTCTGGGTCATTTTTGTGTCTCTTTGCATGGATAAATAAATTTCCCCACATTTTGGTTTGCACAAAATGCCTGTGTTTTTGTATTGTGGTTGACCTGAATTCCCAACATAGATCCAATTTTATTATTTTTTTTTTTTTTTAACATGAAAGAACCGAAGCATCAGCTATTAGCACAGCTCGGAGTGCATCTTGCCTGTTTATCTCACAGTCGAAAAGATGCTTTCCTTTGCTTCATTGCATCCTATTTTATACAGATAGAGTCTCCTTGTGTTGCCCTCATAGTTCCTCTGCCTCCTCCTGCCTGTCCTCACCTCTCCAGGCCTCTCTGTCATATCCTTCTGCTCTATGTAGGTCACTACTGCACTTCCCTGGAGTCTCCCCTTGTTGTTTCTGAAATGAGATGCTTCATTAGCTGCTCTCCGCTCTTCTGGCACTGCTGACTTCTGCAGTCAGCTTGCAGACACCTCTGCTAGTGGCTGCCTTCCTCCCCTTGCTGTTTGCCCTGCAGAAATAGTACCGAACACATCCATGAGTCAGAAACTCCGGGGAATGCCCATTAGCGCGCGCTGGCTTTCTCCTGGGTGTGTTTCACACTCTGAATCTTATGGAACCTCATTATGTTTCTTTTGTATTTAGATGCTCGGCCTCACTAATATTTGAAGAGGATGGATGAAAGGTTTTAATGTTTGGTGGTTTGTTTTTTTTTTTTAAATCCCTTAAATATCTGTATTTTGGGGTAGAGGGTGGAGATTTGCAAATAAGAAGCAGCTCTGTACTTCCAGCTCAAATGGCTCTTATTTTACCCTAGGAAGAAGAAAACTAAATGAAGAGGAAGAGAACTATGTATATGAGGCTGTGTGACTCCCTTCCAACAGGAGCCCTGAAAACTGAAAAAGCCATGGTGCTTGTCTTCTGCTGGGAAGAGACGTTTCAAAGGTAGGAAAAGAGGAGAACAAAGCGTGCGTGTTCCAGAGCTCTGCACGCAATCACCGACAAATAAGCCTGGCAGCGTCTTGGTTTTCTGTAGGAGTGTGTTCCATGCAGCTAATCCCCTCGTCCTGAGTTGCCATCTGGAGTATGCCACCAGCAGGTCCTGTGTACCAGAGGTGTCGCAAAGCCTGCGACAAGCCAGGCAGCATGCTGAGGGCCTGCCAGCAGCCACGGGCTGTTCTTGCTCAGTCACACTTGCAGCCCCATACACACGATGTACTCGGTGAAGGGCAGCCGCCTCTTCTGAGAGGTCTCTAGGAAATAAAAGCCCACGTCGTACCAGCAGAATGGCCCTCAGCACGCTGCTCAGAGCGTCACCAGCACCCTGTGTCAGGGAGAGTGTGTCAGAGAAATATCGATGACAAACAAAAAATTGCTGAAACCTGCCAAGAGGATGCTTGGCTCCCACTATACTGGAAATGGCCTTTTCTCCAGTCAGGAACACCAGGCAAAGGCGTGTGGCACCTGGGGGTGGGCCATCACCCTGTTACCCACGCAGAAGATGCCCATGGTGTTCACTGCTCTTGAGCACACACAGCCTCTGTCGACTGCTTGTCCCATCTAGCAGCATCCCAACATCCCCAGTTTCCCCCTGTGCTGGTGCAGGGCAGCCAGCAGAGCCCCAGTGGTTCAGCTGGAGAGCCCCTGGGTGTCCCCCCATCTCTGCCAAGTCAGGGGGGGCTTTGTCTCTCCCCTGGCCTGGCACCATGTGGCCCACACTGTCCCCTTCTCTTCAGCAGTCACAAATCTCTGGGCAGTGGGGCAAGAGGTCTCTGCAGGCTCTTTACAGCTATTGCTGTTTCTGCTTCTGCTGGATGATGCATTTCTTGACTCTCCTGTCCTTTCCCAGTTTCATCAGCATCTTAATTATGCTCAGCTCCCTTTTATGGCAGGCACATGTAGGCAAGTGCAAGTTTCCAGACTCCTGGCAAAGCTTTCTATTGGAAAAGGGGAAATTGGCTCAAAAAGTGCAGCCAAGCCCTGATGGCTGCAACCGTGCAGGATTATTTATTTCCCCCTTGTTAGACCTGTGTCTTTACTGGGCTGTCAGAGCAGCAACAGCTCCTGGTAAGGGGGGGTGTGCTTCCCACCGCATGATTTCAAAGCTGTTTGCTGAGAGCAGTGGTGGACTCTTGCTACTCTCAGTTCAGGGACATTGGGAAGGAAAAATGGAGACGTGACATGATCTCCTGCCTGCCCTGCCTCGCTTCTCCTGACAGCTGTGATTTCTCGCCAACCTTGAGACTAGGGCTCGCATGTCAGAGAAGAAGGAGGAAACGATCCATTAATCTTCTTCCTGTTTCCCCCCCCCCCCCCCGGGAACTGCTGTGCTTGTTCAAGTGGGGAATGCACTTGCTCAGAAAGGCAAGCTCTGCCCATCGGCACAGCCACCCTTTTTCTACCCTTCCCTGGAAGGCTCTCCCAGCGGGGAGGTGGCAGCAGCCTCCTGATTGATGCCCACCCACTGACAAACTGGCAGACAGGTCACCCTCCACTCCAGAAGCAAGGCACTCAGCCCCTTTGTTGATATTAACTGCAATAACGAAAGGTGCAGCTTCAGTTTGTAAAGAAAAAGAGAAAAACAAGCAAAGGTTTGGATTGTGTGTCTCCCTGCCCCTCCCTCCAATGACATGGATCCCTTTTGGGCTTTGGTCCAAAAGTTCATTAAAAGGAAAGTACAGCCAAGTATTACTTTGAAAGAGAGGAAAAAAACCGGCTCATCCATCAGAAGAAACACAAACAGTGTCAGAGAGTGGTTGCTAATTTGCTCTCCCTGGGGAGATCTTCTTGTTTTTAACAAGAAGAATGTTTTGCCACAGAGGGATGCTGAGTCAGCCTGATGCTTTCTTATCCTGGGCTTCTCCCTTTCCTGGCATGACCCCAGGGTGAGCATCTCCCCTACCTGTTGACCTCCTCGGAGATGCTGGATGGATACAATGCTCAGATGGCACCTGGAGTCTTCTGCAACAGCTGAAATGCAGTGAATAGATGCATCCTGTAACAGCAGAATGGTGGAATATAGGTAAATTCAGAAGAGAGAAACCAGTCTGAACAATAACTCTATTATTCTACTAGCCTGGAGAAAAGGAGGGGAGACCTTATTGCTCTCTACAACTATCTGAAAGGAGGTTGTAGCAAGGAGGGGTTCGGTCTCTTTTCCCAAGTAACAGGTGATAGTACAAGAGGAAATGGCCTCAAATTGCACCAGGGAATGTTTAGATTGGATATCAGGAAAAAATTCTTCACTGAAAAGATTATCCAACATCAGAACAGGCTGCTCAGTGAAGTGGATGAATCATCATCCCTGGAGGTATTTAGAAGAGGGATAAATGTGGTGCTGAAGGACACAGTTTAGTGTTAGGTTAATGGTTGGACTTAATGATCTTAAAGGTCTTTTCCAACCCAAATGGTTCTACGATTCAATAAGAGTAAAGAAAAATAAGGTGCTTCTATGTTGTTAAACATATTTCAGGACAAAACTAGCTATATCAGTGACAGCAGCCCAATACTCAACAGAGTTCCTAGACAGGCCAAGGACTGTGAAGAAAGCTAGATGAAGATGGTAATTTGACAATGAGGAAATATTTTTTTTTCCAAAAGTCACTCAAATGGCTCTTGAGCAGAAACAAGTGAAGATGTTGATTTGTAGTGTAACTAGAAGCACTAGGGAAATGCCAGAAAAGTGAGAGAAAGATGATGGTTTTACTAATATTTAAAAAATA
This sequence comes from Nycticryphes semicollaris, assembly GCA_013400055.1. Lineage (NCBI taxonomy): Eukaryota > Metazoa > Chordata > Aves > Charadriiformes > Rostratulidae > Nycticryphes > Nycticryphes semicollaris. The sequence continues at coordinate 394,639 of VXBJ01005562.1, forward strand.
AAAATGAGATGTCCATTCATGATCTTTGAGTCCAGGCAAGTAATGGAATAGCTGAATGGGATTCTTGATTAAAAAATTAAGGGGAAGGGGGCTAATTAATTCCAATCATCATTGTCAAACTAACTCTCTTCTTTGTTGAGACTATAGATTTGATAGGTAAAGGTAAAAGAAAATTACAAGTTTAAATTGAATTTTTTTCCAGGCATTTCTTTGGGAAAACTCAATGTTTTGATTTAAAAAAAAAAAGTTTTTATTAAAAAAACAAGAACCATAATTCAAAGTGGAGCGTGTTTCATGGCTCACAAAGTAACTCACTGCCAGAGCTCCTGTGTAACCGTAACTGGAGAGTCATTTTGGTAGACTGGTTTCCAGTGGGGTCCTGCAGGCAACTGCAGTGTTAATCTTTCCTCTTATCCTGCACTAACTGTGGCTCATGCTCTGTGTAAGCCTGTGCCTCTTCTTCTGGTGGGTTTATACCTGCCTACAGTGGCTGTGCCTTAATCCCACATCTTTAATGGCTTTTTTCAAGGGTCTGAAGGGCAACAGCACAAAGCCTGCATTGATCACTTTTGCAAGCAATATGAAAGTTGGATCCTGGTGAAGAAGGAGAAGATTTGCTTCTCTGATATGGCACAGCTATGAGTGGTCAGTAGGATGGGCACCTTGTGAAACGTCTCCTTGGCAAATGTACTGAAAGTTCTACCTGGCTGCAGGAGCTTCTGGGAGCTCTGTCCCTCTGGCTAAATCCAGATTTCTCTGTCTAAAGGTACTCCCATCTGAAACACGCCATTGCAGGTGTCCTCAGTCCGGCAGGAAAGAGCTCAGTAACAGCAAATCGGGGTGGAAGCTCCATCTCAACAAATTCAGCCTGAGAATAAAGCCCAGATTTTTCATGATCAGGGCAACCTCTCCTTGCCACATCTTGCCAAAAGTTGTGGTCACTGGGCACAGCATTGGGATGGGATGTTTTTCCAAGCAATGTGCTTGTGTTCAAGAGGAGCTGATTCAGGGAAGGCCAGTGGTCTCTGATGGTGGTTTTCATGCTCATTTCATCCAAAATTTTTGCTGCTAAAAATGTAGATCCCTTAGAAATGACATTTATGTAGATTGTAACATGGTTGTAGAACAGTTTTAGTCATCTAAAACCAGTCTGCACTGTAGGTCAGCTGTCACAGAGTAACCCTGGCAGTCCTGGCTAGCTCATCCAAAGACTGGTGCTTGTACCAACTTATTATCAAGAGAAAGATGTATCTATCCTCTAGTACAGCATTAGTCAGCAGTCTCTTCTGTTTCAGCAGTTGCTATTTTTTAGTCATTGGAAGGAGGGCTGCTTTAAGAAATACCGTTTGAGTCATAGGGAAATTGAGCAGGGGTTAAGTCTCACTGTCCTGAGTAGGAAGTTGCACTCCCACTTCCTTCCTGCCTCTTTCCAGAAGATCTCGATAATGCTTTCCCTCCCGCCTTTCTGTCACTGAGCTGCCTGGGGAGTCAAACCTGCCCTAACACCCTCAGGAGCCTGTGGAACACTCCCAAAAACATCCTCTCCCAAAACCCACTAAGCTGCCGCCTTTGGTGAAGCTGCAGGGTGTCACTAAGATTTTTTTGTGAACCCTTGGCTACACTCAGCTTCATGTCCATCCCTTGACAGTGTGTCTTATGGCTCCTGGAAAGGTGAGAAATAAGGTGCCTCCAGCTGTGGGAGACTGGGCTGAGAGCCTGGAGAATGGTGGAGACTTCTCCACAGCTGCACCCTTCCGTTAGGACCTCTTCCTACTGGGTCACCATGCCTCAGCCATGCCCACTTGACTAACGCACTTCGTCAGCTTTAATTGCCATTGGTTTTGCTGCAAGTTGAATGTTTACTGCTTAGTAAATTGATGCATAGCACAAGGTAACTATGGTTTAATCCCATTTTGCAAATGGGGAAAGTTTAGGCCTGTCCCTGTAAGTGATGTCATGGAGGGATGTGGCAAAGAGCCACGGGAAGAAGTGGACCAGCTTACCATGGAGGAAATGGCTGAGGATACTTTCATCTCAGCATTGCTTGGATGCCTGTGTGCTTTGTGAGCTGTGCTTCCTCCCTTCAGCGCACGGAGGAAGGAAACTCCATGGTGACAATGTATGGAGGAAGGTAGTGCTGGCTCACAAGCTGCAGGGAGGATGTGACTCCCCATGTGTCTCTGGAGTTGGGCCAGGGGAGTTTCCAGTGGCCATCGCCTCTACGCCGACAGAGAGGTCCTCCCCAGCTTGGACACCACATCCAGCAAAGGAGGGATCCTGAAGGAGAAAGGGCTTAACTGCCCCGGTAATAACAAAAACACTGCTGATGGCCACACTAACCTCTTGAGGTGGGGTGGAAAGATAGGAGAGGGAGTTTTCTGACTGTTTTAGGGGAGACCTCCATATCTGAGAGACCCCTGCTTTGGAAATGTGTGTCTTCATTGCCTTGGACACATCGGTGTCCTCACTGAGTGCTTTTGGCTGTCAGACTCAATTCCCTGTATACATTACCCCTCATCTAGGCTTCCCAAAGCTGTTTGCAGTCCTCGATTAAACCAATGACTTCCAGAAGTATGTAGGTAATAATACAGAATGAGCTTCATATTATTATACGCCTTATCCTTTTTTTTTTTTAATAATTTTTAAAATATATCAATTTTTATACATGCTGAAATGCCGCTGGCTGTCTTAAATGATGTGAGGAGGGAACAAAACTGGATTCTTCCTTCCTGCATTTGCAGGAAATGCTTATCCAAGACTAGCAGGGAGCTTTGGTAACACCTCTGGGCTCCTGGTGGCTGCTGCCGGCAGCTTGCCCACACACTGGCACTGGTGCCCAAGTGCCATCATGGTGCCCTGCTGCAAGTGAGGCAGCGTGGGATTGTTCAGTTGCGCCATTTCCTGGAACCCTTTTTATTTCCACTATGACAGCTTTTACACAGAGAAGTCAAACTCTCCTCCTAGTTAATCCTTTATGTTATTCTAATAGAAAATTAGAGAGCCTATTATTGTCTGCAAATGCCTATACCTACAGGTAATGCATTATTAGGGAAGGAAAGAGGAGGCTCCAAATCCTTATTTTTAAGCAAAAATTAAATGATGCTAAGCTATATCTCTTTTGCATGCTGAAGGATTGGGTGTGACAGAGGTTCTTGGCAAAAACTCGAGGGGATTCTGGTAGTAAACTACCAGTAACTTTGTCTGTCATTCCGTTGTGTGTGGTCTGATTGGTCAAGCTGGACACAGCGTCTCTGCGAGCAAGGGGCACAGAGAGCTGTCACCCAGCATCACTGAGCACAGGGAATGGTTACTCTGCTTCTGTCAGCTGGATGCCTCTACAAGGGGGTTATGAAAAGTTTGTATGCGTTTTCTATGTATTTTAGAGCCTTCTATAAACAGAAACCAATTAGCAAGGTGTTATCTAGAAAAGGAGTAAAAGACAAAAACGTCAGACTGTGTTTTTCTGTAGTTTGAAGTAGAAACACTCCTGTGGACTGTGGTTGTGTCCAGATTTCCCCTAAGCAGGATTAGTTTATGTCCAGAGGCAGCTCATCTGTGAGGCCAGGTAATCTATTTTGAAAACTGCATTTCTGAGGAGACCTCATTATGTTGCCAAATGACGCTGAGCTGGTCTAACACCCCAGTCCTCCAGGGCAGCCCAGCACCACTCTCAGCATTCAGTTGATTTTCCTAAGGTGTTCTTGAGAAGCATGCTCTGGGTGTCTATTGACCCTTGAACAGGGGACAGAGGGAAGGAGAAGGATGGGATTTGAGGATGCAGGTGGAAATGGAACAGGATCCATGACAGGATGTCATAGTGCATTGGGGTAAATCCCTGGCCACCAGAGAGTGCTGGCTTGGTAGACTTTATTGGGACGACCTGACATGTCCAAGAAGATTTCACACAGAAAACTGAGAAGTGTTTCTGGTTTCCTCCTGCTATTTCTACAAGCCCATCCTTTATTTTTACCACTATGGCGAAGTTAATCATAAACATGGAGCAGAAATCTAAGGAACATGTAGACGTGGCATTTCATAGCATGCTCTAGTGGCTGAAATGTAGGAGGTTTTTGTGTGTGTATGTCAGAGGTTCTTTCCAACCGTGAAGATTCTGTGGTTCTGTGAAATGACTGCAGTGTGTAATAGGTGGTGAACAAGAAGGAAGTGTTCCTGCAGAGAAGCCTGAGGCCAGGGAGAAGGTCAATCCTGGGTACCTGGACCATGACAGCAGAGAGGAAGGCCTGCTGCTTGCTCCTGACCTGAAGCCTTGGTGGCAGAAAAGTGACCTTCTGCAGGAGCAAGTGACCTTCTTGGGCAAAAGGTGCTGGGGAGTGAGTCCCACCGGACAGGACATCAATGTTTATGTAGCCTGGAATGGTCTGGACACCATACAGATCAGTGATAGGCCCCACAGCTGCACTCCAATGTGAAGGAGGATCAGTGGTGGGGATTGCTCTTTTTGCAGTGTGTCTCAAAGCAGTATTTTTGTGGATGCCTGAACATAGATTGTATGCTATTTTCCTCCTTGCAATGAAGGACAGGCCATTTGACTAAAAATAACCCCCAAATTGAGCCCAAAGTGGATTCCTCCAGAATATTGCTTTTGGCCAAGCTGCCCTGAATTGGACAACAACGTCTGGAAAAGCTTCTGTGTCCCTTGTCTGGCTAGAGAAAAAATTGTGCTTGATCTTGGCAAATATCCCAGCTCTCTTCAAAGCACAGAATGCTTCTCTCCTTTTTGACCTCATTGCTCTTGGACTCTTAAGCCAGCCAGAGTTTAGAAGCTCTTGGTTTATTGCAACAAACTGAAAATGGCTGGTAGCTGAGTTCAATGCATGCAGGAATATTGTAGTTCATTCTTTCTCCAGAAAGGCACAGAAGAGAGGCTTTGTCCAACCAAGCATTGCCCACAAAAGGTATGAAGGAAAGCAGATTTCATCGGCTCCAGTTCACAGAGACTGCCCTTCCTAGAAGGAAAAACATCACTCAGTACCACATAAATCAGCATTTTGCTCTGTGGGTCAGGAGACCTGTCTGCCATGCACCCAACTGGGCTGCTGTAGGAGCTGTCAGTAACAACTTGCCACCTAAATTGTTCTTCCAAGGACCTCAGTTCCCCCCAGTTTGAAACACTGGAGTTAGTCATCAGTACCTTACTAGCCCACTCTTCCATGACGTAGTATGCCAGCACATTTTTAACTACCATTGTAGTGCTTCATGGCATTTATTCCATTGAAAGGCAAAGGGAGCAACATCTGTTTCAAAGGGAAGTACAAGTGTGGGTAGAAAGTGCCTCCTCTCTCGGTGTGGGCTCTGGAGCTGGGCCTTGGGTTGGGCAGAGGAGGGCATATCCATCCCCCTTTGGGACCAGAATGAGCAGGATGCTTGTTTCCAACATGGCCTGGCAGGTGCTCTAGCCAGATGGGCCCAGAGACTGTGCAGTTTTTCACTAGTGAGGTTTGCCCAGTTTCCCACCCACCTCCTGCCTGTGTCTGGAGAAGTGCAAGAATTTGATTTTTGGGCTGTTTCCTGGCCTGGCTCCCAGCCCAAGGGGGTGAATCACGGCACCACTGTCCTGCAGCCGGACTTGTCCTGAACCCATCACTCACCGCCAGCAGCATTTCCATGAAGCAAGATGGCTCCTTCACTCAATCTCCTAAGGTCTTGGAGACTTTGGGCTGGTGCAGTCCCTGTCTTGCTGTTGATCTGGTTAGGAAACCTGCAGAGGGCAATACAAAGCACCCTGGTGCTCAAAATTAGGCAGGATTTTCACTGCATGCTAGGGAGTGTTGGCTCATACAAGTTGCAAGCCTATACCTAAATAAAGTGGAGAACCTTTTTCCACCTCAAAAAGACTACCCGTTTTGTCTCGCATGCCCTCCCTTCATCACCCCCCTCCTGCCCCCAACCACCACTTGCTCCTAGATCTGTGTATCCACTTAGATACACAGGGTTTCAACTGTGTGGTTTTCTTAATTTAAATTTGATTTCTGAGAAAGAACGAGATGAGCTCCAAGTAACAGAATGTGATAGCTCTGGAATATTACACAGCATTAATCTCAGCAGTGAGTGGGAGCAAGACACTGAGGGATGCGCAGCCTGAGAAAACCAGGGAGGCTCAGTAAGTAGCAGGAGCAGAAAGAAGCAGACAGCTTGGGAAGATTTTTTGGAAGAGAAATGTCAGTATAAAGAAGGCAGACAGGAGAGAGAGACAACCCAGGCCACTTCCAGGGCAGGCCTTTCAGTGAGTGCCAGCAGCTCTGTGCTCCTGGATGTGGAATTGTTTTATGGGTTACTCTCATTTCCAGGCTCTTGGAAAACTATTGTCTAGTGCCTGACCTAACGGGAAGTGCAACTGCTCAACACAGGGAGCACATCCAAGGAAAAAAATGAAATTACATTCAGAGGTTGGCTTTCCCTATTTTTAGCTTGTCTGCAAGTTATCTGGAGATGCATGCAACTTATTTTGGAAGATTTAGGAAGCAGAAGGTGTTGCCAGTTCTTGCAGTATGAGAAACCAAATGTGCTGCATTTCTTGTGACAGCTGCAAACGATACCTAAATAGGCATCGTGGCTAAGGAGGGCATTTTTAGGCTGTTGCATTACAGATCTTTCAAGTAAAAGCTGAAGCACTTTCCTCCCCAACGTTAAAGAGAGACACACGCAGAGAGGGAAAGAGATGGACAGAGATGCAAAACGTGTAGTTCTGTGGCTGAGGTCACAGGTTGTGTAGCTGCTCAGAAATTAATGAATTGAGCTGCAGCTGCAAAGGTGCTTTGCCTTTCCAAACCCTCCTGTAAGAGGGACACCACACTGTCATTTGCAAAGATCCCCTCAGAGCTGCTGAGGGTTTGCCCGTGTTACAGGTGAAACCATTGCCTGAGACTGGCTCCCTTCCCAGCCCTGTTAAGCGCCTCTCCGTCCTCTGGCCTGACTCACCAGTGAGTTGCCTCCTGAGCTCTGCAAAGAGCAATCTTGAGGCTGTGACTGAGCTCCCACCTCTGTTTGAGATCCAGGCCTCCCTGGAAGGGGAACAGTTGTTTAACTGTGGCTGCCTACAGTCTCTTCTCTGTGCATTATGGCACAGGCACAAAGAACTTGATTTTTGTTTTCCTCTGAACCACTGTAACTCACTGACTCCCACTGAGTAGCTCCTGATGGAGAGCTAAAACTGTCCCTCACCAAACACAGCTATGTCTGATACACATAGGCTCCCTCTTTCTTCTAGCTGTGTTTACTGCTAAGGGCTTGTTAGTTCCTCAGTACATTTTCCTGGTCAAACCAGAAATCTGAGGAGCCATTCCCTTGTGCAAGCTCTGGGAACATCAAGGTCCTGAAGGTAAAGTCACATCAGAAGGTCATAGCCAAGGGATTTGCGTTATATTCCACCAGGAGGTTATTGTCTGCTATGCTCAGGCACTAATTGCTGATGAGACTATGTGTATGTAACACATCTTGCTTCTAATCATGTAAACAAGTATTTTCCTGGCCTTGACACTGACAGCCAAAATGTGATTAATATTCAAGTTTCGAGTTTCCTATTTTCCCTGGAAGTGACCGTTCCCACCGAGCCAACGAAGGCAACTGCCCTGCCAGGGCTGCGACCCGAGCTGCAGTCTGGACAATAAATTCTGCGAAGGAAGATGGAAACCTCCGGGAATAGCCTGTTTCCTGGGAAGGTCTGCGGAGCCTGTTGCTTGGAGGACCCCACTGCACTGCCTCAGCAAGGAAAAGGCAGTACTGCCCCACCATGGACAGAAGGGATTCGATATCCCGAGGTCTCCTTCAGCATCAGATTTCTGACTTCAAGGGAGGACAAGCTGAAAAAGAGGCAGATCTGTCTCTTGCTAATCCAGCCTGCACCCTCTTGAAATGCCTTCAGTCTGCATCAGGGTTTCTCTTGATCACCTGTGGGGCCAAAGAGGAATTGCTCAGCTATTCCGTGCAGACTTGGGATGTGGTGGGGTTTGTTTCTCTGTTATTCCTGTGTTCCAGTGATGCAGAGGAGTGTGGCATCAGTGAGTGATGGCATGTGGAGAGGCTGGGGTTGCGCTCCCAGCAGTTTGCCTGCTAATACCTGTGGACTTTCGATGATGTGCAGGAGGAATTATATTTTCTAGCCTCAGCTGAAGGAAACAACTACACTGCTTTTTCTCCTTCCTTTCCCTTCCTTCCTCCCTCCCTCCCTCCCTCCCTTCCTCTTGGGGGAGGTCTTGTTCTTCCTGTGGTCACCTGGGAATTGTCATGGTCAAGTCCCAGGCTGCCACAAAGGACCTGAACATGAGCAAGGCCCATGGGGTTCCCCCCCCCTGTGCCCTTCCTGCAAGCAGTGTGGTTTTGACTTTCACCAGCCTCCTGCCGACTCGGGAAGTGAGGCATGAATGACCCGGTGTCCCCTTGCCCGTCTCTTAGCTGATCTCAGCCAGTCGAGGGGTCCAAGCTCATATCCCAGGTGGATGCTAATTTATTCAGGAAGGCTTGCTCCTTTGCCCAATGTTCCACATGTCACTACATCAGAGACTCAGCTGTCAGCAGAGAGGGCAACATGCATATTCAGGGACTCCTTTAATGTCAGCCATGGCAGAAAGTGTCTGCTGCTTGGCAGTAATGTCTTGAAATGCTGGGTGACTATTGGTAACACACCTTGGCGCACTCTCTGCAAGGTGGGGAGGAAGTTCTTTGCAGACCTTTGAGTCTCAGCCCATTTATTAGAAGGGCTGATTACTCTGACCTCTCCTCTGAGACTCTTCAGTGGTAAGCTATATGGGGAATTTAGATTCCACCAGGTGCAGCGCTCTTGCCCCCTATGGGGCTAATGAAATTTAAGCTTTTCTTCTAGAATTCACATCTTCCAAGCTGCTTGCTCGGTGATTGCCAGTAAGGCTCTTTCCATGGCCAGCAGCTGCTGCAAGTGCATGGGGACCATACCCTGTAGTTAACAGTAGTTAATAGTAGTTAGCTGCCCGTGGACAAAGATGATTCTTGGTGTTTTCCACTTTATCCTATAAAGCTTCTAGTTAGAGCTGAGAAAACAGTAAATATCTAGCCTGTAAAGGGCTGAGTGCTCTGCTAATCGCAGTGAAACGGGAGTCTGTGCATGTGCAAGAAGCAGTTGACACAGTTAAAGTATGATAATTGTAATTTTTCTTTATTTACTCAGTCTTCCTGGCTCGTAATTTCACTTTTAGCGAATGCAGGAGGGCTGTGATGTTGGAGGAAATGACACTAAGGAACCTGGAGCATGTAGGCAATATATAAATCAATATAAAGTGTATATATATATATCAATACATAAGTCAATATTCAAATGCTAGTAGCATCTCATGGGTGAAGACTTTCTTGATCTTGCTGGAGGATAGTACCTGCAATCATTGTGGTGTTGTTCTTTCAGGATGCTCCAGACTCGAGCACACCTGAAACTTATCAGAAACAGTTACTGGCATCTGGAGTGCCACCCAGCTGAATGCACTGGGAACACTGATCAAATGCAGGTGACCATTCAGGTGAGCAATGAGCTCTACCAGAGGTCATAGAAACATAGAATTGTCTAGGTTGGAAAAGACTTTTAAGATTGAGCGCAACCATCAACATAACACTGTCAAAACCACCACTAAACTATCTTTCAGCACCACGTCTACGTGTCTTTTAAATACCTCCAGGGATGGTGATTCAACCACTTTGCTGAGCAGCCTGTTCCAATCTTGATAACCTGTTCGGTTATTTTGGAAATTTTCCTACTATGCCATCTACACCTCCCCTGGCACAACTTGAGGCTGTTTCCTCTTGTCCTATCACTCGTTACTTGGGAGAAGAGACTGGCCCCCATCTCACTACACTCTCCTTTCAGGTAGTGGTAGAGAGCAAGAAGGTCTCCCCTCAGCCTCCTTTTCTCCAGGCTGAACAGCCCCAGCTCCCTCAGCTTCTTCTCATAGGACTTGTTCTCTAGATCCTGCACCAGTGGTCAGCAGGCTTGAAGAACTAAAAACCCCTGAGCATTCTCCTGGTCTGCCGGGAAGTTTGTGTGTCATGTAATTGAGTACCTCACAGAGCTGGAGGTGCTCAGGTGGGACCTGTTACACATCTGCTTCCAACCCTGAAAGCTTCAGCACTGCTTTGCTGCAGTCCTCTCGGGCTTGGTCTCCAAATGTGCCCAAACATGGGACACCAGGACAGCATCAGACATGGCTGCAGTGCCCTTTGTCACCCTGCTGGAGTCTCTAGCCAGGCTACACCCACCCAGAAGCCTTACAGCCTCTGCCCTGTCAGTAGGGTAGTTCAGGTCTTCTCTTATCTGGCTGGCAGCATGTGGACCCACAGCATGGAGGCAGGTGGTCCGTCAGCAAGGTAAGGAGGAAAATTTAGGAGAAAACACTCCCATTTTGAAGCTGGCTATTCTGCAAGGGGGAAGACAGGGTTCATGAAGGGTGGATGGTGTGTAGAGTAAGGTCCTCACCAGCAGCCTGGAGAGGGAAACTTGGTGAATGCAGAGCTCTTGAGTTGTGGAATACATGTGCTTTTTTCTTTTGTGGAAGTCAGTGACTAAGATAAAGCTCTAAACTCCACACTCACTGATTCCACAGTAAAATCTCCCAGTAAAAAGGTTCAGAAAACCTGAATTTTCCCAAATGAGGAAAACTGGCAACTTTAAGGACTCCCAACATTAACTCCGATGCTGGCTAAAGGGAAGCTCATTGCAGAACCAAGCTGAACCTCAACGCTGCAGCTCCGGCCATGGTGCCACACAATGTAAATTTTCCTGCCTCTCCTCTTGCAAGCTATTTATACCACCCCCGACTTCATGTAGGCTGCAGCTGCTGCTGTGCCTGAGCATCTCAGGCTGAGCAAGCTGCTCTCGGGAGGATGCTTTCTTCTAGGAATCCGGGCACAAAAGCTGTTGGGCGTCTCCCGGTGAAATGGGAAACGGAGGGCAGGGAACCGGATGGAGGCAGTGCTTGTCACTGATCCACACCGTCCTTTGCACGGGAAGGAAGCTGAGACATCAGAACATGAGAAGAGCATTTATACACGTGTAGTGCGTGTGTGTGTGGGGGGGTGTTGGATAAAAAGGAGGCAGAATTTATATCTGCTTTTGACCACCTTACAATAAAGCTAAGGTGCACTTCCTCCAAGATGGTGGAAAGCCCAGCTCTCCTGGAGTATGTGCGAGCCCTCGGGAGCACTCATTAGCTGTCTTATGACTACCTGCTAATTTACTGGGAAAAGACTTGAGTTGACACCAAATACTTCCAAAACCATATTATTTTCTTATCTTTACCCAGAACCTTTTAAGCATTTAGCTCCTGGGTGGGTAAGTACGTTCAGCGCCTCATTTCCCAGATAAAACTTGGTTTTGGGGCAAAGGCCTTGCTTGCCATGTGTCCTCGTAGCCACACTCTCTCTTTGTTGTTCTCTGGGTGTTACAACAGTGGGGGCTTGTTGTGCACTGGCTTTATCAGCCGCAGAACACCTCTGGTGGAGGCAAGGCTTGGCACAGGTCCCTTCTCTTTCAAAGAAGAGCAGGACCCAGGGGTGGCCTCGCTCTCTAAGCACAGCCAAGACTGCATCCTGAATACCGCAGCGTATCACACCCGCTGAAAATCCTATTAGAAACGTCTGTGAAGGCTGGATGCTGACAGAGCTATCTCAGGACAGCTAAACTGCTGAGACAGTCAGTCCATCGTGTGCCAGAGCCCTGTGTTACTATTGGCCTAATTTGGGCCTGCAATGAGAGAACGATTAAAAAACTGCAACCCACGATACGCAGCACTGAATGTTTGGTGGCGATAATGGCCAAGAATCACAAATGAAGTCCATTTTGGGGCCAGAAAAGGAAATAGTTGTGCAATAGCATCACTTCCTATTCAAATTCTCCACAGACAGGGAATCAAAATCCCAGATAAGAATCACAGGGTGAGGCTGATACACACTGAGGTACGCTGGCCATGAGAGCTGGTTTGAGTCTTCTCGGTTGTGACCTACACGATCTGTGCCTTTTTCCTCCAGGACTTCTAACCAGGCTGGGAGCTATGGGTCTAGGGTACTGCTAGACACCAATTTATGAATTCTTATGGTGCATTTGTAAGCTCCAGTGAGCGAAGTCCATGTTATTTCTGAACGAGAACATTCACATGAGCATGTAGTATATTTTTAACTTACAGATTATCAGCATCACAGTTGTAATGAATGCATTTTAACTTTCCTGAGCAGCTCTGTCATCCTGTCCCTATTTTTTGAACTATAATGTAATAAGAGACATTAGTAGCATAATACCTCAGGCTACTACTATTCACAGCAAAGGCATCTCAGCTGGGAACAGAAGCCCACTATGCTCTTTCATATTGTATTTCTTAAGGCAAGCGTGGTGCTCTGCAGCCAGGATGGGAAAACTACCTTGTGAGTACATGTAGGTGAGATGCAGCTGGGAACTGCCAGACCAACTACCCTGCGCTCCGCTATCCCACTTCAGACTTTGTTTTGATGAAAACTGAGGGAAACAGCAGTGCAAGTTCACAATAAGTATAATCCAACCTACCAAGTTGCTTGCTACTTCTGAAAGGGGCTCATGTTGCCTCCTCACTTGCAGCCTCCCAAAACAACCCCAAAAGTAAAGGCCACAAGCATGGTGAGCTGCTCTGACTCACCCTGCAGCCTCACACTCACCAGATGTAATACAACTTGAGCAAAGCAAATGCAGGGACCAGGTCTCTTGTTCAACAGCAGCTACTGTTGCTTTGAGTCAGGCATAAGATGAAGTCCCACCATCACCTGACATCCAAGACATGTTTTCATTTAACCCTTTCTCAGGTTAGGGTTAGCCTAGGAAGCTCAGCCTTGCAGTATATGATCCTTCAGGTGAAGCCTCTAACCCAAAACATGAAGAACATGCCAGAGTTCTCCAACAGTAGAAGATGGAAACTGTGCAAAGGTTTGTTTTCATCAGCTGGTGCGCCCTCTCCAGGGCTTTTCATATTCATAGAATCATAGAATGGTTCGGGTTGGAAGGGACCTTGAAGATCATTGAATTCCAGCCTCCCTGTCATGGGCAGGGACACCTCCCACTAGAGGTGGCTGCTCAAAGCCTTGTCCAACCTGGCATCCACAACTTCTCTGGGCAAAGACAGGATCTTGTGCCTACTCCCTTTTTTATTTTTAATCTCTCAGATGACAGTGCTGGCTGACTCAGCACACATCATGAAGCAACTGTTAGTGAACAGATGTGTTGGGACTTACTTCTTCATGTAGTGCTGCAAACTCCTGCAGGGGCAGTGGGCAGAAGAACCTGCTCTAGGAACCTCTTTTCTTGCAGGCTCACCACCAGTGTTGGGAAGCACCACAGGAGCATAGCAATGGGATCATCAAGTGAGCAGGACTTGTCCCTGAAGGATATGTGTAGTGGGCTTTCAGCCTAAGACAGTGGAGGTCCCATGTCAGTGAAGGCAGTTGCTGTGTGCTTTGGTCCTAGGACCTGCTCTGCAGGTTGCAGGGTTCCTGTTCCAGCACCCAGGAGTTTGTAACCCAAAACCCTTGGTTGCAAGATTAAAAATAAATAAATAAAAAAAACCCCACCCTTCTGGAAGGGACCCTTAAAAAATAAATAAATTGTTCAGCCAGAAGATTGCTGTTTTATTCCAGATAAAGAGCTATTTTTTCAAAGCAGTCAAAAGGAAAGCAACTTGTTATGTTTTATGGCCTCTGTTGCCCCCTCCAGTCCTAGATTAGTAGTTGGTGGTGTTTGGAAAACAACAATCCTGGGAAAACCTGCACTAATAATAATGTCTCAGGCTCATTATTTGATATACATCTGACATGCATTGGAAGTGAAAATTGGGGTCAGAATTTCCTTTTCTGGCACTGCCAGCCTTCTGTCGGAAAAGCAAAGCCTGTTTATAGAGGAGACAAGCTTCATAGGAGCTGAAGTGAACTTGCAGAGGAACTTCAACAAGTCCTGCTGTAAATGTAAAAAGCAGCTGATAACCTGGCCTCCTGTAACCTGTCAGCACACACATGCATGTGTGTAGAACAAAAAAAAAAAACCAAACCAAAAAAACAAACAAAAAAATCCACCTAAATTATTGTAAGCAAGTCCATTTTTCTCTTTGGTGGCGAGCCCGGGGGCTCACATGGTTTGTTCCTTGGCTGTACCAACCAGAGGGAGCTGCAGCTTCACCCTCCTTGACGAGGTGTGTGTGTGTGGGGGGGTGTTCATCTATAAAAATAAACAAGAAAACACCAACTCCACATCTTTTAAAGCCAGGTCACTGTGGCTTTAACAACAAATATTATCATTATCTTATTATGTCTTATGTCTACTTATTATTTTTTTCAAGCCAGACAGATGAGGCAGATTTCTTACCAAAGAGTGTCACTTTCTTGGAGAGGTAATTTTTGAGGGAGAGGGGAGCAGAGAGGAAGCCAAGAGCTGGTCATGGAGCTCTAGTGCAGAGCTGGGGAGCAGGCTGCAGAGTTTCATACCTGGATGGAGCAGACAAGGGTGATCTCTCCTGCAGAGCTGCCCACCTCATGTAAGGACACAAAGAAGAATTCAGCACAACGATGGGTTTCATCAACCCTTTAATGTCCAAAATGGGTTTTTACACTCAGTTCCTCCAAATAAGTTTTTTTAAGTGAAGGCCTCTTTAGAAAGGCAGAAGAGCTTTGTCTCCTCTCTTCAGGAGCTTTGCTGTGTGCTCCTGCCCTGCCTTATGGTCTGCATCCAAAAGACCGCATCTGTCAGCCCTTGTACTCTGAAATGTCTGAGCAAAACTGGCAGCACAGTGGTGTCTAGTGGTTACACATTTTCAAAGGATTTATAAATTAAAAGGTACAGTTTTCTCTCTTTGAAATAATAATTAGGGAGACTGGGCACTTGGGCTACAAAGGTGCTTTAAATGAGAGGCCAGGAAGGCCAGGTGACCCATGTGATGGCAAACCAGTGTATTCAGGACCGTGCATCCCTGAAATGGAGAAGAACAAAGTCTGACCAAGACCCACCCCAAATGCACCCTTCTTCCCAGAAAGGCTTGGGGGTCACATTTCTTTCTGATGATTGTCTTCAGGTTTAACATCACCGTCCCATCTCTTCCAGCCTACTTGCCGGCTTTGCGAGTCTGAGAGACTCCCATCAGGTTTTACGGAACCAGCAACGACAACCACACAGGCCAAAAGCTGAGGATTCACTATCTTCCCCATTGCCCACAAGTAGGATTCTTACCAGCTGTGGTTTTGTGACAATATAGATGTATGTGGAAGCCCAGGACATTGCAACACAGCCCGCCAGTGGGATGAGAGAAGGTGGTTTGGAGATGACGAGGTTAAACAGCTGAAAAAGTGCACTTGCTGAAAGTGTATTTTGAGCATACAAGGCTTTTAACTGGACGTTAAAGGATGATTACCAGACTGACAGTTAAGAAAAATGTCATTTCAACTGACAACCGAACAAACAAAGAATTAGCAAGGTAAGTCTGGAACTCCCATATACCCAGGCTTATCCTATCGTACCAGAGTAGAACAGTCTACTCGGGGAAAAAACAGATTTTCAAGGAAAAATCTGGCATTTTTAAAAATAGCCTTTGATGTTTAAAATGCATGTAATTAATGACAAAACTTTTCAGAGATACAGTTGGATTAGTTCTGCTTGGGCTGGTTCTCCTGTTCCTGTGATTCTCTATCAATCGTGAAGGGAAAAAAAAAAATAATTTGTGGAGTAAAGAAATGGTGTTCTCTACCAAAATTAGAAAATCAGAGGTGAACTTTACCCGATTATCTAAATGATAAGTTTTCTTATTGGAAGCGCTGTGGAGTCAGCCCTTTTACCATGTGCAACAGAGATTGTTGTTACGGTCTCGTCCGTGCTTAATACAGCAAATGATAATCGTTTTGAGCAGCACACGCACACACCGCAGGGCCTTTGGGTAGAAGCCTCAAACCTGCTATTCCCATCTTACGGATGAGAAGTGTATTTGATCCCTCTTGAAAGGCTGGAGATCTCAAGCTTGTGCAGCTTGGCATTACAGCAATACAGTTCCGAGTGTTTGACAATGCAATTTAATCACCGTTTTAAACTGGTGCCAGTACAGGCTGCTGTGCGGAGGGGAGGCCTGTCTTCTCTTCTGCATGTTAGTGTGACTGCTTGGGTGGTAAATCAGCCTTTGGGTAGAAGCCTTGGGTGGTAAATCAGCCTTTGGGTAGAAGCCTTTACCAGGTTTCTACCCAAAGCTTAGTAAACCCTGGAGCAAGGGGTTGGCTGGATAAATTCAGCCCCTGATTTATCTCACCATTCACCTGAACAGCCATAATTTCCCACACAGGCTGGGGGAAGAAAAGCCCACAGAGATCGGCGTATCCACACAGACATGGGTCACCCCCAAAGTCCAGGAACAGCCCTCATGCAGATGACACTGACCCAAAGTGGCACCAAGGGGAACACCTCCCTGGGATGGACCGTTCACACCGGCTTTGCTCGCTTCACTCCCGTGCCTGAGACACCAGAGCAGTCCGAAACGGGATTGCAAAAGGCAGATCTTTCTGAATATCAGCTAAAAGAGGTATGAAAAAAAAATTCTAGGCCTTCTTACTCAATTTAAAAAAAAAATAAAATTACCACTGTAAAAGGTAGTAACTTTCTTTTTAAGCTGAAAACTATGTTTTAACAAGTGCTGCTGTTTAATTCGTATGCTGCAAGGATTTGCACTTCTGCCTGAAAATTCCTGAATATACAGCCTTACTGTGAGAATCCGTTTTCAAAATCAGGTAGCTGAGGCTATTACTCCCAAGCGGTAGAAGCTCGTTGGATTTACAGTGAAACTGATTCCAGTGTAAGAACAACGAACCAAATATACAGGTTCACCCCATATACACAACAGCGGTGACAACTTCTCTGCTAATAAAAGGTGTGACACAATTGGACTGCTAACCTTTCCACTTCAGGACTTTATCAGAAGAGGCCAGGACTTTAAATTAAATGAGAAGAATCAAAGATAAATTCTGCTATTACCGAATTCTCCCCTTTTGTCTGAAGCTCTCTTGAGAAAGGCCACCAGTGGCAGGTCTACGCGCAAACTGCCTTGTTAGAAAAGCTTTGATGGTATAATAGAAGGTGAATAAATATTGTGAAGGAGCATGTCTGGGAAAGGTATTACAAATGTAAGTAACTGTGCTGTGATGGCAGAAATGCTCAGGAAAAATTGAATTAAACAAGTGAAGGTTTCACAGCACCTCTCAGTACAGCAGGGACCATACAGCGGGTGCTAAAAGCCAGCAGGGCCAGAGCACGTCTTGTGAGCTGGGACTGGAAAAGAGAGAACAGTTGGCAAACAGAAAAGAGGGGGGGGAGGGGAGGAAAGCCAAGGACAGTAGGAAGAAAACATGCAAAACAGGGACTTGAAAAGGGGAAGGAAAACTTTGATGTTTTCACAGTGAGCAAGATGACACAATTTCTACCGGCTTTTAAATAGATTTGAAAACGCTACCTATTATAGCCTTTTGGTCCATTTCACAGAGAACATATGGTCTAAGCACTAAGCAGATACAATCTGAAAGTAGCCTCAGCATAAAAGGCTCATTAAATTCTGGGGGAGTGGGGTTGGGGGGGGAAGAGAGGCAAAAAAATACAGAGCTGCCCCAAGTTTAAGTCTTCTGCCATCTGGAGATTCTCACTGGAGCGTGCCGAGGCTGTGCCGCAGTGAGACCCTCCCCGTGTCTGAGGTGAGCGATGAAGAGAAAAAACCATTTGCTGTTATTTTTCTGAATCATCTGCTATCTTGAGCTTTGAAACCACTTCTTGTGACAAACCAGGCAAATACCAAGAAGCAGTCGGTCTAACGGGGAACCTGGAATTCTTCCCAGGCTCCTGAAGTTGGAAATGAGGAGACACTAAACTACCCCAGCTCAGGCACCCTGAGTATTCATTGCAACGAATGACTCTTCCCCACACAGCCCGGATAAACTCTGGCAAGCATTTGTCTACTGAATACTTGGCCCTACTACTACTGATATGGCAGGAGTAAGTTTCCAGCCAACTTTTCCTTCAAGGGATGCAAAGTGCAACAGATGTTGAGAATGAACTACGAAGAAGGAAGGGATGCCATCCTGAGAGACCTGGACTGGCTTGAGAGGTGGGGCTTGTGCAAACCTCATGAAGTTCAACCAAGCCAAGCACAGGGTCCTGCACCTGGGACATAGCAGTCCCGGACACAAATACAGGTTGGGCAGAGAATGGCTGGAGAGCAGCCCTGAGGAGAAGGACTTGGGAGTGATGGCGGGTGAGAAGCTCAACACAAGCTGGCAGTGCCCACTGGCAGCACAGAAAGCCAACCCCATCCTGGGCTGCATCAAAAGAAGTGTGGCCAGCAGGTCGTGGGAGGTGATTCTACCCCTTTACTCTGCTCTGGTGAGACCCCACCTGGAGTGCTGTGTCCAGCTTTGGAGTCCTCAACGCAGAAATGACATGGACCTGTTGGAACGGGTCCAGTGGAGAGCCACAAAGGTGCTCAGAGGGCTGGAGCACCTCTCCTGTGAAGACAGGCTGAGAGAGCTGGGGTTGTTCAGCCTGGAGAAGAGAAGGCTCTGGGGAGACCTTAGAGCAGCCTTCCAGTGTCTGAAGGGAGCTGCGGGAGAGGGACTCTTTGTCAGGGAGTGTAGTGACAGGACAAGGGGTAATGGCTTTAATGGGAAGAGGGGAGATTTAGATTAGATACCAGAAAGAAATTCTTTCCTGTGAGGGTGGTGAGACACTGGAACAGGTTGCCCAGAGAAGCTGTGGATGCCCCATCCCTGGAGGTGCTCAAGGCCAGGCTGGATGGGGCTTTGAGCAACCTGGTCTGGTGAGAGGTGTCCCTTCCCAGGGCAGGGGGGTTGGAACTTGATAACCTTTAAGGTCCCTTCCAACTCTAACCATTCTATGTTTCTATGATTCTGAGATAGAAAGGAAAACTGAAGAATAGTGTGTAAATATTTAATATGCTCTTCCCAAGCACTACCGAAGTGTACGTTATTGTTCATGTATTACGTAGAGGCAGAATAATCTGGTTTCATCGAGAGCTGGAGCGGAAGGAATCAAAAAAGGAGAAGAAGATTTAAGGAAACTTGCAATCTAAGATAACAATACAACTGGCAAAGGGTATTGCAGCTTCTTGTCTCTTGACTGGCCTCAGGGCATTTAATTTTGGTGGTGTTCATCTCTAAGGCTCACTGCCCGCAGGCCCCACATCATAAAAGCGTATTCACAAGCCGACTATTTCCCCCTGGATTCTTAACCAGGACACCGGAAAGGTTCCATTTAAAAATCATTTTATTATTAACATAATCTTCCCATTTAGCCAAGTGTGGGTCACGTACAAGGAATGTCGGTAAATATTCCATTTGAGGCTTCTTTTTACATATTTCCATTGATAAATAAACTCTGAATTCACATAAAAAAGTTAAACTTAAATAACTAATATCTTTTTGTAACAGGCATACATTGGTAAAATATAAATATTCTTGTACTCAGCCTTTGCTCTAAATAGAGATAACAGTTAGCCACACATCACAGTTATTAACAACTAAAACCAAGAACTCAACTGATTTTCTGGCCTGGACTAAAATAGAGATGGAAACAGAAAATTCACATTTTGACTTTGGGCCAAAAGAGGTTGAGAGGCAGGAAGAGAAGAGTTTTATTAACAGCCTTGTTAAAAATAGTCTGCTCTGCCACTGAATTTTAACTTATCCTACATTTGGTAGTTGATTCCATTACAATTTTATGTAACACTCAAGTATCACTAACAAAATATGGCACATCATCCATGAACAATATAATGATGTTTTAAAAACTACCAGGGCAAAAAATGCAGGCGATATGAGTGATCTGGTTCTGGTCAGCCCTTCCCTCCTCTCAGTCTGACGTTCATATATTGCATCACGTCACTGTTTTGGCCACTTTCCCACAAAAGACTGGAGTTTATTAACCTGTAACTCTAAGAAAAATTTTCCAAACTAACCAGTGACCAGGCAGGCCTGACACCTCTGGGTTTCCTCACCCAGGAGTCAGACCGAAATGGCTTGATGAGGTTGCCCTCTCAAAGGACTCTGGGAATGATGGTAAAAGGGACCACGGGACTGCTGGCTTCAAGCTCCAGCGCCGTCAGGAAGCATTCGGTGGCAGCATCATCATTGCCTTGAGCCTGCAGCACCTCTCCCAGGCCATTCCACACCTCGTGGGCCGTGGAGTTCACCTGGACAGCATCTCTGAGAATCTTCTCCGCCAAGCTATAGCGCCCAAGCTGGTGAAGAATCAGAGCCTGCAAGAAAACCAAGGAAAAAAAGTGGTTGAGATTGTCCTGAAACTCAAATTATATGTCACAACAGTGAATGAAGCATATGTAAATATAGCAGTGAATAAAGCCTACGTAGCTCCCGGGTTCAAAGGGTTATAGATTATTATACTCCTTTTTTTTTTTTTTTAAATTTATTTTTATTTACCAAAGGAAAGAAATGACCCGAGGCAGGACTGGGGCAGGCTACTGCATACCAACAGGCAGTCAAGCGGCTTCAGGCAAGAAACAAAGATGCTGAAACACAAAATCCGAGTTGAACAACAAAACCTCCACCCAAGCACCAAAAATCACGGAGTACCTGAGATTTTGTCTCAAGCTCCCTTGTCTAAAGTCCCACTAAGGTGCGGTGCCCTGAAGTGTTTGTATCCTGCCTGCACATCTCAGCACCCAGCTCTTGTCTTATAACAACAAGCACCATCAGCTCTGGGGGATGGCAGTGATGGAACCGAGCTCATCCCGATGGGTATCAGCTACGGCGTCTGGTTCAGCTTGTGGAACGGGAAGTGTGCGGGGACTAACATTGCACCAGGAGCGCATTAAGGTCCAAAAAACCGTGAATGTCCTCAGGAGCTTCCTAGACACAGATTCTTCATCTTCCTCTGCGGGATGGGATCCAATTCAACACCACAAGATCCAAGAGGATGTCCAAACCCAGTAGGATATGGGCTGAATGAGGTAGTGGAATTCTCCATCCATCTCATTTAGTTGTTTGTGCCAGAAAAGCATGGAATGACCCAATAAGAGATCTTTGTTCTGGGATTATGGTAATCCTAACAGTGTTATGCATTTTTACCTTGTGATTCTGACTTGCGAAATGCATATGGACCACAAATCTTTGTTTCCCAGAGAAGGGGCCTGATTACACAAACAAGAGATTCCTTGTGACATCTCCCCTCCCGACCGCCACTTCTTGGACTGCAACTTTTATTTCTCTCTGTACATCTGTCCCTCAAATCCTCCTTTTCAACCTGGATGATGAAGAAATACTGAAATTCTATTCAAGCCTTGAATTATCCACATGATGTTTATGGAATTCTGCCCATTAGGGTGACTTCCAGCGCAGGAAGATCTGCAAACTACATCCTACAGAGCAATAGAGCAGCCCATGCTCTGAAGAACACTACAAAGAGCGCTGTATAGTATCAGCAAGTAAATAAATAAATGCAACAAAGGCTAATTTCTATCACCCCAGCAGATGTTCTCACAAAAAGGTGCCAAAGGGCTCTTCTGGTTTGGGATTATTATTATTTTTTTTTGGAGCTGTGAAGGTAGTCAGCATTTCCAGAGTGAGTGATCAGTTATTCCAACCCCCAAATCAGATAACTCATAGGGGTGGTGTTTTTGCCCTGCAGGAAAGTGTCAGTGACTGGTAGGTATCAGATGTGAAACCATAAAAAACAAACTAAGGAGGGGGAATAAATACAGGTGGTTTGGTTGCGTGCATCTAACTTTAGTAAAATTAAGATGTTCTTAATTTTTGAGACAAGATTGTCTATTTAGTTTTCAAAAATCCTCTTTTTTTTTTCTATGCAGATTTGTATTTTTTATACTGATTAAACATATGCTTTCTTTGACTATTGGTAAGACTTTTTTTTTTTCCCCCAAATATGGCAGACTATTTTCCCTGCTCGCTAAGGATACAAGCTGTTCCTTTCAAGACCAATGGTAACAACCACATTTTGCAGACAGAAGCCTGTTGATGGGAACAGAAACATGTTATGTCACATCTGCCCTATTCTGTCTGTATGGGAAAAGGGCGTAGCAGTGATTTTCCAGGTGACAGAGCTGGAGCAAATACTATTCGTTTGCCTGTTGTTATATTTTTTCTAAGAATATATGCAATTTAGCACTAGGGAAGGAACCCATCTTGTGTGGGCAATCAGGTCACATCCTGTACCCTCATGTTTTGAGGGCACAGCTTTTCAGTGGGAGATGCTCCCCAAAGTCCGTCTTTCACCGGTGTCTCAGGCTGGGATGGTACCAAGTTTCTGCCTTGGGGTGCAGCAATGGGGCAATGAGCTTTGCTTCCAAAGAACCAATGGAGAGAATATTAGGCTTATGTCAGGCAGAGCATCAAAAGGACGGTGACATTTGGTCGCTGTAGCTGTGGGCTGAGCTCAAAGAAGCGATCTATAGAGTCATTGACTCTCACAGAACGATGGTCAGATGTCATATATTGCGAGTACCCAGCTTGTAGATCTCCAGCCTGGGTGACTTCAGTCAAATTCTAAGCCACAGAACATTTCCAACTGTTTGTGGTCCTTGCCTGGCTTTGCTCTATTCAGTGTTACCCCCTAGACCACAGGGAGAGGAAGCAGGAATGTCTATCACGCAGCAACATCCTCCAGTGACCTCGCACCATCAGCCAGCCAAGGTAACTGGCCTCCAGTTTACCAGCGATCAGCACAGGCTTGCACTCTGTACTAAATCCTTCAGGAAAAAACAGGAAAACCCCAAACCCAAACCACTAAAATAAAAATAAATAAATAAAAAAACCTTTAAAGGACCCCACAAACCAAAACTCCTCTAAGATTTTGCAGAAATCAAGACAAATCATCCCAGTTCTTCACGGCTTACTTTCCTTTGCTTCCCAGATCTTGAAGCTACCACTTCTGGCCTTTTCCTATTGAGCAGCAGATGCCCAGACAACATTTATCTGCAGAATAATGTCTGGTCTCTTGCTTTATGGATGGAGATGGGCTTGAACAACACACCAACTCTACAGAAACACAGAGAGGCACCTTAAAGTGAGATATGGCTCGTACCTTCAGACTCGGCGTGTTACCCTCTTTATAAACAGGCACATGAAGTTATTTAAAAAAAAATGGTAGGGAATTTAAAACCTGAATTAATTAGAAAAACTGCTACATAATCACTTGAGGAAATAATAAGAAATATGAGGAGGAAAACACCCATTTTACAAAAGATGACAGAAACGATAAGTTCCTAAGGAATTGCACAAATCTAAGGCTATCTATTTCCTATTTGTTCATTTCAAAAGCTGCGGTACTTGACAGAGGATTTGAGACAACTGCTGGCATCCTGCGAGGAGAAAGAAGGATCCTTCCTGCCATTGCATCTCTGTCACTAGCTCTTTCACATGAAAGACTAATAAATTTATGACATTTGCCTCTCAGGCAGCCTCTAAGAGGTGTTACTTTCCCACATGTTTGGTTTGCAGAGGATATTGAGGTTCTTCTGGGGTCGTTTAGGGTTTGGGTTGTGGGTTTTTTTTTGCAAACCACTGATCTCCCCTGAGCACATTAAGGCTTCCAGCTTCTGTCTGCTCAGGGTGTCTTTATGTTGTAAACTCCCTAAGCAACTCTTATTTTTCTTTTAGCCAGTTCTACATTATAGAAGTTGGTTTTCTACCTCAAAAAGCTCCAAGAGAAAAGTCTAATCAGAAATGGCAAAGGCAGAAAGTGAAGGGAACCTCTGAAGAAACAGAGACTTTTTTTGTGCCATCATCACAAGAAATGAAAGCAGTGCTTCATGTCTCTGATCCACTGATATTTACACCAATCACTTAGAATAATCCATAGTGCTCAGACTTCTGCACTTGGGATGGTCTCTGCTCAAGTAAAGGCCAGAAGCCCTTTAGAGCATCCAGGCCATCGCTGGGGCTCAGAGCTGGGAGTAACAGCAACTTTTCCATTTCAAGAGCCTTCAGGAGTTGTTTTTTTTTTTCAAAAAAATAGAGTATTACCGTGTGCTGCCTGAGGGAGGGAGGTACAGCAGTCACTACAAACAAGGTTCTACACAAGCTTCACACCATAATGGAAAAAGAACCCTCCAGGAATTAATAAAAAGGGTGACAAAAGTGCTTCCAGCTTTCTTCTCTGCTGCAGGTTATTTTCAAGCTTTTGCTGATGCTTTCCTCATCCAGTCCGGAGTTAGAAAGGTTCCCTCTAGTTGACTGTTGATTTTACATGCATTTCTTCTACTACACTTCATTTTACATTGTCCTATGCACAAAACTGCTGTTCTTTGCTTCATTTGTCAAAGCATGTGCCTGGTGATTGTCTTCGTAATGCTCAGCCAAACAGGACCCAACCGCTTTGAAAACAGGGCTCTTGGCACTGTTGTCAAAACAGAAGTAATTTGTTATTTCTTACTCAATATCTCCTAGGTACCTACACAAATACAGCCCAGAAAAACAGCTATTGAGCCTGAATAGACAGAAATATCTTAAAGTACCATAGAAAACATTTGGCTGAATATTTCATTTATACGTATCTTGCATGTGTTAAGAACGGGGATTGCATCTTCTGTATTTTGGATAGTGTCTTAGAATCATAGAATGGTTAGANACAGGAGAGGTGCTCCAGCCCTCTGAGCATCTTCATGGCCCTCAGCTGGACCTGTTCCAACAGATCCATGTCCTTCCTGTGTTGAGGACTCCAGAGCTGGACACAGGACTTCAGCCTTGGACTAAACATGTTTAGCCTTTTAATTAATGAGAGTGATGATACAATTAGCTCAGAAAAAGCTGAGAGGATATGATAGAGAAAGCAGCACGATGATTGTGAGATCTAGGACAACAGAAATATGGCAAGAATCAGTAAAACCAAGTGGAAAGTAACACAACAGAGCCGTTCTGTGGTATGGTGGAAGCCTGTCAATCAAGCAGCTTGGGAGAAGGACTTGGATAAACCAGGCAACCACAGGACGACAGTGTGAAAAGGTGTCACTCTAAAAGGGGAAAACTCAATTGACATCAGAAGAGATTTCCAGCAGAGAAAAGCAACAGAGACTTTAGCCCTGCACAGCTACAGCAAGGCCTCCTCTGGCAACCCATGCAGTCTGCTCAATTCAACAAAGGTCAAAAGGGAACAGGCACAGAAAATTACTATTGAGATGATCAATAAAATTCTAAATTTACTATAGCAGACTACCAGACTTGGTTTGTTTAACCTAGCAAACCGAAAGCTGAGCTGAGCTGAAGTTACTTGCTATAAAAAACAGCAGAGAGAACAGAATAGAGAAAAAAACCTATTTTCGTTGGAGAATAAGGTTGGCACAAGAATACGTGTGTATAAATTGTCTGTGAGTAAGTTTACAAAAAAAAAAAAAGAAAAAAAAAAAGAAGGTGAAAACACTCTTGGCAATTGGATCAGCAAGATTTTGCACCAGCCTTCTATTTGCAGCAGCAGGGTGTAAAACAGGGTTAAGCTTGTGTGCTCTGGTGGGTATGAGGAGGAGATGGGTCTAGAGGGCCCAGGGAACTCCCACTGCTCCTGCTCCAGGATCAGGTTCTCCCTCAACTGCACTGAGAGGAAAGAGAGGGGTAACATTTTCATTCCCATAGAACTGATGTCTATAATCTCGAGGCTTCTGTTGTAAGAACAACTTTCTCTTCATCCCTTGGTTTACACTGAAGAAGCAGGTGCAGAGAAACGTGTAACTAACGGATACAAAGATTAGGTAGGTATCCAGCTTACTTCTGAAATCTTCAAATGCTTGCTGTTTGAATACCAACCAACCAACCAACCCTGCACGATATTCACAGGCTTTTGGGCACAGAGCTGCCCAAAATAATGGAATTTTCAAATGCATGTAGGAGAGGATGTTTAATCCGCATTCACTTCAACAGGATTACACCTGGAAAACTTTCAGCATGTCATTATATCTGTATCCTAGATAAACAAGATACCTCTAAAATTCTGTCTATGGTGATGGTACAATAAAACCATTCATTACAATTAATGCCTTCTTTAATAAGGCAGAATTGTATTTTGATATAATTTGGACATGACAAAATGATATTCTGGTGACTGTATTTCCCCTCGCAATTCAACACATTAAGGTTATTTTTCATTAGCTAAATGTAAGCATTCTTAAAAAGGAAAACACTCAAATTAATTCTTATTTCCAAATGCAGCTTCACACAGTCTCCAAGTAAAACCTTCAGTTAGCAAATGCATCTTAATTTATTAATAAAATATCACTAAGAAAAACGTGATAAAATAAGCAATTGTATAATGCCATAATTGCTTAAATAAGCATGTCACGTAGTCTTTGCTGCAGAGGTATCTTTTTATACTTTTTTTTTCTGCGAACAGGGTTTCACTCTTTGCATATTTACCTGTGATTAACCAAACAGTCAATGGAAAACACACACGCAGAGAAATAAATACGGGACAGAAGTGGAAAACCACTTAAGTAACTATTTTCTGCTTTTGAAAACATGATCAAAACTAGCCATTTAGAGGGGTCTAGTGAAGTTACCTTTTTAAATTTGCTTTTAGGCAACATTAAACCTTTTCCCATAGTTTTTTAAAAATTATAGCTATAATTATCACCCATCGTCTGTCTGACCCAACCAGAGATGCATCAAGTGCTAAAGAGGATTTGCGCTAACAAAAGGTTGAAAGGTCCCACTACAAAGATCACTCTGGTTTCTTCTATGTGACTAAAAATGTCTGCCTAAGAGGGCTGGAGGATTTCTTAAGGTTTAACCATCTGACATCTACTCCACTCCTCCTGGAAATTAAACAGTTCTCAATCTCAACAGAAGCACCACTTGAGATTTTTTACCTTGATTCTTTTGATATCAAGAGGAAGGATTTCGTTTTCTCTAAGAAAAATACAGGCTATAGGTGGGAGATGTTCTCAAAAGCAATGAAATTTATTTAAAAGTGGAAAGAAAAATATATAATGGGAACTTTGGCCACGAGTCTGATTGCACTTTTGCCTTCTTCAGAGAGGATGCTGAACTCTTAGCACTAAACTCTCTCCTAACTCAGCAGCGAGGGAAACTGATAAATAGGAGAAATGAAGAGTAAGAGAAGAAGAAATGTGGCCAACATAATATGCAAAAAAAAGCCTCAGAGGCTCTCACCATGTTTAAGAATTCCATCCTGTTGACCTCCCAAAGACTCGACTGTAGAGATTTGAGTTCTACCAGGTAAGATATTAATTTATTTCCTAGAGGGTCTATTACGTGACTCGTTGGCTAAAGAGCTTCTAAATTTGTAGGATGCAGGCCCTATTTAGCTAAAAGAAAAATACCCCTCAGAGATAAAAGTTTCCTTGCAAAAACTACCACTACAAGACAACATTATAAGCATATGAAAATAAAAAAAAAAGGACTGATTTTGCTTTTAATGATGAGAGCAGGGAGACAGAATACCGGAAATACTACTTGCCCGATTCTCCGATTACCTGCTGAAGCCCATTAGCAGCTGCAAACAACATCAGATATAGAGGTAGACAGATGTGGAAAAGACTGATTTTTTTTTTTTAGAAGGTACAATAAAAGGCCTAAGAAACTCATTACATTCAACTCCTCAGTAATTTTCCCAGTTCACTGTACTTTATCTTTTTTGAACAAGTCCCAACCTGCCTAAGACAGAATCGATTTTCAGCTGTGGTACGCAGAAAGGCATGAGAGAAACATCCCATCTTATCTAAAAAATCTTGAAAAATCAAGGAGTATGACCATAAAGAGTTACAAAGCTTAATATGCAATGTATGCATTGCAAATCCATATGCGCTGTAATTTTAGCATCACAAAACTGCCCCTTGTTACATGCTGCTTTTTCAGCCTATTTTGCATGTGTTAAGGTGGCTGCTATTTTCAAACAAATCTATCAAACTTGAAGGTTTTCCGGAGACATGACAGTGTTATGCTATAATAACGAAGCAGAAGCAGCGCTAGTGAGGCACAACGAGAAGAATTTGATCATGATATTCGGAAAAATAAGTAAAATTCTGCAGCTGATATTTCTGTGATAAAACTACATGGCTTAACTGCATTCTATAATCAATATTTTACACTTACGTGGAGTGAAATAGCACATTATTTATATACCATGCTCTCCTATTTTCCCTTTTGCTGATGGATTTGTGCTGAAACATGTCCACCTAATGGAATTATGACTTTGCACAAGACATCATTTATTAACTCCTTCTTTTGAAGGCATATACCATGAACAGTTGGATGTTTAGTCATCGTTAAGTAACTAGTTTCTGCAAGTGCAAAAACCCCACAACCTGTGACATGGTGTATTGGTTCGAAATAAGCTGTTCCAGCAGAAAGATAATGAAGAAATATAATTCTATATCTGCAATGACAGACACAGATGCATTTTAATGCAGGGATTTTGAAGAGTGTCCATATTATAAGGTTTAAAAACAACAGGATTGACCACCAACACCTACAAGTAAAGATCATTTTCCCTAGAAGAAACAAATACATAGGGTTTTTTTTTTTAACGGAAAAAGAAACTGCAATGTAAACTAAACCAAACTAACCCCACCGATGAACAAATATGAACCTGTGCCTGCAGCCAACATTTTTGTTTCTTGCCTAACCCAAAACATCACTCGTTCTACATGTCCCTTCCTGCCTTGTCCCCCCTCACCTGTCCTCCTCCCTCCCCAGCTCACCCAGCAACGGGGCTGTGTGCTCTTGCGTCACTGCCGAAGCAAGCTCCCAACCCCAGTTTGTTATTTCTCTCTTCTTCCCCCCCCCCGGCCATGCTCATATAACCCCCCTCCTCCCAAGGTATCCAACTGCTTCCCCTGCTGCAAAACACTTGTTGCTAGGAGAAAACCCACTGCTTGGCAACAGATTATTTTATTTATTTATTTTTTTAAAAACAACAACTTTGGCTCCGTTACTCGCTGAACTCCACGTTGCCAGTGTGAAATAATGAACCTGCGTGGTCGTTGGTGCGTCTGCCTATTCATAACCCCCCCTGAAAAATGACTGACCCCTTCCAACAGGGATGTGCTTGCCTTTTAGTTCGTTACTGGTCACAGCTGATACTGCAGAAAGGTGCAAAACTGAAGTTGGGTTTTTCAAAATTGCTGATCGCAGCCCTCCACCAAGATGGAAGCTCTTGGGGGACTTCTCTTCCCGTTAAGACAACGCGACCTTGCAATGGTCTCCTGGAATATTGATTTACACCGTATGTGTAAATGTCACATCAGCTGATAAAAACCTGGCATGACTACCAGGCTAATTTGTGAGACCTCATTTGACAACAGCAAGCATATTGGAAACAAATAAACTGCCTTACTGATAGAGGGAAACAGCTAGTGACTTCAGAGATTACCTAACTTTTTAACTCCATCTGAAAATTATACTGAAGGTCTTATTTCATATCCTCTATCTACAAGTACAGTACAAACATGACCATTCTTCCTTCCAAAGTCAGATGGCTACAGCTCTGGCAAGCACTGCATCAACATGTGTACCACAGAATGGCAGGGGTTGGAAGGGACCTCTGGAGATCTTCTGGTCTAACCCTCTGCCAAAGCAGGTTCACCAAGAGCAGGATGGACAGGAACGTATCCAAGTGGGTTTGAATGTCTCCAGAGAAGATGACTCCACACTCTCTCTGGGCATCCTTTTTCAGGGCTCTGCCACCCTCAAAGGAAAGAATCTTTTACTCCTGTTGAGATGGAATTTCCCGTGTTCCAGCTTGTGCCCATTGCCCCTTATCCTGTCACTGGGCATCACTGAGAAGAGCCTTACCCCATCCTCTTGCCACCCACCCTTTAGATATTGGTAAGCATTGATGAGATCCCCTCTCAGCCTTCTCTTCTCCAGGCTAAAGAGACCCAGCTCTCTCAGGCTTTCCTCACCACAGAGGTACTCCAATCCCTTCTTCATCTTCGTAACTGGGCTCTCCCCAGTAGCTCCCTGTCCTGTACTAGGGAATAATGAAATAGTCTTAGTCCTCGGATAATGCCAGCCCTGAATTTGGAGTACTTGTCATCTGCTGCAAACATTTTACATTTCCTCCTGCTGTGATACCACGACATTAAAGCACAAGGGATTCCTCCTCCACCCGGAAGCTCAGCAGCTGCATCTGCCCCGTCCTCCCGCCCAGCACACCTCACCTTCCCCACGAACGAGAAAAGAGGATTTCCCAGACTTACAGCTTCATTCAGGTACATCCACCCACAGGGAAAACAGGCGCTGGAGAACGCAGCTACAGATGGTGCTGTTTATGAAACGGGCCTAATAGTAATTTCCTTAATTCAGTATATTCTTGTAAAACATCATTCATGTGGGGAGTTGGACTAGATGATCTCTAGAGGTCCCTTCCAACTCTGACAATTCCGTGATTCCTTGATATATTCACCTCTTTTCCTCCCTATGTAGATGTTTTCTAGATACACATGCATGACTTAATTGTAGTTTATTCACTACTGAAATTCTACCATTTTACCAGCCTGACCTGTGGCTGCATTTCAACGCTGCCTGGTTTCAAAAGCAAGGCTGGGTTAAGTGCTGCACCATCACGCTGCCTGCCTGCTCCGAGGTACCGTGTGATACCGACGCCGTTATTTCCCAAGATTTGAGTCAAAGAGTCAGAAATGGATAAAACTGCATTTCCGTTACCCAGGACACAGAAGGACACTAACAAAGAAGTGCTTTCAATAGCTAAAAAAAGGAAAACCCCAAATCCTCCAAAAAAAATGGGTCAAGTGAAAGACAGGCTAAAAAAAAACAGAAAACCTCAGACCAACAGTGTTGAAAGGATGAGCCTCAAAACCACCCCAGCGAGTCAATATTCAGCCATTTGAGCAAAAGCTTGACTTTTCAGAAAAACTGAGGATATTGGGAATTCATAGTCCTTATTCCACTGCCTGGAGATAAGATCTCCATTTAGTACATCTGAAGGTTCCTGGTTTTGAAAGCTTGTGCTCCACGCAAAATTATCACTAAGGTCAAGAAATTCATGTTCTTCTGTCCACCAGTCAAGCAGCGATAGAATTAAAGAACAAAGAGTAAGAAATAGCAAGCACAGGCTTTTTAAGAAGCTGTTTTTCATTAATGACAGTTCTATAAAATCGCAGCGAACGTATTCGTGGTACGTGGCTTCTGGAAAGAGTAATTAGAAAAATTGATCAAATGTTCTAATGAAGAAATCAATCTGAAGTCAGGGGAATAGCTCGTGTATCAAAGAAAAATCAGAGTTCCACATCCAGTCCTAGGTTCTGAGGTTAAAATTTATAATTAGCAGAACTGTCAGAGTTCAAATTGAGCACTTTGAAGACCTTTAGCTAGATTGTCACTGTACTGAGGGCGGGCACTTGCAATCCATACTGGTACACACTCAGTATTGCAGAAACCAGCACTTGTCTGAACTTTTGAGACTGTGGAAAAGGCATCAGAAGCAAATGATACTCTTCTGAAGTACTTTTTTTTTCCATTTATGCATGTGCACGTCTCTCCTATAATCTGACAAATGCTGTATTAAATATTCAGAGTCAGAACTGCAGTATAAGATAAAAGATGACCAGTCTTTTCATTACTAAAATAAAACAGAAATGCCAAGATTAAAGCACATTATTCACATTTTTCTTCCTTTTGCCCTTAGCCAAAGAGACTTTTGCATATAGAAGCACGTACATACATAAGTTATAACTATGGCTAATGTCACTGTTTCAAAGGTGTTATGACACCACAGCAGCACATACTAGACTGGCATTGCCATAATCCCTGAGAAAAAGAGGTTATTTGTAATAAAGCATTAATAAATATATACATTTTCATAGCATCCTCGGGAAATAGAATCACAGAATGCTATGGGGTTGGAAGGGACCTCTGGAGATCATCCACTCCAACCCCCCTGTCAAAGCAAGTCCTCCTAGAGCAGGTTGCACAGGAACTTCTCCAGGCAGGTTTGAATGTCTCCAGTGATGGAAATTCCACCACCTCTCTGGGCAGCCTCTGCCAGGGCTCTGCCACCCTCAAAGTGAAGAAGTTCCTCCTCATGTTTAGGTGGAACTCCTTATGTACAAGTTTGTGCCCGTCACCTCTTTTTCTCTCACTGGGCACCACTGAAAGAAGACTGGCCCCTTCCTCTTGACACCCACCCTCTAAGTATTTATAGGTATTGATCAGATCCCCCCTCAGTCTTCCCCAGACTAACAAGACTGAAGTCCTTCAGCCTTTCCTCATAAGAGAGATGTTCTAGACCCCTAGTCATCTTTGTGGTCCTCTGCTGTACCCTCTCCAGCAGTTTCCTGTCCTTCTTGAACTGGGGAGCCCAGAACTGGACACAGTGCTCTGTTTTCCCTCCACCCCCAAAGCAGATGAACTGCCAGCAGGGCTCACAGCACTACAGTGGGAAGAGCCATCTTCATGGCGTCCTACAAAAATCTCCTGGCACAAGAGGGAAGGCACCCCCTTTCCTTTTACAGTCTCGGGTGGAGAAAGGCAGAAGCTGTAGGTTCACTGGTGTCCAGTGAGACCCACAGGACAACTGCCAGAAACTGATCTTCAAGAGACGACTGTCTTCAGTGTGAAGGGAAGACGTTCCCTCCCACCCCAGCACCATCAGGCAGAGGTCGGAAGAGTCAAACCCCAACTACAGCCTGAAAAAGGGCTCGTAGTCCTCAAACACTTCTTTGTGGTACTGACCAACCTTTCACAAAACCCGAAGAAGCTGAATATACTGAACTCTAAGGAAAAAAAACAAGCTTTGGACAGTGAAAGAGAGAAACCCACATGGCAGTATTTTGGAGAAAACACAGTAAAAAATACTTTTAAATCAAAGCTAAAAATAGTATTGACGTACCTCAACATACCAGCTTTTGCTACTACTGATCTGGAAGCACACGGATAAATGTAACTGCAGTATCACCTACTTTTTATAACTCAACTCCATGTAAGCCTATCAGCTTCTCTCACAACTATCCTTTTGTGCATCATTCTTTAACTTGCCAAATATAAGGTATTTTCAGTTTAATTAACATCAGAAGAGCCCTTTTAGGTCACTCATTTTGCTCCCTTGTTGTTACCGACAACCTCAGCACTTGGTTACTTGCTCCATGTGATGTTTCGGCTGTAAGTGTTAGGAATCACTTAGGAAGCAAATCATCTTCCCAAATTTTTCCCCAGCCAGTTTGTTTTCATTTGTTGCAGTGCCAATGCCCCCAAGCCTTATTTTGATTAGGTTTAATTCGTCTCATGTTTACATGGAGCATATGTTATTATTATTATTAAAG
This sequence comes from Nycticryphes semicollaris, assembly GCA_013400055.1. Taxonomy (NCBI): domain Eukaryota; kingdom Metazoa; phylum Chordata; class Aves; order Charadriiformes; family Rostratulidae; genus Nycticryphes; species Nycticryphes semicollaris. Next base: position 427,926 of record VXBJ01005562.1, read on the forward strand.
TTTTCTGTTCCTCCCAGGACACACTCCAGAGACTTTCCCGCGCTGCAGCTCTGTCACCTCAGTGCTCACCACACATAAGGACAACACCGAGGGGAAGCCACTGGCTAGTTTTGTCACCCAGCCATGTGACTTGGGACTACAAAGAGAATCACAGGGCCAGTCTGGGCCAGAGCCCAAGTGAAACTTATGCTTTAGTTCATACTGAGGGCACACTTGCCCTGTTGGCCAGCCTCAACTGTTTTCACTGGGCACTGCAGTCTCCATATTTTGGGGACGTGAAGCAACCAAGCAGAGTACAAGCACCACCACCTTTGGTACGGGAAGGAGAAATCTGTGGGCTTACAAAATGAATGGTGACACTACACTGTTGACAAGATGATGATGTTGATAAATGGGATAACGTGATGCCTTGTGTTGGGCTTGGCCAGCTCATGAACAATGAAGATGTAGCTCTTGTAGAACAATGGGGATGTAGCTCAGATCAACTAGTAGCCCAGGCTCTTTGTCCCCCCCAGTCATTTCCATACTTAGTTTTGCCCCTGCATTTTATATTTGTGAAAGACATTGTATTCCTCTTTTAGAAGGGCCTCCACGTCTCACTTTTAACCCAAATGATGCCTTTCTCCTGCAACTGCTCTTCCCAGGTATAGGCAGCATATTAACTATCCTACAATCTTCTGTTAACTTGGGTTTCACTAAATATTACTGGATTAATGACTTGCTATCTCATCTACCAGTTCTTCAACAGTTCTGGCCACCTACTCCACACTCTTCCACCAGCAAGTACTTGACACCATTTCCACACTTTAATTTCCACTGCTAATTTTACCTTTGCTGTTCATGATAGCAATTCATTCCTGTTAAAGACTGAGGCAAAACACAAGTTTAACACGGTTATGGACTTTTTATAATTGGTTATTCATCACTGCAATAATTGACACAGCGTGTTAAATCATATCATAGAATAGAATCACAGAATCATTCAGGTTGGAAAAGACCCTTGGGATCATCGAGTCCAACCATCAGCCCCACCCTACAAAGTTCTCCCTTACACCATATCCCCCAACATCTCATCTAAACAACTCTGAATCACATTCAGGGATGGGGACTCAACCCCCTCCCTGGGCAGCCCATTCCAGGGTCTGACCACTCTTGCTGGGAAAAAATTTTTGCCCAATGTTCAGCCTAAACCTACCCTGTTGCAGCTTGAAGCCATTCCCTCTTGTTCTGTCGCTAATCACCTGTGAGAAGAGACCAGCACCAACCTCTCTACAATGTCCTTTCAAGTAGTCGTAGGGAGCGATGAGGTCTCCCCTCAGCCTCCTCTTCCTCAAACTAAACAGTCCCAGACTCTGCCATTTACAGCTGAATATTTTTGCTGAAGATAAAATCCATGGATGTTTAACACAATAGCTGGTAGGAAATGTTTGCATCCCACCCCACGCTCAACAGCTGCTTTAAGTTCCAGAATCCCCACCTTCCCCACCAAACCCACGCTGTTGCTGTAGTTCTTACCAATGGAAGTCGAAGCTGCCACTCGCCGTTTCAGCTCTTCACTGGGTGAGCATTAACTTCCCAGTTTACTGATTCTGATCCAATCCTAGCTTTGTGTGGGGGTGTCTTTTCTGCCATTCTCATATTCTTCCTGCCAACTGTGCTCCAGTGACTTAGAAAAGTGACTGAAACGGGCGAGATTCTGGTGCTCTGAGCAGCGGGATTCAAATCCATTGAAGCTGCCCATGGTAAACCAAAGGAAAGGACTGAGGGAGAAATGACATCAGGAGTTACACTTTCTCTGCAGATTCCAGCCATGCCCACTAACCTATTAAACGGTTTGGAAAACGGATTTCAAGAGCCATAAACCAACCACTGCAAATTCTTCCCAGCAAGACAGACGCTGGAAGAGGCACCCCAGGGAGGTGGCTGAGTCGCCATCCCTGAATGTGTTTCAGAGTCGTTTAGATGTGGTGTTGGGGAATATGGTGCAGGGGAGAACTTTGTAGAGTGGCTGGTGGTTGGACTCAATGATCCCAAGGGTCTTTTCCAACCTGAATGATTCAATGATTCTGTGAAGTCAAATGTAATGCACATGGCAGAAGCGCACCTAGTAATAAAACATCCTCCTTCTAGGAAGTAGGCCCAGGGAAGGAAGTTCAGGGTTTGATTCTGCAGCAAATGAGATGACTGGGTGCCCAGGCTGAAGCTACATCATTCTTTTTCAACAGAGATCACCAGCTGCTCCCATTCTCATATCACAATTTTAAAGGAAATTAAGTTTGACGCATGAATTACTTTAATAGCTCTGACAGTGTTTCATACTGGTTTTGACTTTACATCAAGAACAGTTATTTCTGGCAACTGTCACCTACCAACTTCTGGGTAGGCATTCAATTAACATGACAAAGCATCATCACAGACTGCATTTGTGTCACAGCATTTCATAGCCCTCTGGTAAGTCTTTGTGTCCGTGACCCTCCTAATGCCATCTGTTCCGGTGCCATTGGGGCTATCACTTTTTCAAACGGTCATAAATTAAAACCCAGACAGAATCCCAAAGAAGCTATTGTCAACTCTCAGGACAAACTGCAACGAGGACCGTGAAAAAAACTGGAAACTGCATTGTCTCTGCAGCTGATGGAGGTTCCCTTGATCCTCTTTTGAACAGCTGTAACCGCTTGACAACATCTGCCCTCGTTTATTATTTGCCTCCATTTAGAAAATAAATGGGTTTGTTTATAAATGAGAGAAAGCACTTTTAAAACTACCTCTTTATTTCAAATTACTTATTTTAAGGTAGTAAAACCCCTTTACTAGCAGATAGGTTTTACTTCAGAATCCAAGGTGAGAACAGTCCTCTCTTTTAGTAGGTCAGATCTCCTCTGGCAGCAGTCAAGTATTTTTACAAAGTGCTACCTAACACAACCTTTGTCCATGTAGATTAAGAGCTCTGAAGCCATTTTCACACTGTGTATTGTACAGAAGAAATTCTGAATCTGCATGATGTTGGGTTTTTTTAAATTAGTATTTTAATTTCCATAGCCCTTTACTGATAAGGTCTTTATAATACTCACAACTGACTATTTTGCCTAAATATTTTATGCTGTCAAGTCATGAATACATTAGGTTATGTTCTGGAATCAGTTGAAAAAATATTCTAACAGTTGTGCCCACTGACCATAATGAAGCCTGGTTTGGTTTTCTAGTGACTGCACCCTATTGCTGCAGCAGAGAATTTACAAATGTGCACTTGCTGATACCTAATAAAAATGCAAAATGATGACAGAAGCCTTTCCTCCCACCTCTATTTTTGTAATAACTGCACAAGCCCAATTATTTTTTTTTAAGTCATTCCCTCTTCTGTCTACACAACACTCGGTAAGGAATAAAAAAATCATAGAATAATTCAGGTTGGAAGAGACCCTTGGCATCATCGAGTCCAACCATCAGCCCTGCTCTACAAAGTTCTCCCCTACACCATATCCCCCAACACCACATCTAAATGACTCTGAAACACATTCAGGGATGGGGACTCAGCCTCCTCCCTGGGCAGCCTATTCCAGTGTCTGAGCACTAATGACGAAGGGAAAGACAGGCACACAAACAAACATGATTTAGTCAGCCTGGTTTCCTGAGGATAACAGTCTAAACCCGCAAGTTCAACGTGTGTGATACAAACAGTTTCTCAGCAGTGGCCGAGAGAGATTGAACACACTGAGCTGCAACAGAACATTTCACCAGTATCACTGATTGAAAAGACTAATCAATGAATTACAACCCAGAAAAAAAATTTCAGATACATCCATAAACCAAACATGAATAACTTAGCTTATGACGTTTAGTTCCTGGGAGAAGAGAGAAGCAGTTAAAAACTTTTGGATTTTTCATCCAAGTTCATTTAGAAAAAAAAAATTGTAAGAGTCAAATGTCTGCATCCTGATGGAACTACTAGACCAGGCCACATTGCTCCAGTGTTTTGGGTAGAGTCTTTCCTCCAGTGCTCAGCTCTTAACAGTGTGAACAAGGTTCCTGTTTCCGTATTTCTGCCACGTAAGAGCTTTGCTAATGAATTGCTTGGCGTGGTTCACCTGAGCAGCACTAGGAGACCAAAGATTCTTCCAGGTCAAATGCTTTACGTGCAGATACGTGGCTCTTGAGTATGAGCACTCTATATTTTAACTTCTCTACGTTTTGCTAATACTTCTCTTCCCTTCAGCTCTATGACAGTTCTTAGGAAAGAAAAAATGGTTTTAAAAACAACTTTAAATTCAATGCAAGGGCTATTCCTTGAAAGCCAGCTTCCTTGATGGAACAAGGAAGCACAACATACCTACTGTAAAGCAGGATTTCTCAGATTTGAGCAAAAAAAGCCAGACATATATATCTATTGTTAGGTACAGAGGAGTTTTTTTACATTTCTCAAGACTCCGATAAATATATTTTTAAAAAATGCAAGTACAAAACTACATTGGACCTGTGCATCTGGACAATAATAAATATTTACAACCGTGTTGACAAACATCAAGGTATTAAAGTTCCCTCTCTTGCTCACCTCCCACTAATCCCAGACTGGGAACAGAGTTACGGTTTGCTACATCTTGCCAAACGGATCTCCTTCCCCAGAGGGGTATCACCCCTCTGCAAGAAAAAGCTGTCCTGAGAGGTCTTACTCATAAATCATACTTAGTGCATATATACTGTAATTATATGAACACACAAACAGCATAACAGAAAAAGGAAATTTATGACATTAGTTCTCCAAATGTGACTCATGCTATGAATGAGAAAATATGCAAGAGTTACATACGTGCTCACCCATTCATGTTAGGGGCTACAATTTCCTCCAGCTTCCTCCGAGGACATAAAACAAGACTTAGTTCTTTTTTTGTTCAATCCCAGGTAGGAGTGTGATTTGTAGGACAGGAGGATGCATCAAAGCATAGACCTGAACAGAACATCTGAGAAAAACTAACAACCCATTACAATGAAAGCAGCAATCCTTTTTCCTTCAGATCTCTTACCCACAGACTTCAGCTTTAGTGCTGGTTTTAAGTTAGCTTTTCTTGAATTTTGAACTTTCTACCAAGTAATAAGGCAAGATAAGAAGCAAAGATCTATGGAAGTAGGTTTACCTTTATTACCTATAAAAGTACATTACTATAACACAGGGCTAAGTTTAACTGAACTCTCAAAACCAGATCAAAAAGGAGTCACAGACACAAAGTACTGATGCCACAGATGCTTCTGAAATCGTCTGCAGCCCAAACAGCCACCTCCTCCAACCACCATCCCAGCTGCAGTGACTTGGGAAATGCTCCATTCACTAATCCAAGACAAGTTTGACAAAACATGCCAGAAAGGAAGAGAGCTGGGGGAAAGGATGTAGGTAAACCAACTGATTTATTATTTAAAAGTATTATAACCTCCTCGGTGAATTTGAGACAAGGGCCTCACTTTACTTGGCTGAGCTGAAATGGCTATGGAGAAGCTGCCACACATCCCTTCACTTAAAGTGCATGCAAAGGCAATAGCTGTCAAAAAAGATAATTTTCACTGATAAAGGATAGAGCTGTTTTAATCACCTACATTTTAATAGGAAGTCTATCAGTGACATCACTAAATTGAAATATTGTAAGGGAAAACCCTCCTGAAGTCTGACCGTCATTTGCAAGTCAAAACCCACCAAAGAGGCCCCACAGGCTCCTTTCAGCAGAGAGGGGGGACATGGATGCTGCTGCCTCAACAAGATTGACTGCTCCACGGGAGATCCCTGTGGGGAAACCAATTTTCTTCAGAGTACAAATGCACTGGAAAGAATCAGCAGAGGATTTAAATGCGAGTCCAATGAACGTGACCTTCAGAATGAGAAATCGGGAGGATGGTATTGTATATAAAGCTAGGTGAGTCCCAGCATCTGTGCCTCAGTTTCCCCATTTCCTGATGTACCTCAGGGCAAAAGGTACTTGAAACTTAACATGTTGACTACTCAAAACTGTTCTGAAAACAAATACTATGACCTTTTTTATATATCTAGTCCTTACATGGAGGAAAAAAAAGAGATTTCAGTCAGTGTCTTAGCATCTGCCATACTGTCCCAGTTGCCAGGCTATCTGGAGCCACTCACCTCAGCCAGGTATATTTGCATTCCCCTAAACTTGCTCAGATGCTTAAATGCTCATGCTTAAAAATACGAAGAGCTGAAACAAAAAAAACACGCTACAACTATGCAACCAAACATCAAATATTGCACTCCAGATTTAAATCAGCTATTGATTCAACAACCTAAAAATTTATAGTGCAACAGTAAAAAAAAAAAAAAAAGACTGTAACTAATGGGATATTTTTCAAATGCCAAGAGTTTTTTGTAAATCCAGTAGAGGCTAAATTTGTAAGCTGGAAAAGCACAGGCTAGATTTGTACATACGCGATTAGTCGATGCAATGTTAATATCAGAATTAAAAAGGTGCAGAGCAGCGCTGCGCTGCTGATTGAAAATGTGATGAAAGCCCCCAACAGCTTTCCGCTTTCAAGTCTGTCATTACTAAGTTCTCACTCCTGACGTTTTTTTCCACTCCATACCAGTTTCGCCAAGTAGCTCTGCCCTGACAGAAGTGGCATTAAAAGCGTTAACAGCTCTAAATCTGCAGTCGCTGTATTTCATGGGGAGTGAACTCGGATGAAGTGCAGGGTGGGCATCTTCGCTTGCAGAGGGCAGAGCATGGGAGAAAGAGTCTAGTTTTAGAAAGCATTGATTCTTGTGCTGTTACACGTAGAAAAGTGGCTCAAGCAAATAAACTACACCACAGCCCCCCATAGAGGTGTACCCCGTACCCAGGTTGAACACAGTCAGCTTCCTACAGCTTCAGGGAGTCTGCAGTGTCCACCAGACTTTACAATCGTTACCCAGTTAAACCAACACAAACTGAAACTCAGACCATTGTTTCCCAGTGCCAACTGGACATCACCAATACCAGTTTAACAAGGCACTGGCTCGTAACTTTAGTGTTGATGTTAATACCACGTCACGCCTTAGCAACAGCATGAAAAGATCCTTTATGCTCAGCAGAAAGTCTGATCAAAAGGCAGCTGGACTTTCCAGGACAAAGCAAAGGCATTTTCTTTTCCATGCCAATACAAAACCAAAACCAGAGACATCCAGACAATCAATTTGTGAGAACTGGACTATCTCCATCCTAGAAAAAGACAGAAAAGTAAAGAAATCAAGGTCTAGCTAGTAAGTTAATAGTGGAAGCACTTTTACTACCAAAAAGTAGTATTCTGTTTGTATTTCAGGAAGAAAATTATTATTTTGGGTTTTTTTTTTACTTATATGCAAGGCCTTAGAAGAAAAGTTGAAGAAAGGAATGGTTCGCAGTGAGGTAAGAGGGAAAAGTGGAATAAAACACAGCCTGTGTTTATCACTGGTGAGACACGGACTTTGCCTGTACTGCGTTTGATTAGCTAGATTAACGCCAGGGAAAAAAGAAAAGTTGTAAAACTAATTTGCCTGGATTTCACAGAATATCAGGGATTGGAAGGGACCTTGAAAGATCATCTAGTCCAATCCCCCTGCCAGAGCAGGAACACCCAGAGCAGGTCACACAGGAACACGTCCAGGCAGGTTTTGAATGTCTCCAGAGAAGGAGACTCCACAACCTCTCTGGGCAGCCTCTTCCAGTGTTCCATCACCCTCACTGTGAAGAAGTTTTTCCTCATATTTAAGTGGAACCTCTTGTGTTCCAGCTTGTACCCATTGCCCCTTGTCCTATCATTGGCTGTCACTGAGAAGAGCCTGGCTCCATCCTCCTGACACTCACCCTTTCTATATTTATAAACATTAATGAGGTCACCCCTCAGTCTTCTCTTCTCCAAGCTAAAGAGACCCAGCTCCCTCAGCCTTTCCTCATATGGGAGATGCTCCACTCCCTTCATCATCTTTGTAGCCCTGCCCTGGACTCTCTCAAGCAGTTCCCTGTCCTTCTTGAACTGAGGGGCTCAGAAACTTCAGTGAAGTTTCATTATAGCTGGATACAGGAAAACAAATCAGAGATGGCATAGAGCTGCCACAAGACTATAAAAATGCATTAAGAACTAGTTTCCACCAGTCCATCCATCCAACAGCAGTGAGTAGACTTCAAGGTTCGGCCTTGGGCCATATCTTAGTTTAATTTGTGGTCTCAGGCCACAGGTATCAAGAATGCCAATGAAATTTGATTGCAATAAAGTTATAGTACAGAAGGAGGTCATCCAAAATGCTTCTGCAGTCCACAGCTTTGACCACAATGTATTTACTTGAAGAACCATTTACATTTCCCATTCCCTAACTGTAGTTACAGAAGACAGCAGTTTTATTCAGAGAAAGCACCGGCCTTTTAATTAGTGAGATGCAGTACACAACGTGGCCAAACAGCACATCTCTCCCCTACTGAGAAAATAAGAGATGGCAGCTGCACATAACTTTCTTCACACTGTTTGTTGCTACTTGTTGAACAAATATACTCTAATGTGAAAAATAATGGAAAAATAACCATCAAACCTTAGAAAGGAACACAGTTTTCAGAGTCAGACGAAACACACTTCAGATTTTCCCACAAGTTAAAGCTCACTGAAATAATTGCTTTTTCTGTTAGTTTGATCATCTAGATTTAAAAAAATATCCTGAAGTAAAAAAATAACCTGACACTAACCTCAAAGATCAATTCTTTAACTCCATCTAAATCCATTTAGCTACTAACAAAACACAGTCTGTGTTGAAAGAAAACTAATCTTGGAGAAATGATATTATGCTCTTCGTACATAGGAAGTTGGTTGAATCCTTCCAAAGTGCAAGGTTCAACTCATCTTTAAACTGCAGACTCATGAGCAGGGGAAGGACTGCTAAATACAGTACTGGGGAGCAGGGAAGTAAAGCTTCAGTAAATGGAAAAGAGGTCTTCAAATAAAATTTAAAATGAGATGAGTTGGAGAGATAGAGAGGCATAAAAAGACTGTTCCAGACTGGGGATTTGCAGGAAAAAACTCTGTACCAGAGTAGACAACTTATCTGGGGAATGCAGCTGTTTGACATAACCCCAGTAAAAGCAAGCACTGAAATAATTTCCTGAGGGACAGTTGCTTCCAGATGCCTAGTTTTGCATTAAGGTAGGTCACTTTCTGCTTGATGAGGATAAGACAAAGCACAACTTTTAAGCACACCTTGTTTATAGTTCCTAGTCAGGAAAAAAAAAGGCATTGTAATTGAAGGGGTAACTTCTGGACCTCTCAATAGCAGCCTGTTGTCTCTGGAAAGGGCTGAAGCCAAAGCAAGTCAAGCTCCCCCCGTGACAGATGTAAAGCAAATGGTAATTCCAGCAGCTCACTGGAAATGCACCTGGGAACTGCAAGAGATTGATAGCGAAATACATTGCCCTGACACTATGCTATTCTAAGAGGGATGGCTGAAGAGCTCTCTCTCAGAGCCTCGGCTCCGGCGCTGCGGGTTTCTCAGGTGCGCAGTTACCGACCACCACAGCGAAACCCCACCGACCCGTGTGTCCCATTCACGCTGCTCTTGATGGTTGTGGTTCATTGTATTTCACCGGTACACAAAGTTACGCAGCACAAGAGAAGAAAAGACCACACAGGTAGACGATTTCACCTCTCAAAATGTTTTCCTCTAGTTAACGAGTTCTCACCTACTGAGTTCTACAACAGAAGCTTTCTCAGGATAAGGAAAATAAAATCCCTTTTCTTCCTTTAAGGTTGAGGATGGCTGCTCTCTCCAGCCTTTTTCACATTCTTCACATTTACCCTCAAATAAATCCTAAAAAAATATTTCTTTATTAATTATCTGAAATTCCATTATGAATGATTAGATGCCAGATGTTGCCTACAAGCCAAAGCCCTTAGAGACTACAGGAAGGAAGCCACGCACACCAGGTGCCCCATAGTTTTGATTGCTGGGTAAGTTCTCAGCTCCAGCTATAAAATAATACTATAATAAATTCAGTGAGCACAAAAAATGCCCAGGGAAGCAAAGTAATCATAATTAGCCCAGTGCATACTTCAGCAGAATGACCTAATTTAAAAAGTGTTTTGCAAAGCAATTCTCATATCAAAAGGCACAGAGCAAAACTAAAACTGTCTTTCTGAGACCCATGCAAAAAAGCACCAGCAAGTATCCATGAAAAGGGATGCAAGAGACTACAGAGGATAGTAGGGAATAGTACACATTTTCAGTCTCTTCCAGGGTTCCTATTACTTCCATTTTATTCTTTTTTCTTTTAAACAAGGAGAACTTAAATATCAAGAGGCACTATTAGCACTTTGCTGACATGAGGCCTCCTGGACATAGCCTGAATTACTGGCACTAAAGACTACTGACATTTCCATTCTGTTAAATTATTCTTGCTTGTTAGCCTTTTTCCACTAGCAAAAAGCTGTGTGTTTTTTTCCCCTCCATCCCCTTTTAGGTGGCCAGTTACCCAGCAAAAGGCATGGAGGAAAAGGCAAAGGTTACTTTGCATATCAACAATACCCAAGCGCCGATGACTTTAATGTCATTCACCCTTTAGAGGGTAAAGGAAGGACGCTGGAAAGACTTTTAATAGGAATTACCCTTCCTAACACCTACAGAAAAAGCCTGGAAAAGTATATTTTTCATTATGTTGTGATCAGTAGCTTGCTCATCTGTCCATCACCTCTGCACAGTCCTGTGCAGCAAGGAGATACTTTCCATGCTATAAAAATGCACAAATCAAAGCTTGAGATGGACACTACTTAGCGTTTTGAGAATTGACAACAAAGATTCTTAAAATCTTCCGAGCAAAGAGAAGCAACTTGGCCTTAATATTGTGCACTGTAGAGCGACCCGCTGCAGCAGCCAATTGGGACGAATTATCTGATGGGTGGAATTTTATCAGTTCCACACAATGCAATAAAAAGGCCGGAATGATTCGTGACCTGTCAAATAAAGAGGAGTAGCCCTCGCCAAACCATCCCTTCCTTCTGCCAGCATCTACCGCTAATTAATTTTCCATTTTTTAAAATGGGAACAAATAGAAGCGATAAAATGGTTTCTGGCAAGCTGAGCCTGAATTGATAAACTGTGGAAAAATCTATCACGCAGATAACACGAAAACAGACGAAAACAGAAAGTTAAAGCTGAGCTTACCAGGCAAAAAAACCCTACTTAAAAGGAAAAAAAGAAAAAGAAAAAGGAAAAAAAACCAAACCAAAACACTTTTCAATTCAGACAGAAATTTCAAATAGAAATCACAGGAAAGTTAATAGAAATGAAAAACACCTAAGGAAAAGTTTGGGAAAGCTGCCTTAACCCTTGCTGTTAGTTTCTTACTAAATACTGCACCCCAATGGCTTAGGTTCTGCATCTTCTCCAGCGCCCTTCAGTGCAACAACAGTGTGAGCTGTACAAAACCAGATCACCTTCCCATCTTTAGATGTTCACGGATGCTCTAAACCAAACAACTCATTAAAGCCCCGTTGCAGGATTCCTCTGGGAACGGTTGTCAGCTGAGGCCAGCACAGAGAAGTTGAGATACGTCAAGTCCTTACAGAGCTCACTTTCGGGTGGTAAAAAGCATCTGAGAGCAGAGGTATTTTCTTGTTGAAAGATCTGTTCCTGCTACAGCTGCTTTAAGTCATTTGGAATTAATATAGGGTAAGGGGAAAATAAAGTATTTTCTGAAACAGGACCTATGTTTCAACAGCTCCAAATACCACTTTTGGGACAACAGTTCTCAGGGGCCCAGCACAGAGAGTCCTGCCTGAGTAAATGGCAGCTCGCTTTTTGGAGTGATAAACACAATTAGTGCAGTAAATTCTCATAGTAACTTTGTGTTTCCAGAAGAGCAACTAGATTACAAATTTGTAACCTGTATTGCTGTCAAATACTAAAGAAAAATAGATCTGCTTTAAAAGACTGCTGTAAAATTCAGACTAAGCATCGAGGAATGAAGGAATTATATTGATCCAACAGTAAATCTTTAAGATGCAAATCAGTATGAAATGGTTAACTGCTATACCTGAGCCCAATAGCTAAAAAAAAAAAAAAAAGGAGATAACTTTGAAACAAACAGGAAAAAACCCAACTTTCTTCACTTTGATTCACACTTTGTTATATTTCAGGAGCTAACGACTGTGTAAGTCGGTGCTGTCTACTTCTTAGTGCACTAAGCACCGATGGTTTTCTGTTGTGAGGCTAAAATGGGAAATTATATTCTGAAGGCAGAAAAGAACACAGCCTGCAAACGCCACATGGCAGGTGAGGAATGTAAAGTGTATTGAAATGGTCCTTGAGTCACTTGAACTTAATGGGTGCGTTCCAGTCTGCCGTGCATGTAGGATGGCTATTGCTTGTTCTCCAAGTGTGGAATTTGGACACTGGAAATATTTAGAGGTGACAGTGGTCAAATCACAGTAATCAAAATCACTGCCTGCTGTAAGGAGCAGTGAGTTTTTGGCTGTATGTTTTGCTTTTTCTACTTTTCATGAAATAACCTTGAAGTTTCAGAAGGGTAAAACCCACAGTATTTTACTAATAAATCTAACAAAATGGATTGCTCCATTCGTCTTCAACCATTGCATGCATGAGGATGCACTTAGAGAGTCAAACCAACACTGAGATTTGGCATCAGAATTTAGCTCCATGGTAATCGGTTACAACACAAACCACTCACAAGAACCAGCACAAAGAGCTCAGGACAAGCCTACGTCGCCTAAACCAAAAATTGTTACAGTCCTGACGATGAAACTCAAATGAGTTAGTGAATGTTCCCCAGAGAAGGTCCTTGTTATGAAAGGAAGAATAAATATTAGAGAATAGTTCCTCAGTGAAGGACAAACGTTACTTTGGGTGATAGCATTTAGTCTTTCTCTTCTTTAGCTCCTCTGACCCCTTCAAACAGAGTCTGGACTCAGGTTTCTGAAGTCTTCTCTGCGTTCCCTTTCTTTCAGTCAGCACAACATCCTTGACAGCTCATAAGCATACACTACCCCTACGTCCTGCAAGGCTTCCTTCTAGCAAAAAAACCCAAGTACGTAGTCAATGCAGTTAGAAATGAAGAAAAATATATTGCTGAGAGTTACAGCACACATAGTTAATCTAAGCCTTAAGAGATCTGACTTAATTCTGCATAATTATAGGAAAATGTAACAGATATCTAAGAGTGCGGAGTGGGGACCGTCATTCTTTAAGATAATGCTTTCTGAAAATGAATTTCTACATGAGTAATTTTGGATAAGTAATTTCTCCTTTTCTGTTTTAGTTTTCTGCTCTTAGAAGCTAAGCTACTAATAGGATTAACTGGCAAGCGCTAAGAAGAATACTTAATATTCAAAAATATTAGAGTCTTCTAGGATTATAATGATACACAGAAACTGGAAAAAAACTGTTTTATGTGAAAGCTAAGAAATTTTCAGCCTGAGAGAGTATACACAGATTTTGTTTCCTGGACAATGGGTTGAAATATTCATTGCCATTTCGGGCGTTACTGAATGATGGCCCCTTTCAGGACTTTTCAGACGTCAGCAGTAAGGGCTACTTTCCACAACAGCACTCTGACTGTAGGAGATAAAAGACTGTTTATTCTTTTTTCACAGGGGAGGAAAACAATGACAAAAGCAGGAAGGCAGCAGTAACACAGAAATCTGGAGGTGATGATAAAGGGTTGGGAGAATGGAGAAAGTTGTTCAAATAAATCCATTCTGGCCAAAATCAGGCAGGTGACAAGCTGGCATATATGACATTCAATTGAAGTGCAAATCATCATTTATCAATTTAGTCATTAAAGAAAACTTTAAGATTTCACTGGATGAGATGAAAAGCGATTTGAAATATAGAACATGCACAACAGTATTTCAAACCTTCAAATTTTAGACCCCCAGATTTTAAAACCCCCAAGATTTAAGAAGGGGCCAAACGAGCAGTGAGCAGGAAGACAAACACACTGCCCCCTGCAGCCAGGACTCTGTTAGAATATCTCACATCCTGGGTAATATAACAGCGTAACCCAATCAGTTCCCTTTTCCAAGAAGTTTAGTTAAGCAGAATACAGCTAAACCAATCGTCCTTTATTCAGCATTCCTTTATTCCCACCATTTGGTGTCACATTGTCTCAGGCATTTCATTATTAAGGTATATACAGCAAGAGTTCACTTCTCCTTCCAAGCCCTCCCATTTATCATTATCATTTTGCTGGTGAACAGATCTCTCCCATCACTCTTAACTGCTCCAATTTCCACACCATCGACAACTCCTCCTGTTTTTACTTCTAGTGAAGACCTTAGAGATGGCAGCATAATGAATAATAACTCGTTTCTTTAGAAAAATGGTAATTTTAGACAAATATTATGCCAGCCAATGAAAGGTAACTGCATTTCAGGCAACACATTAGACTTCCACAAAGAGTGTATCTTCGTGGTCACATCAACGGACCTGATAAAAATGCAGGAGTCTTTATGAAGAAACTCCAAAGCACAGGATGTGCCACAACTCTCAGGGGGCAGCACATCAGCTCTCAAGCCACAAGACTAAACTTTCGTCAGTAATTTAGATTAATAAAGTTGGTTCCGTGCAGAAACAGTAGATCATATTCAGGAATAAGTACTTGAATGGAGTTATGGAAAAAGTTGTATTGAAAAAATAGTAAAGCTTCGAAGCTGACTTTTTCATCCTTCTTACCAGAGTGATGTATCATCATGAAAAGGACGGATTTTACAAGAAATCTTGACTATTCCCAATATGCCATTCGTGTTTATACAAACATGAACGTTTTATTTAACTTTTGTTCTTCTCTAGACAACTAAGTACAGTATTTCAAATCACGGATCCAGATTTCTGTACCACCACCACCATCAGGAAATTTCAACTTCAGATTGAACTGAGTGTCATGTGTCACTCATTCTAAAATTCTAATTAAAAGAAAAAAGATCCTTCAAAACCAATCCCAAGCTCAGCTATTTCAAGTAATTTCACTTGGAAAGGCAGGGGTGGATAGGTGTGCTACATGCTTGAACTTGTGCTATCCTTAAATCTTATTTCCTTTTTGGTGCATTTTATACATAAAATTATTATGATCTATACTTGGTATTTGCCCAACCAAAAGACAAATTCACCAAAGCTTATTAAATAAATCTAAGCTCTAAGGTAGTTGTTGTGTTGAGACAGTAGCATTTTATATTGCTTTCCCATAGGAAATAATTTGAAATAGCAAATAATCACAGACAACAAGGTATTTTCTCACAGAACTTCAGTTTACAGACTGTCAGCTCAGAATTGTGAATACAAATATTACAAGTTACTGTTTCAGCTGTTGTTATAGCAGCTGGTACCTCCTCAGTGCTGTTGCTATAGCTCCCCTGCCTCTGAGATCATATCTCTTTATAATAAAAAAGGTAAATATGCACAAACAAAGTGTTGAGATGTACAGATATTCATCTATAAACACAGGCAAGAGCAAACATTGCAAACTTCCTCCTCAAAATGCTTTTGCAATCGTCAAAAGATCAAGAACGATACAGAATCCAGTACTTTTTGCCCCCATGGAATTACATAGACAAGTATTTTTTTAGCATACGTCTAACATTTATATAAAGGTCTAGTATTACAGAGAAAGCTTTTAAAAAACAAAATAATTGAGTCATAAGAATGCTAACAAAGGACTGGCCAATCCAACAAAATGAATAGTTTTCCTCCAGCTTGCACTCAAACTGAAAAGCTCATAAAAAGGGACCCCAGATTGGAAGCACCATATTTTTCATCTCATGCCTCATCAGGCAGCTAATTTCTCAGTCATTCTGAAGAGCATCATGTGTTTATGGGCTCCTGATTGAAAGGTGGATTCAGAGGAGGGGCAAAAAGATACTCAGGAAAACATAAGCTTTCATTTTTACTGAGCTGCACTGCTTTAGGTCAACCGCCTGCTTCTGCAGGAAAAGGAAACTTTTGGCATTTGTCAGTAGGCTCAAATATCTTGAAATACTGAAAAGGTGAAACAGAACACTTTCCCTGCGCTGCCTTCCTATCTGATCTTTTGTCTCATATGTTCCCCTCAGGGATGCACAAGAAATTTCTCTGAATAATTCATAAGGATCCAGACAGAAACCAGCTTCTACTTCTAAACAAAACAAGTTGAGTGAGTAGTGGACTGTGGTTCACTGCGTTTGGAAAAAAACTGGAATAAAAACATAATTTTCCTAACATAGAAGCACAGAATATAAATGTGTACGCATAGATGAGGTATATAAACAAATTTATGCATTTATAATGTAGAAGGCACCTTCGTACTTAGAGCTACACATTCCTTTGAGGGCAAGACTGATTCTCTACCTTTCAAAAATCCAACAAATCACATAGCATGAAAGTAACCGATCAACATGTAGAATTCAACTTTTCGTTTGGAATTGGACATCAGAATGACTACAGTATCCAACTGTTCTCTTACCATGAGCCACCTTTACTTCCCAGCAGCACCAAATATTAGGCAGACGCAAATGACTTCTTTTACTGCAGTCTCTGTTAGGACTGAGATAGCCTTATTGCCTGCAGATCCTTTTTATATCCAGACACATGGAGAAGAGGTAATGCACAGCCAGAAAAGATTGATTCCAAATCATTGAATGGTTAGAGTTGGAAGGGACCTTAAAGATCATGGAGTTCCAACCCCCCTGCCATGGGCAGGGACACCTCCCACCAGACCAGGTTGCTCAAACCCTCGTCCATTGAACACTATTTTGCTAATACAAATATAGATCCAAAACTCATAAGGTGTGCGTTCCCCAGACTGAGTTAAGATTTCACAATAAAGTGTCAAAAGTTGACATAAAAGTACTTATGAACGTGGACTCCCGACTTACCAGCCTCTGCATGCTTTTCACATGGGTAGGACTAATTGATAAGGCCTCTTCATACCAGCGTTTGGCTTCATCGATATTTCCACGAAGTTCGGCCACCTGCCCTCTCATGTAGAGAACGTAGTGCGACATCGGAAAGAGATTAGCTGCTTCCTGGGTACAGGCCGTGGCCTCCGCAGGCTTCCCAATTCCTATGTAGACTTCAGCTGTGGAAGGAACGTGAGGAGACCAATGAATGATGCTTGCTCCATCACACCATGACCAGCTGTCATCAGATGTGCTGCATCTGCGAATAGTTTCATTCTAAGCAAAGGTTATTTTCCTCAAAAACCCCTTTGTAGTTCAGGAGAAATTATTAAATAAATTATTTTAAACTAATTGCTCGTTTAGGAAAGCTGCTTTTCTAAATGGAAGAGGAGTTTGAACCTCTAAATGGCTGTCTTAAACACCAAAAATTGTGTTCTAGTTTGTTATTTTTAACTCATCTCTGGAACATTTTCATTTTTGGTTTATTTTTGAGATGCGAGTGTGCCAGAGTATTCTCCAGTACTATTTAAGAACACAAAACTCAACACAAAAAAGCACACAGAGATCCTTACAGTAGGTAAGAGAACACAATTAATTACAGGTTCTGAATTTCAAGTGCCAGCTTTTCAAGAAGCCGTAGCAATTGCTTCAGTTACCAATCACTAAATGGCAAGCCTCGTTCTACCTTTCCTACTTCAGGGCACTTTAAAAGAAAAACGTTATTTGATGTGAAAAGTTTCCTAGTTAAGTTAGCAGAACATGTGAAATGCTTATCAGAATCCTGATTTTTCAATATTTGTTTGTATTTCAACGCATTTTATCTAGCATATCCTCCAGAGGCGAAGAACATTTAACTCTGCACGTTAAAAAAACAGACCAAAGAAAAAAAGCAGCTGTATATTAGATTTAACATAAATCACTCCTGATGAAAGCAACTGAGTAGCCTGACACACACTTGTCTAAATCAGACTGACTACAGAGGGGAAAAACCAGCTTCATTCACTAAGTGATTAACAACTAACGATAGAAGAAATATTTGCTTTCAATAGCTCTTATTATACTCTTCGACACTGCTGTTTTACTACCCTGCTGGATTATCTTAATCTCTTGTTGAAAGTGTGGGAGAAGAGAAGAATAAAGAGTTAGTAAATTGAAGAAAAAGATATTAAAACTTTCTGAGTTGGGTTACCCATTTCTTTTACTTTGGTATAGACCCTAGAAAAACTGAGCCTCAGAGTAGTTGCATGACTGCATTCTGTTGTATCGCACCGTAGGAGAATTTTATAGATTAAGGTTTAAATCAAAATACTCCATCAAAACAGCAAAGTGACCTATTGCTGTCCAAGACGTGCTTCTCACCGTACAGCACAGGCCACCCACCTTGGTTTAAAGGCTGTCAGATCAGGATCTCGCACTACAGCAGCGGATTTGGGGTTATGCTTAAAACTCTTGAGTGCCTTTAAAGGAGCTTCCTTCTGAGGTAATTGCATCAAACAGACTCAACATTCCTAAGCAGTCAACACCCGTGCAGCAGCGCACGAGCCTGGACTTACAGGCGATACCTGCTATGGATATTCAGGATTATTTTCATCAAAATCAATATATGACAATGACTAACAAAACCTGGACTTCCAGTAGCAGTTGGTGAGTGAGTGTCGTTTAAAGTTCCTATTCATTTTCTATTTTTCAAAGTGATTTCTGTAAGACTGCTGGAGCAAATTATTTTCTTCCTCTAAGACTGCATCCTATTGATGGGAGAACAGACTTTTTTTTTTTTTCTTTTACCAGAAGAGCATTATTTTGCTTCTCAGCTGACTCAGTGATTTCACAGAACACATTCTCCCTAACATAAATAGTACGACCATGTAGATGTATGGATCAATGCAGCATGTTTTTAGAAACTAATGAAATGTCTTTTTGATGGAAAAATGTCTCATCCATGTAAAGAGCTAACATATGAAATTGCAGATCCAGTGAGACCTTTTTCCCCCCCAACCCTAAAAGAACCACCTCACATAGTCAGATAAAGAATAGCAAACCTGGAAGATAAAGAAGGGATAAAATTCTTAAAGAAAAATCTAAATTTGGAAGAAATCAATTTTTTTCTAGGATTTTACTAACTCTTGGTAGTATCCAAAGAGCAAGTCATAGCCATAATTTGAGAGGTGGACATACAGCATAAAATATGAACTGTACTGAAAAGGTGGGGGTTTTTACCCCCTAAAACTCTAAAATTATTTGGAAAAGGTAATTCCTTCTTGAGTGCTTTTCTAAAAGTTACATGGTCAATGTTACTACACGATAAACATGATTTTAGTGAGTATAAAATATTCAATAAATGCTAACCATTTGAGATCTCCTGGTTTTCGTGTCTCTTCTCCAGCATCGTTAGACTTGAAGCATAGTTTTAACTACATGCTCCCAAGTGTCCTGGTGAAAAGACAGCTTGGGAAAAACAGCATTTACACAGATTGTGAAAGGTACGAAGTAAAAGCTGTAATTATTAACAAATAATAGGCAGAAACTAAAAATTACTTAAGCGGGCAATTATGTGCTGCCACAATAATTCTAGACCGAAAAATAAGCAGAGATTGATTAATTTAACAGACGGCAGTTGAAATTCGGTATTCCTCGAGGGAAAACAAGTATGGTGGCAATGGCTTTTAACACTAGCCAGTAGGGGCTGCAATACTGCTTATAAATTAGCCTTACGTTACTGCAAGAGATACTAAGTCTTGTTTTCCTGCTTACTAACTGCAGCAGAGAAACCCGACAGCTACCAGCAGACCTTCCTAAAAGTATTCAATTTAAACAAAATAATTCCTTTATGCTTAAAGTTATTCTAGAGTTATGTTAAAAAGAACCTACCCTTTTCTCTACCAGAAGATATGCCACCATAACAGAATACACAGCAGGCTTTTTGAAAAACTATGAAAGAATGAACAGAAAGTTGAACTTGTGGCTAGATGTTAAGCATGAAAGTCCATTCAAGAAATTCCTGGATCTGCAGGAGAGCTGTTAACTCTCAGTAAATTATTTCAAACTGAATAAAAATGTTAAAAACCAACATGGCAAATCCAAATAAATCAGTTGTGGAAAACTGACAAGCGCCAGCAGACTTTGTAGGAAAACCTCAGAGAGGAGCAGAAGTTTGAAGAGAATCGAGGTGCCAAGTCTGATGTGCTCTTCTCAGTGTCTCCACCTAGAGAATGCCAAGAACACCTTCTAGCTCAAACCCTTCCAATGCCTACATTTGCATTTGGATTGAGAAATCAGTCTATTTCCCAATCATGCTGCACAAGCTCTGTCTTGATGCATTTCTCAAAGGATCATCACAGCCAAGGAACACTTAGAGACAGGTCTGATTTTTCATAGTGAGTCACTGGAGAATGGACTCACTGCAAAAGTTATTTGATTTCACGTTTAAAATAAGCCTGATTTTCCACCTTTACACTGTATGTCCAGAAACGACAGGCTGAAGCTGTCCATTAATAAATACAAGATGGAAAATTGAAAGCCAGTCACTGTGTGCAAAATCAGCTTCTTCAGATTGAATGCTGTGCTGACTTACACTGATGACAGCTGGAATGACACTGTATATCCATAAGAATAAGTGTTTTCTCTCTTTTTCACATCACAGAATCACAGAATGCTATGGGGTTGGAAAGGACCTCTGGAGATCATCTAGTCCAACCCCCTGCCAAAGTAGGTCCTCCTAGAGCACGTTGCACAGGAACACGTCCGGGCAGATTTTGAATGTCTCCAGAGACAGACTCTCCACCACCTCTCTGGGCAGCCTCTGCCAGGGCTCTGCCACCCTCAAAGTTCTAATCTCGGATGCTTTCAAGGAGCCCTTCCACCCCCAAATGAGATCACTGTTATTAATCACCATCATTGCTCGTTCTTTTCAATCTTCTAGGCTTTGTCTCTTAATTAATAACTGGCAACCATTGCCCTGCAATGACTTTCACACAATAAAACTGTTAATGCAAAATAGGTGAATTGAAACCCTAAGAAATACACCATTGCTTTGTTGAATGTAAATACGAAGAATTACATTACTGAGAAAGAAAGTGACAAAAAAAAGAGTGACAAAAAGTGGCTCAAGTCTGGGAGCAGACCAAAGCAGACCAATTGCTGCCTGATGTCTGAATTACACCTTTTTGAAGTGAATATCAATAAAAACAATTCCATGGTATAAATTTTTAACTCCGTAAAAATACACTGGGTCATCATTTTATGAGTAAAATTTTCTGTAACAGCTACTTGTGCTATTCCATTTAGCTTGAGGCTTGAAGCAGCGCAACAACACTAAAGCCACTCAAGATGACTCCACATTTAGAAAAACAGTTCTGAGTCTTTTACATTCATGGAGCTAGAAGGAAGAGAACCCAATGAGATCTCATTATCGCAGCTGCAAGGGACAGGTTGCTCAATGGTACTATTACCCTTTTCCTCCCCACTATGCAGAGCTATTTATTTTCAAAGTTAAAGCTTTTTCTAGTTGCAGGAACTCTATTCAATAATCTCACCAACCTCTTCTTCCTACCAATGGAAATAGAGCATCTAAATTTCCAAATACTAAGATCCTCAAGATACTTCAGAAACAAAATTGTTCATGGATAAGGGAGAGAGTGTTGCCTTTGTTTGACAGAAGATACGACTCCCCTGAAACAGCTGCATTAGAGAACTACTGACTTATCTTACATAAATGATCTTACACCCGAGCTACTCTAATGTGCTTTTTATTTCTTGACTTGCTTCAGGGCCACGCACACACCTGGAAAAACATTTGATCTGATGAGCGATAATAGATTTCGAATGAAACCAATACATTTTTACAAGTTCTTCGGCCAGCAAGAAAGGGGAAGGAAAACAAAAAGAAGGAATTTTACTTCCACACTACCTGCATGAAGCCATATTTGAGCCAGAGTCATCCACGGATGCAGTGGACCTTGCTTAGGGGCACTGCTTTGCAGAGATGAAGCAACCTCAGACAGTGCTTGCTCCACTCTGGAAGCAGCTATTGATGTGGCATGGACTGAACCTGCAGAAGTAATTAAAAAAAATTACAGTCAAAGACTGAATGCCATAAACATCACATAAAACATTTAATCATAACCCTTTTCCTAAGATGACACTTACCTCGAACTCCTCTAGATTTAATTTACATGTGCTGGTTTGGAGATGTTTTTTGAAATGTAAGGTTAACTCTCCTTGTTACAAAAGCATTCATACTGACTGGTCTGAAAGACTATATACAAAAGCCACACTTTTCAACTCAACACCTCTTTTCTGGATCTTTTACGATCAAAAAAAAAGGTTTGTGATGGTATCATACACTGTAATCTTCAGGTTGCTGCATGCACTTTGATGTTAGTAATTGCTATGTCCTTTCACTGAGTGCAATTAGAGGACTATTTTAAGACTAATAATCACACAAAAAAGGAGAACGAAAATATACAAGATGATCACAACGTACCCCATCACCGACATACAATTAAACTGCACTGAATGTAAACCTGAGCTAATCAAGAAGGCCGAGTTAAAATGCCTCGAGACAAAATGGTCCCTTGCACAAAGAACGTTCCCGAAGCATAATATCTAAAGGCTAATTCTCTAAAAATGAAGCATTTACAAGTGAGATTAGAATCTCATTGGTGAATACTACCCTTTTCAAAGTACTGGAAATGGAACTATAGAATATAATAATACTATATGTAATTATACTATATATAGTATATACACACACTATATATACACAAACTACATAATATAATAATGTTTTATATAGAATAGATATGTTATATATAATAATATAATATTTAATATACGATATAATGTATGGAATAGCTAACAGCAGCTCTGCTTTGGACAGTCAATTACTGACAGCTTATTTAGTCATTAATTATTTTTTTTTTTCCCATCAAGACCGTGAATCTAAAATTTTAAACTTCAGTGCATCCATAATGGTCAACAATGGCAGGTACCATGGAATCCTGTGCAGGTTGAATTGCACCCCACAAGCTCATCCTCATCACTAGCAGTTAGGAAATAAATCAAACCTTCACTCTCAATATCACAGGTTTTCCACGAATTTTAACAGGAGGGGATTTCCCACATAAAACACACATTCCTGAGTGTGACAAGATACATCAGACAACCAGAAAAATAGAAGAAATCCCTAGATCAGCGGGAAGAAGTAGTTTGAAAGTGTGCATCGTGTTTCCCTTAACTGAAAGAAACAAGGGAAAAGCAGCCCAGGACATAATTAATATCTTAATATGTCATTGTAAACAAGAAATTGCCTTGAAGATCCAATATAGTATCTGGCCATGGAGTTTGCTTTCCTTTACTGGCTGATGAAACAGCTCAAACTCCATCCAGCCGAGCTGAACATTGACTGAAGTTTTTGTGTGTCTTATCTTTAAGGCTTAACTTCTGAAAAAATATAAAAGGGAAGTCTAAAAAAGAAACATGTGGAGCGTACGCCAAGGAAAATACTGGGAAAGGTACCATAAATAAGCACTAGTCACCAGTAATCCTTTTCTGGTCTGACATCCAATTCTGTAAATGCGCGTCACTGCAGCCTCGCACTTGTTACCTTCCAGGGACTAACAGTGAAAGAGACTCCTCATCTCCCCAGAAGAATTTGTAAAGAAAAGGTGCAATTCACTGACACAAAGGATGTCATCTAGTCCTTTCCTTCTGAAAAGTGAGGACACAATTTAATATTAACAAGGACCTGTATCTCCTATTTTTAAAGCAAGGGCTCTGGCTGCTAACCAGGCCACGAGTCATTTCATAGAGAAAGCATACCATTAGATTTTACGCCTCTAGTTTTTAACCATAAGGCACATGTGGTAATAGATTATTAAAGCTTTTTGTACATCAATTTCTACACAAAAAAATAACTATGAGTTGCAGTGCCACCCGATATTGAAGTTAAAATGGGATAGATAACGAGTGCTTCCTGTGGTAATTAAGTTCTACCCTGGACCTACAGTGGCAGAAAAAAGAAGTGAAAAAGTATTTCTAGAAAAGGTATCCCACAACATATTGAAGCAACTAGTTCTCTGAAGAAAATACAGGCCTATACTACATAATAGTCTTCAAGTATCCTTACTCCAAACAAACTACTAGGAAATAGTTATGTCCTATCGTTCGCTAAATTAATACAGCTGATATAAAGACATATTGTAAATTAATAATGAATATTAAAACAATCTCAAAGTCATCGTGGACCAAGTAACTGTTTTGGAAACCCTCAGACCGCAGATTATTCAACAGAATCAACTAAATTTAAGCTGCTTCTAAACTGCATCCCAAAGAAGTGGATTCTTGGGGTTTAAGTTTGATGTTAAGCTGCACAAAGAATCTTGGTGTAAACTGCTGCAGGGCCATTTGGAAATCCCTTCCTTTGGAATCCTTCATGTTTCGGTCTTATTTAAAAATGTAGAGATCTTAAGGATGTTGCGAAACAGCACAAGAGTATTGATAATTAGGTTTTTGTTTCTTTAAAAACCCTGCTTGCAGTGGAGGGGCTATTAAGAGAGACCCTTTTAATAGCCTAACATCTTAATAGCAGTGGCTATTAAGAGAGATATTAAGCACAGGGCTATACCGTTTCCAAGAGGAGAAGGGATGTCCTCTAGTACAGATTTTTGTGTACCTAATCAGCACAGCCACCGTATCTTTTATCACACTTCCACATCTTTATTGTTACTTTTGTGTTTTGTTTTGTTTTTTTTAAATAACAGTAGTCTTTGACACTGCCCAATCAGGCATTTTCGGGCCCATTGCACTCATGGTGACAGCTCTAACCCATAAAATCCTAAATGTTTCTTTAGTATTACCACAATTAGCTGCTCCCTGACTCATTTCTGGCTCTTTCTGTTAAAATACAATTAGTAAGCTTTCATTTTGCTGACAAAGTCATTTAAAGATCCTGTGTACTAAAAAGCTATTTCTGGCCCTCCTCCCAATTTTACTCAACCCTTTTCTTATTAGAACTATTCATTCCTCGTCCTAACCCAAGGGTCCCCAGATTCAGATCTTTATAGTCACATTACAGTTGTAAAAAACACGGTGATTTCAGTGACAACTGGCAAAGACACATAGTGGTTTGCGAGAAACTGAGAGCAAAGAGTGGGTCAAAGTCTGCTTGAGGCCTTACAGACCCACTGCACCCCATCACTTATTTGGTGGCTCCCTGTTGGTTTTGTCATAAGCCCTGCTCTCTCTCTTCCCAGCTTTATCTGTATTTTGCTTTCTTTGGTCTGTGTTCAGCTAAACACAAACCTATCGTCACTTTCAAGTGTAACGACTCACTCAATCTTCCTTCAAACATTCAGATAAGAGCATCAGCAATTTCTGATTTAAAATTTTACCATCTCTTTTCATGCACACAAATATCCTACCTGTTCCCAGACAACATCTGGACCTGCTGACAACACATCTGGACACCTTAAGAATCAAGAATAAATTCCCTCAAAGTGCTACAAGCAGCAAGGAGCATTTATTTTGAAATATAAAAGCACGAGGTTTGGAAAAGTAACATATCGTCAAAATGGATACTGGCTACTCGCTTTAATTTGCTTAGTTTTGTTCTGAAGGTTGTTTGAGCTGAAAAGGCCAAGTGCGAAACAGCAACTGCCTTTGCAAGGTCTAGAATTCACTACTTAAATTACTTATTGATTAGCAACTGGAATCACAGTCCCACTGCACACTGCAAAGCGTGACAGGAGGTCTTAACCACAACAAACAGAATGTGTGGTTTGTTTCTAAACCAAAAAGGTAAAAACTCCCAATCCAGTTTCCTGGAATGACATTTGTCCAGAATTTACAGAGTTTGAAAGGCTGAGGGAGCTGGGTCTCTTCAGCTTGGAGAAGAGGAGGCTGAGGGGTGACCTCATTAGTGTTTATAAATATGTAAAGGGTGAGTGTCAGGAGGATGGAGCCAGGCTCTTCTCAGTGACAGGCAATGATAGGACAAGGGGCAATGGGTACAAGCTGGAACACAGAGGTTCCACTTAAATATGAGGAAAAACTTCTTCACAGTGAGGGTGATGGAACACTGGAGGGGGCGGAAGGGGCTGCCCAGAGAGTTTGTGGAGTCTCCTTCTCTGGAGACATTCAAAACCCGCCTGGACACGTTCCTGTGTGAGCCGCTCTGGGTGTTCCTGCTCTGGCAGGGGGATTGGACTAGATGATCTTTCAAGGTCCCTTCCAATCCCTGAGATTCTGTGATTCTAATTGCCACACTAACATAGTGTCTGCAACAACTTAGGGGGATGCCAATATTTTAATTCCATCTCAAGTAGAAAACCTAACAACAGCCTGGTACAAGCACAATTTAACCAAGAACTTATCTCAGTGAGGCCGTTCTTTTCCAAGTCACACCTACAGTTCAACTTCTGTAAAAAACAAAGTGTCCCCTTTAATCTCTTCAGGCTTTTCTCAAGACAAATATTACAGGACAGTCCGCGTGAAACCGATCTTTAAGTACCACATGTAACTCACACTACTAAGTCAGTGTGCCATGGATTCTTCAGCTTTTTCCTTGGCCGTTTCCCAATAAATTCTTAACAATGAAGCTGAATGGACATGAACTAAGACACAGACTCCACCAGCACTTGGCTTAGAGAAAAACAAAAACCCTTTGTTACGTTCATCAAATTTTCCTTCTAGAACTGGGTAAAAGAATGGACTGTCATCCTTCATGAGACACATTTGTATTTACTAACTGACAAAAACCACTGTAATAGGATTTGGTTTTGCACCATAACCGAGTATATTACTAAACAGTTCCACATCCATCATGTTTTCAATCAACGTTTCAACATTTGGCTAAAGGAAAACAAATGCCTGAACAGCAAGGCTCATGCAGGAGCAAAGAGGAAAAACCCCATGACTTTCATCTTTCCATGCACACAAAGCTGGAGGGAAGAACATTAGTGGGGTGACACACAGAGAACTCCGTGCTAGAAAAAGCAGCCACGTGATATAAAGAGGCAGTACCTTCTGCAGGACTAATTCATCACCCAAGTGATGCATTTACTGAGAGAGATCGGCAGGTTTAGCCAAAATGAATGATTTTTTTCCTATAAAATGAATTGTCTGAGACGCCTTTCACAGTCACAAATGACAAAGCTGGTTTATCTCTTGATACAGAATTGTGCAGGGAGATATTAGCAGACAGGTACAGACAGCATCATTTACAGAGCACCCTCACAGGTCTTTGAAAAAGCTTTTCCATGCCTAGACACTGTCAAACATATTGTTTTAAGTATCACCTTATTTTTCCTCTTCTCCACCAAACTGGTCTCCTGTACTACCTCATAAACGTCTGTGAAAAGGTAAAGTAATAAATTAAAAACTGTGCTATTCCAGGCTAAACATACAGCTTTATAGTGTAACTGGTTAGAGAAAAAGAATGTTATTTCATATCCTGGTTAAAGCAGCAGCTTATTTTTATTGATTTATATTCTTCATTCTCTCTTATTTGGCTTGTTTTGATAATTCCATTATCTTAAAGTGTCCTCTTAAGAGGTTTATTCTACAAGCAAAATTTGTACCACAAGAGAAAGTAGTAGTTTATTATGAGTCGTGACAGCAATCGTAATGTTGGATTCTGGACCAACACACTCCTTAGGAGCAGCAGTGGCATAAAATCTTCCCTAATACAAGATTTTGGCAGCTGGCCATTATGTCATACAAGACCTTCTGAATATACCTCTATTTGCAGTCCTCTAGAAATGAATACTGCCTCTTTAATTATTAAATGCAAGTGTTAGTTGAGCGCATTCAGATCTCGTTTATTTACAGCCCTTGGGGTGACTGAATGGGCAAAGAGCATCAGCCTTGCTCTGGACACTCACTCCCACTACTGATGGACAAAACAAAACACGTACGGTTTGTGGGAAAGGAAAAGGTGATTTAAGTTCTTGAGAAATTAATAGAGCTGCCCAGTGAATGCTACTTACAAACTGAAAAAAGGGAGTAAAAACCATGAAAGTAAGCATCTGATGGATTGCCTTTGAACAGATCAAACCACAAATTAAAATCCAAAGTAAGGAGAAAAAAATAATTTTTTATACAAATATATATATATTAAAACCAAGAATTCCAAGAAAGCCAGAGGATTTCTGATAATCTTCAAACTGTAAATCAGGTTTACAAGGTTTCAAAAGACACAAATAATTAAAAAAATAAGGTTACTGCTTACAGTAAGTATTTTCATAGAGCCTTTGCTACACCCCTAAAATCATATTCCTGCTCAACAGAAATTGGATGTCCAGCCAATAATACAACTGACTTTTGTTTTTTTCACTAGATAAAAAAACCTGAATTGACTAAGATATGGAACATGAGATTTTCAGCCCTGGTAACTACACTAACATGCTATAAGCATCTAGGGAAACTTCTACTCACTCAAAGATAGAGCACTTTAATTTTCATTCATTATTTACACCATACAAAGGACTCCAATATCTGGGGTTTGTTCCTAGTTTCACTACTTCTCATGCATATGGTGGAAATGCCTTTCCCTGAGGATACAGTAGCTCGGAAATGGAAAACTTGGACTTTACATAATGGAATCTGTGCTTGGACTTCTGCATTCTTTCAGTTTGCCTTCATTCTTGAGTGGGTTCTTACTAACCTTTCACCCTGGAGAAGAGAAGGCTTTGGAGAGACCTTACTGCAGCCTTCCAGTATCTGAAGGAAGCTGGAGATCCTTCAGCTCCTCTCCTGTAGGATACAGGAGAGCTGGAGAGGGACTCTTTACCAGGGAGTGAAGTGATAGGACGAGGGGTAATGGTATTAAATTGAAAGAGGAGAAATTTAGATTAGATACCAGGAAGAAATTCTTTCCTGTGAGGGTGGTGAGACACTGGAACAGGTTGCCCAGAGAAGCTGTGGATGCCCCATCCCTGGAGGGGTTCAAGGCCAGGCTGGATGGGGCTTGGAGCAACCTGGTCTGGTGGGAGGTGTCCCTGCCATGGCAGGGGGGTTGAAACTCCATGATCTTTAAGGTCCCTTCCAACTCTAACCCTTCAATGATTGTATGATTCTACCCTGTAGCTCTGTAAAGAACAAGTAATTCAATGCTAAGGGGTTTTGCTGTTCATAGAGTAGGTCTGAGCACATTCAAATCAATGTCACCTGTCACAGCAATCAATCGGCAACTCAGATGCTTCAGGAAGAAAGTCAACATTTAATTAGTTAAACTTCTGTAGGGCACAGATTTCCTGGAGTTTAAAGCAAGGGCTTTCCTTAATTTCCATTTACAGGCTTACATATGAGCTACTGTTTTCAAAACTCCAGTCTCACATCAGCTATTTGAACAGGTGAATTTTCTGAGTGTTCAGAGATTTATTTCCTATATTTTGTTAGGAATTAACACCTTTGACATGGTATCAGTTAAAGGCTAGGTGTCAAAAATTAATTTTTTAAGACTGGACTATATTAAACGCAATGACAAAACCAGTGCTATGCACAAAGGTACAAATGAAGGACATCTTAGGAAAAATGAAAAGGAGTCAAAAAGAAATGGCTGGAAAATTGTGTTGATTTTACCTTGGCATCTAAACTACTCCGCCAGTGTTTCTGTAAAGTTTGCATTCAAACAACATGGGGATTGATCTTGCAGTTTGTTTAAAATGGCATCATTGGAATGAATGGAAAGGCTCTTGACCGGAAACAGCATCAAGCTGTTTGTCACTGCTCTGGTACCTCTGAATACTTCCAATGTCCCCTACCCACAATATGAAAATATACTCTGATATTTCACATGAATTCTCTGGGGAAGTTTCAGATGCAATTAGCTATGGTTTTCTGAAATGAAGCCATTAAAAACTGTACAGGTAAGAAGGAAATTCCATGGAAAGGCGAGTCTTTTGGCAAAAGATGCCAGCAACGGAAGCAATTTACTGCAGTAAATGCTGCACAGGAGTCTTGATTGATAACCTCTTTTACGAAACACCTATCATTTTTTGTAACAGTCATGAGAACAGAGTATTAAATATACCTGTAACTTTACCTCTTTTGGGATCAATAAAACAGTCTATTCTGATGAAACTCTTAAAACCCATTCAGTATTTAGTGAAGCGCGTCTAAAAGGCCAGATTTCACAGAGAGAAAATTTCAGATTTCTCTGTGGAAACTTAAGCTCTTTAAACACAGTTTTATCAGTTATGAAGATTATCGGAAAAATACAACAAAAACTAACACGCCCATCAGGAATAGAAAACCAATTTACAGTGAGGAGGTGTACAGGGCTCAGGAACTTGGTCACAGCATGGAGAGGCTGCATGGGGCCAGACAAAGGTGTCTGGTTTAGGATGAGGATGAGGAAGATGAGAAGATACAAACAGTTGGAGAGGAGATTCTGTTCTTGAGAGAGAAGATGAGGAAGTATCAGAGGCTAAAAAGCGAAACAAAGAAAATGATAAGGGTGTGGGGGGGGTGGAAAAGAAAAAAAGATCCAAGAACAGGGTTTAATGGACTCATGGGTGTCAAAAAATGCAAAGCATTTATTTCACCATTCAGTAAGATAGAAATAGCTTCTACATAAAATAAATGTCACTTCTTCTGAAAGCAACATAAAAAAATAAATACCCTGTACTCATATGTACTCTCCTTCCATACTAAACTAGACTAAAAAAGCAAGTTAAAGATTTTTTTGCCCCTATGTTCTAATGCATACATTTGTAAAATATACTTAAAGGAAAAATAAAACCCAAGCTTAAAACTCAGCTGCTATTGTTTCTTCCTACAATAAACTCCGTGGACTGCAACCAATATGCAACAAACAGAATAATCTGTTTTTAAAAGGACTGTGTGCAACTTACCTTAACCAAAAGAGACAACTGAGTCTCAAGTGGTTTGCATATGCACATCTATCTTGGGATAGGAAATGTGCCTGCCGTTCTGTGAGATTTTACTTCAGTGACTGATTCATCAAAACCTTCCCCCCCCCCC
>VXBJ01005562.1:458827-480282 GCA_013400055.1 Nycticryphes semicollaris
TATGGGTGCTTACAACTTAGGGCAAACCAGCTGAAACAGAAGGCAAACTTCAGGTAGATTTGACACATTTATTGATCAGGGGGTTAGAATTAACAGTCTCGCCTTGTTAGAAATCCACAACACACTTTTTTTAATACCTCAAAGGTTATACAAATTTAAACTTGAACAATTTAATAATTTCTAAGTATGACATTGATAAAAGCTCTGTACAATACTGGTTTTTAAGACTTTTTTTTTTCCCCAAATTTCAACTTCTCCTTATTTGATACATGTAAGAAAAAGAATCTTTTATACCCATTACAGGTAGATGTATTTCTTTAAAGGATTTTAAAATTCAAATTGCAAGTTTGTAAGACTTCCAATTTGGATTTTAACTCTCATTTCTTGGTGCTCAGACTGGCCGAACTCAGACCAGCGAGGCAAAGGAGATCATCATCACAGGTGGCAAGCAAAGTTAGGAAGAGGAAAATTTCTGAATACACATGTGTATACACACACATAAATGCATACACATGGTAGCATTATACTGTATATAGAGGAGGGAAGCAAACATTTCTGTCCAAAGAGGATTTTCTGCAATATCCTTCCTGAATACTCTTATTTTAACATTTATTTACTTATTTAAATGTCAAATTCTTTCTGGATTTCTAAACATTGGGGATCCACAGAATTTGCACATGAGTTTTTTCAGCCTATAAAGATCTAACATCCCAACCATCTACTGTTTCCATCTACCTTTTGTGAACAATGGTTTTTTGATTGTTTAAAGTTTTCTCACTCAAAGACTATGAAAAGCTTGCCTTCTTTTATTCTTAAGGTACAATAACCTTTTAATTTTTGCAAACTTCTTATATAATATCTTCTGGATGAAGAATTTCAGACAAAACTTGGATATGGGGATTTTATATCTATATTACTGTATACATACAGAACATAACAAAGCTCTAGTCCTTACAAGAATTCAAGTATTGGTATTAAAACCCAAATGAACAAACAAAACTCAACCCCAATCACCCAAAAAACAGAAAAAAAAAAAAAAAAGACACACACACCTCCCCAACCTATTCTCCACAATTACCTTTTATAAGAAAAATAATCAAAAAGGGACACTCATATTTTTAATTTCCCCATCTTGATCTCTTTGACAGTAGAGATTCAGAAAGAAAGAGGAACTTCTAGGAAAATCAGAATGTTTGCATAGATGGCTCTTTCCCACTCAAGACATTGGCTGCACGATTTGAATCTGGGACAGGAATCAACTTTTTATGGTCTCAAGTGTGACATATATAAAATAGGATACCCCAAACCTGAAGATGAAGAACTTTGTGTTCCCATGGGAGCAGAAACAAAGTCTCACAACTAACCACCACTTCCCCTGCAACAAGCACTTTTTTGAAGGCATAAAATTTAATATCTATATCTATATCTATGATGACGTATATATGCATATGAAACCTTTAAAATCTATTTGGGTTCTTAAACAATGAGTTAGACTAAAATATAGAATGATCACTAAAGGATGAAATAGTGATATACGTTTTAATTATACGAATCCAAGTCAACAGAAAATGCCATGTTAGGGCAGCAAGATCTATTATGCCATATTTCAGACCTTATCATGTCACGAAACCAGGTCTTTCGAAATCAGAAGACCTGGTCTTTGCAATCAAAACTGTTTGCCACTTTTTATTTACTTACATGATTTCAAAACTGAGTGAACATTCAATCCAGCTTTAACTTTCAGAAGTGAAATAACTAGATTGGATTTTTCTCTACTGCATAATTCTGATATTAAATGAAGATAGACATTAAGCATTTCAACATATCTTCATTTATGGGTCAGTGTGTTGTAATTCATAGCCTGGCAAGCTTTCCCGTAAACTCTTTGTGTCAGGGTGCTGTTAAGCAGCATTTCACATCGGAAAGGTGCCAGGGAAAGCCTGCTACAGTTTCGAGATAAAACCCAGGGAACAGAAAACTCTCAATATTTGGAATGCAAGTAACAGGCTGTAAAGGTTTTTGGAACCAGCATCATCCTGGTCATTCCTTCTGCAATCTGCACAGAATGCGCGGCTCACCTCCTTTTTGGTTCTACGGTTTTTAAGGCATATCGATTTGCATCGTGATAACTGAATATATTAAATTAGGCAAATCATATATTGTAAATATTTAGTGACGTGTAACAGTCTTAGCTTTTATACAGTGCACCTGTGCATCCTAATTTTTGAAATATATATTAAAATATCACAGTAGATAGGATTTGTAAAATACATTTTGCTTATGTCAGAGCTATGCCTAGAGTCAGTCAAACCACTTGTGTAATTTTATTTTAATATATATTCGAGATTTTAAGGAATTTGGCTAGCAAAGGTATCTTCAGGTTTTTTTGAGGTTAAAAGTTTTCTGAATTTTTTTCTGATTTACCTTTTATAAAGAAAACATGTAAACACCAAATGGACAGAAAAGCATAGGACTTGGGCAAATAGGCTAATTCAGCATATTCGTTTTTAGCCCTTGCATAAGAAAATACACTAAGCTCAGCAAGATCCATACTGTAGATACTTTAATTTACAGAGGACGTGGTCAGCAAGTACTTCATAAATAAAAAAATAAATATTACATTGCATGATAGCAATGAAAACATGATTTCTTTTTGCAAAATAAACCAAAAAAATAACAAACCCTAATGCAAAAATCGGGCTACGGCCAGACCATTTTACCTATTTTATTGTTCAAATGCAGTTCTTACCTGTTTCAGGATCACTGAAATCTGGTAATGTAATTGTATTAAGTTGTCGTCTATCAGCAATAGCTCTGTCTAACAGGCTGCTCCCACGTCCGGAATCACTGTAATGAAGTACAGAAATTGTAAGCAATTAAAATATAAAATTATACACAGAGATACAAGTTGCACACTGCCCTCCTCCCACGAAGGTTCTTACTATAGAAGTTCTTGCTGTGACCAAATTTAGTACCAAGCACCACTAACCACTCACAGTGCATTAAGTCAGCTGCCTTAAACCAGAATT
Organism: Nycticryphes semicollaris; assembly: GCA_013400055.1. NCBI lineage: Eukaryota > Metazoa > Chordata > Aves > Charadriiformes > Rostratulidae > Nycticryphes > Nycticryphes semicollaris. The sequence continues at coordinate 461,857 of VXBJ01005562.1, forward strand.
AAGCTGAGCAAAACTAAATCCGTATTTACTTCAGCAAATCTGTTTTCAAAATTAATGCAATCACAAAGGGAACACAAGCTTTTAGCTTGATTCATAGCGAACAGCTTTACGGAAAGGCTTTATTGTACCTTAAACTTTTATACAGCATGAGATACAGCTCTCACAGTGAGCCGAGATGGCAGATCCAAGTTTGAAAATCCACACTTTCCCAGACTGAAGAGAAACCCTGAACTCAGGACATCTAATTTTAGGTAAAGATGTTATAAAGATGCCATAACTACATTTCACACAAAAAGGCATCACTTTTATTGCTAGAGTTTTGGGGTTTGGTTTGTCAGTTTTGGGTCTTTTTTTCTATTTGTCCTTTTTTGGGAGCAGGTGGGGGGTGCTGGGTTTATTTTGTTTTAACACACACGTACACATATTAGAATCATAGAATGGTTCAGGTTGGAAGAGACTTTAAAGATCATCTTGTTCCAACCTCCCTGCCATGAACAGGGTCAGCTCCCACTAGACCAGGTTGGTCAGTGCCCCATCCATCCTGGCCTCAAACACTCCCAGGGATGGGGCATCCACATGTTCCCAGTGTCTCATGACCCTCACAGTAAAAAATTTATTCCTGATATCTAATCTAAATCTCCCCTCTTCCAGTTTAAAACCATTACCCCTCATCCTACTGCTACACTGCCTGATAAAGAGTCCCTCTCCAGGTTTCCTGGAGCCCCCTTCAGGTACTGGAAGGGGCTGTAAGGTGTCCCTGAAGCCTTATCCTCTCTAGGGTGAACAAGCTCTCTCTCAGCCTGTCTTCATAGGAGGTGCTCCAGCCCTCTGTTCATCTTTGTGGCCCTCTGATGGATCCTTTCCAACAGGTCCCTGTCCTTCCTGTGTTGAGGACTCCACAGCTGGACACAGTGCTCCATGTGGGGCCTCATCAGAGCAGAGAGGCAGAATTACCTCCCTTGATGTGCTGGCCGCACTTCTTTTGATGCAGATCAGGATACAGTTGGCTTCTTAGTTGCCAGCACACATTAGCATCTCATGTTGAGCTTCTCATTCACCAACACCCCCAAGTCCTTCTACTCAGGACTGCTCTCCAGCTATTTTCCACCCACCCTGAATTTGTACCTGGGATTGCCACGTGCAGGACCTTGCACTTGGCTTGTTTGAACATCATGAGGTTCACATGGGCCCACCTCTCAAACCCATTCAGGTCCCTTGGGATGGCATCCCTTCCCTCCAGTGTGTTAACTGTCCCTAACTGCTTAATGTTGAATCTGATCCTAATAGTGAAGTAGGAACATTTTGAACACTTCCAACACTTCAGGAGCCTAAGCAGTCGCAGTGGTTTTCACTGATAGCTCCTGTGAACAAATGCACTTAATTACTACTTTAGTGGTAACTCAGTATCTGTCCCTCAGGCTTCTCATTGATATCCTCGATGGAACACCAATTGAGACCAAAGAAAGAGCAAAAACCAAGCAGATGATGTTCATCACACTGCTACACAAGTATCTGATGCCACCTGGTACAAAGCTCTTCTGCTGCAGCATCTCTTCTCCAGAAACCATCAACCCTTTGAACAACCAGACAGCAGGAAATTCTGCTTATCCTCTTCTCCAGGTACTTGATGAACGTGTTGAATAGTACCAGCATGGATCTCTGCAAAGTGGCCTTCCGGTCTAATTTCACAGCTTATCTAAACATACATGGCAAAAGACCTCCACAGAAGCATTTTGGAATCCAAATAGGACTATATCAACTTATCCAAATACTTGCTAATGCTCATGAAGAATGTAAGTGGGTCATAAGCAAGACCTCCCTATAAAAAAGCCATGCTGACTTTGCAAGCACATTGTATTTATCCATGAGATCTCTGATGCTTCTATAGTCTTAATTAGCATCTAGTCCTCCTTCATTTTACTTAGTGAAAGTCCCTCAACTAAATTGGAAATCTCTCCACTAGCCAATATAAAAGGCTCTACAACCCAGAATGGGGGAAAAAGTCAAGACAATATCAGTACATCGAGCACCATCAAGGAGAACATCAGAGTTACCCCACCTTTGTAATCAAGTCCTCATCACCACAGGGCTCATTAGCTTTGGTGCACCTTACTTCACAGAACTGTGGGCAGCTTCAGTGTCCATCAACAGGTATCTTTGCACTTCAGTCCCCAGAATCCCAGAGGATAAGATTGCTAATATGGAATACCAGACCCAGTAAAAGCAGGACTCCTGAGCTAATATTGCCCTGAAAGGCTACTGAGCAGCTGAGAGCTCTATGGCATCTTACCTTGGGTTAGTAAGATTATAGCAGGATTTCCAAATCTGGAGCATGTGTTTACATGTAAGGAGTGCTTCATCGGGGCCTCTGCACAGCGACTCCAATTTGACTTTTGTAAACAGCAATCTAGTGAAAAGGGAAAGGAAATTTAAAAAGAAAAGAGATTCCAATTCAAGCAAAGCATTTTTAAAGATAGCCAACATTGCACCAGACTGGAGAAAACATGACTTCGAATACATTGTTAATTTAAATACTTGTTTCATGAAGCAATCACAATGAAGTCAAATATCTAAGGTCAAAGTAACCATGCTTTTACAAGATGACCTTTTCAACTGGACAGAAAGAATATGTGTCAGGATTTAAGTTTTTTTTTTTTTAAGTGAAGCTTAGTGAAATTAGCATGACCACTAAAACCAGTACTTTGTACGTTGAAAAGAGAGATCTTAACTAAAGAAAATAATTTCTACTTTTATGAGAAAGGTAAGTATTTTCCATCAACTGGCTCAGATGTTCGCTGTCTAACATGTAACTTATGAAAGAAAACAACTGGCACGTGTGCAACTTACTTCCCGATACTATCAACTTCAAGGATAGGAAATGATAGGGGCTACATTGAAAAATACCCACTATACCAGACAGATCAACAGAAGGTAGTCAGCATGGCTAAGGTCAGCAAGAAATGTAGCCCCAATCTACATTACGTTGCCATCAGCATGTACTAAAGTTGATGGTTGACTTGAATTTTGAACATTTTCAACATTGAAAATTGACAACCTGAAGGAAGCCCCTCAGTCATCAAATACGCTGCAACCTATTCAATAATGGAAGCAAAAGTGTTTGCCACTAGGAAGTAATTGTGATTTCAAAGCCAATGTTTCTAATGGCAACAAGGCAAAGCACACAGCCTCGTAATAGGACTGCACGTTACTTTTACATCCCATGTATCAGTAGATGGTTCTTCACAGAGAATGACTTAGACACCTTCCTGGATAATTAAAGAATATAAATGCAACATGACAATAAAGGAGCCAATCAACTCGTATGCGCATTTATAGGAGTCACAGCATCTGGAAACATATAAATACCCTGGAAAATTACTAATTTAAAAGCAGTTTTAAATAAATTGCAAGATTAAAGAGCACAAAGGAGGAAGAGAGGATGCATATAAAACTCTTAGCCTACTTTCTGTTTTTAAACCCAGGTGTATTTTGGCATTTTATTCCAGTGCATCCTTAATCATCTTAAGTGAAAAATTTATATGATTGGTCATATGGTTTGCGTGGGAAGACTGAGAAGGGTGTAGAAGGTGGGCATGTGTGAACGCTCAGATCTTTCTTATCCCAAATACAAACTTCAAGGCTGCTAATAGTAACTGCAAACTGCCAGAGGGTTTTCTCAAGAATAGGAAATGACATCAAGTGCCTCAGCAAGTTACAGCAGCTAAAGCTTCAGTGTTGCACTGAATGCACCTAATTGTACAATGCGTATTTTGGTGGGAATGAGGAGAAAACGAAACACAGGTCGCTGAATCATTTTAAGAGAATAAGTAGCTGTGGATAAGCAAGGTAAAGAAGGCCATATAGACTCTCACTTGATGTCTTGTAGGAATGCAGAACAGAATAATCAGTCACACTAGTTTAGCTTTCTTCCTACCAATAAATTGGATTTCAATATACAGGGAACTATATAGATAATTTAAATTCTTATTTCATTTGGCAGAGCAGTCCTACCAGATTATTTGTTTAACTGTGACTGTATCACAGAATCACAGAAAGATATGGGGTTGGAAGGGACCTGGGGACATCATCTAGTCCAACCCCTCTGCCAAAACAGGCTGCACAGGAACACGTCCAGGTGGATTCTGAATGCCTCCAGAGACGGAGACTCCAGCACCTCTCTGGGCAGCCTCTTCCAGGACTCTGCCACCCTCAAAGAAAAGAAGTTCCTCCTCATGTTTAGATGGAACTTGTTATGGTCAAGTTTGTGCCCATTTCCTCTTGTCCTCTCACTGGGCACCACTGAAAAAAAGCTGGCCCCACCCTCTTGACACCCACCCTTTAAGAATCTATAGGCATTGATCAGATCCCCCCTCAGTCTTGTCTTCTCCAGACTAAAAAGACCCAAGTCCCTCAGCCTTTCCTCCTAAGAGAGAGATACTCCAGGCCCCTAGTCATCTTTGTGGTCCTCTGCTGTACCTTCTCTAACAGTTCCCTGCCCTTCTTGAACCAGGGAGCCCAGAACTGGCCACAAAAAAAAAAAATAAAAAAAATGTCCAAGTCTGTTCATCATTTTACTCCAGAGAGAAGGAAAAATAACAAATAACACCCTTCTCCTCTCACACTACTACCTCTATTCTACCCTTAAGACATGCACACACCCACCCCACCCAAACAAGAAGATGTGGCCATCAAAAATCACATGCTGAATCACAAGAGTCTACCTCATACAATCCCGTTCCTGCTTCTCTGCATGTAAAAAGAAGTACATGCAGAGTACTTTTTACAGTTTGAAGAGCCTATAGAAGTTCGTGTTTTTTAAAATACATGATCATAAAGCACTTTTGAAGAGTTACGGAACATAAATTCAGTGCTGCTGAATTCATTACAAGTCATTCTAGAAAGAAGATATTCATAATAATATACCTTATTATGTACAGTTTACAGATAGACTGAATTTATACTAACAGCCTTCAAGCATTTAAGACTTTCAGGAATTCTGTAGCAGAGAGAAGGCACAGAATCAGTAAATCACTACGATTCAGGATGCATACGGTAAAAGAAAAATTGAGCAGGAGATAGAAAGGGAGAGGGGTTTGATTATTAAGAAATGACTTAAACACATACAAAGTAGCCAGGGTCTGTGCAACAAAAATGTAAGAACCCGGACTAGTAGTGCAGGATTCAAGGGCGAGACAGCAGAAGACAATTATACTGGTAGGAATTAAAATAACATGTCAGAATTCTATGCTTTTGGATGCACTTGGTGTACATACAACATCATCTCTGTTTCCTACACATTATGGCATTATGGGAATTCAAGGGAACTGAATGGTTGCAGGTTTCCCAAAACACAAACAATGAACTAAGTATGATAGAAAAACAGTCAAAATTCTAATAAAGAAAGGCTTGGTGGTTGTATCTAATGGGAAAAAAGGAAAAAAATACTCATGTCGAACTCTCCACACTAAAACAAAAATAACCTTTTGAATAGAAAAGGATGCAATTATAAAGCCACACAGAGCAGTCTCCCTGGGTGCAAGAAGTATTTTGTTGATATATCACAAATGAACTAAGACACTTCAGAAAATTGAGATGGGCTGGTAAATAACAAAATGAATACCTGCCAACTAAACACTTAGTTAACAAACGGGGGAAGGGAGGGAAGAAGGAGGAAGGAGGCAAAGGGCAGAAGGAACACCATGTGACAACCAGGTCTCTCAGATTAACTGAATTCTTTCAAGTTCCCCTGAAATACAGCTGGAGGTATGAGTTGATAACAAGATAATACCAGGAAGGTTTCAGAAGCCATGAGGTAGATCATCTGAAAAAGGATTTTCTGAAAGGTCAGCTTCAAGCATCTGTAGAAACAGCTCTTCTGGAATACAGCCTGCATTACTCACACAGAGAATTTTATACTTTACAGGGAAGTTTTCACATCCATATTGAACAGCCTATTAAAAACGGTGAAGAAAGGATAAAAGTTATCACAAAATCACAGAAGGATATGGGGTTGGAAGGGACATCTGGAGACCATCTAGTCCAATAGCCCAACCCCCCTGCCCAAATCAGGTCCTCCTAGAGCAGGTTGCACAGGAATGTCTCCAAGTAGGTTTTGAATGTCTCCAGAGACAGAGGCTCCACCACTTCTCTGGCAGCCTCTTCCAGGGCTCTGCCACCCTCAAAGAAAAGAAGTTCCTCCTTATGTTTAGATGGAACTTTTTATGGTCAAGTTTGTGCCCATTTCCTCTTGTTCTCTCACTGAGCACCACTGAAAAAAGACTGGCCCCTTCCTCTTGACATTCGTCCTTTAAGTATTTATAGGTGTTGAACAGATCCCCCCCCTACCCCTCAGTCTTCTCTTATCAAGAGTTAGGATGATGAAAAGCAAGCTCTACATTTTACAAGTATCATGAATTACCTGGTTGTGTCTGGGTAAGAGTCCGAGGTTTAAATTACTGGCAAACGGTGCAGAATGAAACATGGCAGAGTGACCACAGTGTGGTGGGACAGCACTCATGACTGAGAACGCAACTACTGAGGAATAGAGAGTATTTAAAATAAAAAGGAAGAATAGAACAATGTGTGTCAGAGATGTGTCAAACTGGAATAAATATAACCAGATAACAAGAACAGAAATCTGTTTGGGTCAAATCCTTTGGGGAAGGCAAGTAGGTAAAACAGGTTCTGTTAAAGACATTAGACTAATGGGACATTTGGTTCCAGCATCAGATGCAGATCTTTAACGTTAGATAAAAATAAGGTGAACTGTATCATTTTAGGAGACTAATTACCCAGACATAAAATGGAGAACGAATCAAACTCTTCAGCAGAAGGGCTTAGTTATTCTTGGAGCTAATAGCTGATAAATTTATGAAGTAGTTACTAAAGCAGCAAATGACTCCATTACTTCAAGACTGTTCTCCCTAACTAGTGAGGACATTATAAAACAGCTGCTTGTAACCTCAGCTGTATATTACTGGATTTTTATTTAAATAAAGAATGAAAAATCCTAAACGGGTTTATAATTAGGTCTTTGAATTTCAGCGGCATACATCTAAAATAATTTGATAGTGAAGGCTGGCAAAGATACCTAAGATACAGCAGAAGCCTGGCATTTAACACAAAGATGTTAGAATGTTTAAAGATACACATCTCGAGTTGAAGGGTAAAACTCAATGCCTGACAAGCAAATCCTCAATATCATTGTGCAAGTAAGACATCAGAAACATGCAGAGATCCTGTCAAGGATAGCAGGGGGCAGAAAGAGGAGACAAGGGAAAGAAAAAACAGCACAGAAAGCTGCATTTTAGGTACACAGTGAAACGTAAAGTTAAACTAGACCTGACCAGTACACTAGGAAAAAAGAAAGTTAGTGTTTAAGTGCTTTTTTGTATCTAAAATGGAAAAAAAAACCCACAAAAATGTGTATACTAAACAGGGGCAATGGGACAAAGATTAAGGATATTCAGGCATGAAACCTCAAGGCCCATCATCATCCTTATCTATGTTGTCTCAGATATGAAAACAATGACAAAGAGAGAACAGGAACACTTTAAAAATGATTAGTTAACGCAGTCAAAAATAATCTGTTTCTCAGAATTATGGAAACAGTGATACATAAGACAGCTCCTTCTGAAGTAAAAACTTTAAAGAAAATATAACTTCTGGACTGGAGAACAGCAACTATATCACCAACACCTTTTTCAAGAGGGAAGGCACAGATGAAAATATACAAATTTAATCACGTGAAAAAAAATTATACAAAAAAAATACAATAAATGAAAAAAGTATTAGAGCATTAATAACAACATGGGAAAAACGGGTTATAGTTCAAGTTTAATAAAGAGATTGTACCAAACAACCTGTGTAACAGTTATTGCAAACTGGAGCTCCATAACCATGCTAAAAGGAAAAAAAAAAACCAAAACAAAAAAACTAATGACATGCTACCTGTCATTCTTCCACCAGAGCTGCCTCCCAGAGCAGTGTCGTTCCATGCAGTGGTAGTTGGGAATCTCCCTGAAGTCCCTCAGACCAAGAAACCTTCTGCAGCAAACTTTTAATTCCACTAGATTTCTTCTGAAGGGTCCATATCCCCGTATCCCATTCAAAACAGAAGGGAATGCTCTGTTTTCACTTAAGATTGGGAACAAACTTCATTGTACTCTCTTATTATACAAATATTTACGCTGCTTGGGTCTGAAGAACATAAGGAAGAGCTGTGCATAGCTCTGAAGGTTTGCGCTTCAAAAAATGTTAGTCCTTCAGTAACACACCAAAAGCTAAAAACCCTGTAAGGAGACTCTTCTGTGTGCAGTGAGGCCAAGCCAAGCATTCTCTTCTCAACAGCGAATACCTCTCTCACTTGAAGAAGCTAAAATTGAACTGGATGCATCAAATCCTCTTGTTTACAATGCAGGAGTAAAAATGCAGCCACATTTATTTTATGTTCAAACTACTGTGACCTTAGCAAGTTTTATAGAATAGAAGCATAGCAACTTTCAGGTTGAAAAAGATCCTTGGGATCATTGAGTCCAGCCATCAGCCCCACTCTACAAAGTTCTCCCCTACACCATATCTCTTAACACCACATCTAAACAACTCTGAAACACATTCAGGGATGGAGACTCAGCCTCCTCCCTGGGCAGCCTATTCCAGGGTCTGACCACCCTTTCCGTGAAAAATTCTTTCCTGATGTCCAGCCTAAACCTACCCTGTTCCAGCTTGAAACCATTCCCTCTCATTCTGTCGCTAATCACCTGTGAGAAGAGACCAACCTACAAGTAGTTGTAAGGAGCGATGAGATCTCCCCTCAGCCTCCTCTTCCTCAACCTAAACAGTCCCAGCTCCTTCAGCCGCTCCTCAGAAGATAAGAGAACCTTTTTAAGAAATTAAACAGTTTGCATTTCTGGCTTCAGCTAACAGTATTTTTACGAGACAGTCAATTATTAAAAGATGGTAGGAAAGTGATTATCATACCGGGAGTCCCATAAATATGGTAACAAATAAACCACGCAGAAAAGTGTCAAACAGCAGCTTCGTCTCCCTGACAAACACATAAATTTTTACAATAGCTTAAATATAAGAATAAACTTTATAGATAATCAGCTCTGACAGATAGCCTGTTACTTATTAGAGCATAAATGAAAGATGACAAATATCAGCTCTGTGTAGAGCTGTATAATATTTCATTCTGGTTTCACGTTTAGGTGCCCATTTGATATACGCCACAACTTCAAACCCTGGAAAGCTAGGAAAATTCAATAGAAGTTGTTCTCGTTTTAAACCTAGGCACTGTGTTAAAAAAAAAAAAAAAAGAACCACGACAAAAAACCTCAGGAATCCCAACCATATGGTTTGTGAAATCTTAGACCAACTAGTCCGACAATGATCCTGTATTTAAAAAAACCCAACAAACAAACACAGAAAGGGTGTCTGAAAATAAACTACTTTTTTTTTTTCTTAAAAGAAAACACAGGCTTCTTTTGTTATGATTCAAATTTAAGGGAAAATACAACCACTTTGCTGTAAAACATACATTTACATGCATACTTCATAGGGTTGCATCTCATTCCTGTTACGAACTGTCATAGCGTCAATCGCTTGTGTAAATTAAATCAAGTTGACTGAGGGACCCCAGAGAGTAATTAAAGAGGGAAAGCAGCATACAGAATGTAGAAAATTAAGTTTGAAAAATATTATTCAATATTGATGATTCGAAACAATCTAGACCTATTCAGTTCTTTCCTAAATAAATATTAGCAAGCCACTTCTTGCCCCTAACAGTCATATATATAGGCAAAACTCCTATGACTGTTCCAGGAAACACAAAAGAACTGAGGAAGTAGGAAGAAGCCAAACCTTAGCAAATTCACTTTCTCTTAGTTAGTACAATCAGCAAGTGTCCATCTGACAGCCTTGTCGTTACTCAGAAATAAATGGTTTGGAAGAAAAAGTCAAAATTCAAAGAAAATCCAGGAGTTCCTAGTCCCTGTCCAGAATTTGACAACAGCTTTACTGTCTTCATGTTTGCAGCTTCTTTTAAACGGAGGTGGTGGGGCTGATTGCTTTGAGACCCTTCGCTTGGGAATTCCACTCGAATCCAACAGGACTCTTAACAGACGTGTAATGTACTCTCTGAGTGAAAAGATACTTATAACAGCACAGCGGGAAACTTCTCAAGCCATTTGATCAGCTGCACAGCTTAATAGTTCTAAAGCTGTACTTCTGTTTACACGTGTAGAGCTATAGGAACAAATACAGCCTCTGCAATTTATTGTGGAAACGCATCACAGAAATGACTGATCAAGAAGCAAATGAACGCCAGCAAATGGGTAATTGAATACAAGCCCGCAATGGAGCAATTACGTTCAAAGTAAGTAACACAGTCCTTCCCAACAGACAAGATGCAGGTCGTTCTCTGTATAAAACTGTGAAGGGGGCATCAAGAAGAGATGGGGAGGGACTCTTTCATCAGGGAATGTAGTGATAGGACAAGGGGTAATGGTTATAAAGTGAAAGGGGGGAGATTGAGACGAGATACTAGAAAGAAATTCTTTCCTGTGAGGGTGGTGAGACACTGGAACAGGTTGCCCAGAGAAGCTGTGGATGCCCCATCCCTGGAGGTGTTCAAGGCCAGACTGGATGGGGCTTGGAGCAACCTGGTCTGCTGGGAGGTGTCCCTGCCCAGGGCAGGGGGTTTGGAACTGGATGATCTTTAAGGTCTGTTCCAACCCAAACCCTTCTATGATTCTATGACAAATGATACCGAACTGTTTTGTGCAGTTCTTGCTTGCATCTGATGAAAACTGCTACTGTTCAACAGATAACCAAAGGCTATAGAATGTGTCCTACTGTGAGTTCCTTACCAGAAAGGACACTTGGAGATGACCCAGTTACAGAAGCTACCATCATAGTATGAAGTCATTAGTATTACAGAGTGCTTAGTAAAGAATGATATAACACCCAATGGCTGGAAACAAACAAGGGATCTATTTAAGTTAAGAACAAAAATAGGGTCTTAAGGAAGAGTACAACTGAAGCATTGGAATGATCTACCACACGCTGCTATGGTTTCTCCAGTTTTTGACATGTTTGTCTCAGGCTTGGACGTCCTCTGGAAGGTATGCTTTAGCTAAACTTATATTAATAGGAAAACTAAAGCAAATTTAACAACTTCTGATATATAGAAGGTAAGAGGTTTTAAAAATTGATCCTCCTGGCTTCAAATTCTACTGATTTGAGCATCCTGTCCCTTTAACGCTGTAGAAAGCATAGGGCTTCACCTTAATAAATTCCCAAACATCTGCAGCACCCTCAAAACGCAAAATGACATGATCACAAGAAGTTCAACCTGCTGTGAGATTGCCAACATGAAACTAGACAGAATATGAAATATGTGAAAAGCACATGCTTACACATTCAGTGACTTTAGGTGCATCACCTCTATCACTGCAATGATCAAATTACAGAAGGAAATTCATAGAGGTGTCTGCTGCAATTGCAATGTGGGCCCTTGCGCAGTCGGTCTTTGAGTATTCAAGGAAAGCTTTATCATGAAAGATTACTTGTTCATTACAAAACATGAAAAATCATGACTTATAAGTACCCCAAAATAACTTTTGGCATGACTGAACACATTAATGTTATTTCCTGGTGATTTCTTTTGAATTTCTGTGACACTGCCACCCAAGCAATTTCTCTCCCCCTATCCTGAGGCCAGTTTCCCTTTTCCCTCTTAATCACATCTGCTTCTCATTTTTGTTTGAAGTGTAAACAGTTGGGAATGAGTCTCAATTATCCCAGCTGCATTTGCAAGCGAACAAGGCACAATTAATGAGAAGAGATTACCGAATATATCAGCAATGTCTGTACTTAAGGGTTTTTTCCAGCTGCTTTTATCAATCCAGTTCCTTCAGGAAATCCAGTTGACCAAATCACTGGAGGCCCAAAATCCAGTTGGCAGCAACAGGAGGTCAAGCACACAAAACTAGTTTTTTTAAAAACTGCAGAAAATCATTTAACTTAATTTTAAGAAGTCGCCTACACTCTTTCTCAATCAATCACCAAACATACCCAAAAGATGTGAACCATGTGATTTAGGAAAAGCAGCAGATTTCTGTTGTGCCAATATCAATCATAAAGATTATCTCCTCCAACTTTGGTTGCACAGATCTCCAGCAGTGGGAAGCCCACATACATAGAGAAACACAGATGAAATAATAACAGGCAGTTCAGATTGCTATTTGAAGCCTGACTCTCAAACAAGCAAAAGATGAAACAAAATCAATCCCAAAATAACACAATTTTGTGGAAAGTATGAATGGGTATACTTGGTGTGCATCAGATGGCCTCCACTACTCCCTTTGAAATATTATTCCCCATAAATTTGTTCACAGAGCAGCAGCATTGCTTCTTTGCAAGGAAAACCAGCAGTCAGTCCTGTGACTTTTGGTGGAGTTTATATATGCTGTATTCCATCTTAGGAATTCAACATCCTTAAGAAAATCTATAAACTATAATGAGGATAATTTCTGACTAGAGCCAGAACAAATTAGTTATACTTGAAAACTCTTTATTTTCCTGCCTCGAACACCCTGCGGCAGCCAGCTCATGACCCAAACGGGGACTCTTTCAATCAAGTTTCAAAGAAGAATCCACAGCCTAGCAAATATAATCCAGGGATAAGACCCTCAGGCCAATGACCAATTTGTTACATAAAGTAGTATTTACTTACCAACAATCTCTTCAATGGACTGTTCTGTAAAAGCACATAACAACCAAAGGGAGGTGGAAAAAGAAAAAGGAAAAGGAAAAGAAAAGGAAAAAGAAAAAGAAAAAGAAAAAGAAGAAAAAAAAAGAAAAAGGAAAAGGGAAAGGGAAAGGAAAAGGAAAAGGAAAAAAGAAAAGAAAAGCCCAGCATCAAAGGAAAAAACCACAAGCAACTGATACTGTCCTTCATGACTGAAAGAAAAAATAATTCCTGAGAAAAAATTCATTTAACTCCCGAGACAGACAGGATCAAAACGGAATGGATTTGAAAAAGCAAGTTCTCAAATGCTGACAAGAATGTATGCACCAACCTGAAAGACATGACTTTGGCAAGCCTAGCAGATCACTGCCTCTTGTCCGATCATATATTACTGCCCTTTCCTCAAATAATTCACAGTGCTCTATTTACAAAGAAAAAAAAAAGGTGACAATTTAAGGAGCACCACCACACTCTGTAGTGCAACTACAACTGACCTGAGAAAAACAGAACAGTGTAGTCTATTTCCTTTCATTGATAAATACACTCCATTCCCACAAAACCTCAATCTGTGTATCATCATACGCTGCATGGACCAACCAGCGCTTCTGTTCTGCCCACCCCGACAGCTCCCAGAGGGAAACGAGTTTGTTAATCAATGAACTGAGAGGGATGTTGAGAAGTTGTATGATTCTGGGAAACCTACAGTAGCTCACAAGAGCCCTTGAGGGTCAGGAAGCAAAAGAGGGGTGACATATTGGCCTGATGCTTCTGTGAAATATTCTTGGAAGGAAAAAAAAAAAATTCCATCACACTTCAACAAATGTAAATGTTTAAACTGTGAACTTAGTCTTCGGTTGTCTTCAAACCTGTTACCATATGTCTTTCCTTTTTGAGTGTACTTAACATTAAAATAACATACTTGCATTCCTCAAATAACCCATCTGCTGTTCCCTACTTCTGCTACTGTAAAAGCTTGTCAGCTGCTATCCAGTGCAGTTCAGTTTTCAGCATAAAATTGGCAAATAATATTTATAATTTATTTTGCCTAATCACACTAATTTCAGGCACTATACTCCTCTTTAGGTGCCCCAAAACTTGAAGTAATGAGGGAACCCCAAACAGCCAAAATTAAGAAAACTATATCATGAGTATTTTGTTAAGAAGCTTAACTGTCTCCCTTGACTGAGAACCTACACTCGACTAACCACGAAGTAGGAACAGAGAGAAGCATTGTTTCGAGACCTCGTATCACTCAAAAGCCCACTAAGATACAAATTCCTCATAAGAAACAGATAAAAAGACATGGGAAGAGTCATGGAATGGATTTTGCAAATGAGGCTCATCAGGTCATCACACATATAACTGTACTATATATATATTTGTTGCACAAGATATACCCAATAAGCCCAATGCGAACCAACACAACGCAACCACCATTGCCTTTCATCAACATGAATATGCATCTCCAGGGCTGCTTATACATTCAGAGCAGGCAACCACTGGACTAAATTAAATGAAATTCAAGGCAAACCCAAGCAGCGAAGACCTCAAGCCTCCCTCACAGTTAAGTATTCCATAAGTTATAATATATCGTGGTTCCCTCCTGCCTACTCTCTTTGCATTCAGGACAGCGTGTCCCTACTTCTATTTCAAGAGGAGAAATAGATCATCTCACTCGGTCTCCCACATAGTTTGATGGTCAGGACCCTGAGTTGCATCATCTGTGGGTTCAAATCTTGTCAAGCTGGAGAGGAACCAAACTTCACGTTTCTATGACAGGGACAAGTAGTCTAAGGAAAGGTGGGGAAAACACAGTGTAACTTTAGATGAGTTCAAATGGAGCAGGACCTGCCTGAGATTAACTATTCAGGTTTTTGGGTGCTGGCACCTTACTCCCACCCATCTCACCAGAGCAGGGTATTCATAATCTTCTCAGTAATCTTAATCCTGTTCAGTAATCTTTTGTCTTTGTGTCCCTGGGCGAAAGCACCCTTAGATTTCAGGAGGCTTTGGAGGTTAGCTAGCATTTAAAAGCAGATTGATTGTACCGCTCCGAAGAACACAGCTAACTTGTTTATAGAGTGGCTACAACCTAGCACTTTAAGCATACAAGAAGTTTGAATTGATAGTGCTATAAATATTCGGCAAATATCTTGCATTTTTATTATTTCTGGAAAACATTACTATGTGCCTATTTCACTTTTAGAGGTTTCTTGGATTTTTCACCAATAGTTTTTGCTATGCCCCTTAAGGTCTCAGAGCAGAATGCATATTTATGCTGCCAATATAACAAACAAAGCAAGAACAATCAACCCTCTATCCAAAGAAAAAGCTGTACCTTGCTGCTAACAGCACAATGTGATGTTGGCTCATTCATTCCACTCCTTTAGATAATGACAGCAACAGAATTCTTTGGCTCAGAGGGATTGCTTTCTGCCTAGAGGTACATGGGGCAATTTCATTTTCCGATTGGCCACATTTCTTCAGCAACTTTCTAGCTTTTAACTTATTTAAGATACAAAGATTTACTTGCTGTACACCTCAAATATTGAGCATGGCTTCTAGGAACGCATCAGATTTTCAAACATTAAGAATTGACAACATATTTACTAATTGACTACAACACAAGAGCACTGGAAAGTATTCAAGACTCACAAGGTGTTCTATGACACCTTTGTAACCTCTGGCATTTTATGAAGACGTAGTACTATAAACTTCTGAAACTTTATATTATACTCAAAAATGAGTAAAAGAGGAAGAACACACAGCTGAGAACAGGCAGGACAGCACTCAGTGCAGCAATGGAATTACAGCACACAGAGGTATGTGGGTAAGAACAAGAATGAAAGAAATAACATAAATCACAAGCCCTATATTTTAATATTGTCCAAGTACAGAGATTTATGATGCTCCAAACCCACCAACGTATCATTTTGCATATGGCTGAGGTCATGGATTCTAAGAGAAATACAGAGAACACTAAGAAAACTCTTGTACTCTTTTCGCTTACTGGGATAGCAGGCATTACTGAAAGATAAAACATAAAGCATGATGGTATTTGAAGTGTTTACAGAAGCCAGTAAGTACCATAAGCGAAAAATCAGAAGTTGCAGTATATCTAAAAATTAACAAGCCATAGATGAACACATGAGGATCTCCTCCCAGTCTGTCAGGGAGTACCATGGGACTGTATAGTTTACAGAAATTGCAGAATAAGAAAATGGAATCAAAGATACAAACCACAAGTGTGTAGCGTATGTTATCTATGTGCACATACACGTTGTCAACCATTTCAAGAGCACCAGATACAGTGAACAAGAAGAGAGTGTAAACTTATGGTTTTGCTGATAAATCCTGGAAAAAACATAACCCAGTTATACTTGAAGGAATCAATCCAAATTTATATTATTGATCAGATGTGTCTGTCTGGCTGTCAGTATTGATTGCAGAGAAGAAGGAACTTCAGTCATATCCTTGACTTCTCTGGGAACCAGAAGTAACTTGACAGCAGTAAAAACAAGACTCTAAAAGAAAGTCTAGAGATACACATAGCTGTGTTTCACCTTGGATGCTTCAGCAATTCCTGCCACACCTGATGGTGATTCCTGATGCCAAGATAGTCCTCTTAAATTCCCCAGTCTGTACCACTAAGCTGCAGCATAGTACACTGTATCACCACGGTGTTTTTGTATTCCCATCCCTGGAAGTGTTTAAGGCCAGGCTGGATGGGTCTTTGAGCACCCTGGTCTGGTGGGAGGTGTCCCTGCCCAGGGCAGGGGGGCTGGAACTGGATGATCTTTAATGTCTCTTCCAACCCAAACCATTCTATGACTCTGTACAACAAGCTCAGAATCACTGTTATGACCCATACAATTAATACACTTACACACATTAATAGAACAATTGGTACTTTTTAAAATAACTCAGGCAACACATTTAAGCACAAGATGCAGTTACAAACAGGTAGAGAATACCCACAAGCCGAATTAAAAAACCACACCATAAATACCTTTTGAGTGCTCACAAGAGTAATTTTAAACATTTTGCTGAATGATCTTTTGTCCTCTTAATACAGCAGAGAGAACTGAGTTTCACAAATACATCTTCTAGACTAATACTATTCTGAGAGATAGAGCAGCTTCTTGTCATTTACATTTCCACTAAGTGGCAGAAGACGAAAGAAGAAGAGACAGAAGATGACAGATCATGGTGCTTTGAACATATTTGGTTTTAAAAATAATAGGGTATAAAATTAGGTAGCTGATACTTCAATTGCCTCTCAAACCATGACTTACTGACAGGACCCCCAGAGCAGAGGAACACACAGACGGGGAGAAGAACTGCTAGATAGTTCTGAAATTGTGCACCATGTGAGGAAGCCCCTAGTAAGAACAGAGACAATTTATACATGTGTGGATAAACTAGGAAGTGAGAAACAGCAAAAGGCCCCAGAAGCAGTGGCACTGAACTGGCTGCAAGCCACCACAATTCCGAGGAGATATGTTATCAACAGAGGTCCTGGTCAGATTTATGAGGAAAAAGGCAACCTTATATATGCAGCCAAAAGGAGGCATGAAATGTCAAAGAATAGGAAGTAAAACCACTATAATGTTAATCTTCAAACCAGTAATTCTTAAAGAAACCATATTTTTCTGGTATGTTAATATAGCAACAATTTATGATATCGTCATCTAAAAGCTAATATTGAGATACGTCAAAAAATTGTCCAAATAAACATTTAGGAATTTTGTAACACCATGGATTACAACCTTAATGACTGTTGGCAAAGCACTGGAACCCAACACTGAATGGAAGCTGTCCCTGAGATATTCTGTTGTAAAGCATTTCACTGGATTTTTGTAAGAAAATAAATTTAAAATCCCGCAATCTTACCAAAGTACAACATCCAAATAGATTTTAAAATACACTTAAAAAGAAGAATAAACACAAAGAATGATTTCTTTCTTAAATAACAAGATAACATCTACCAAATGTGCTTTTTCCTTGTTCACCTTTTGTTCACCAACTTCAGATGGCTGGTTATTATACAGGCAAAAGAGGAGATTCTCTGTTACCATTTATTTTACAGAATATATTCCATTCAATATACATAGAGTTACCTGTAGAATAGGATAAACCTAAGTCTTGGTTATCCTTCTTAGAATATTACATAAAAAAAAAGACAAAAATACTCTAAATCATGCAACAGGGAGAAATTATCTAAACAAAGTCTCTGCAGAAAAAAAACCAAACCAAAACCAAGATAAGATTAACTATCCAGCTCCAGCTTCCTTTCCAAAACCAAATCCTCAAGCACTATTTAGCAAGCCTTTAATAAAAAGCAGACTTGCATTAAATGGGCAGGGAGGAAGACTGCTGGAAAACAACCCAGACCAATCTTCAAGTCCATCCCCTCTTGAAATGAATGAGATGAGAATCTAAGAAAAATAAATATGAGAGAAAGCGTAGAAAGTGAACGTGGCATTGACTCACATAAAATTTTCTGGATATTCACTCAAGGCCATATCGATGATATTCAAAGCATCATGATAGTGTTTCTGGGCTGACAGCAAGAGTGCAAGGAGATGAAGAGAGTTGGCATCATCTCCTTGTAGCTGCAGAGCCTGACGAACATAACCCAAAGCTTCTGGTATCTGATTTGGAAAAAAAAAAAA
>VXBJ01005562.1:480290-533038 GCA_013400055.1 Nycticryphes semicollaris
AAAAAAAAAAGAAAGAAAAAAAAAAAAAAGGAGAAAATGCAAGTGCCACTATTAGATGTATTGCCTATTACTGGATTGCACATCCATAAAATTTTCAATATATGCAAGTGGATACCATGTAGAATTCTATAGACTCCTGTAAGACACTGCTCAGGAGTTTAAAATGGATCTGATGGTCTACAGTGAACAGTAAAGCTTTAATAATAAAAAAATAATGTAAAATAAGACACGTTTTAATAAAACACTTCCCTTCAGCCCTTTAAAATATTCACTTCTCTTCTTTTTCAAGTACTGGTTGTATTTCTAGACGATTTTGAAAATATTTTAATTGCACCACATTAACTGAAATGCACAGCAAGACTGCAGCAGTAACTTCCCTTCACATGGAATTTCATGATTTCCTCAGCTGCATGTGCTTTTGCTCAAAATAAGTACACTAAGTGTTAAAGCCAGGAAATTTAAGTAAGCAACATGAGAAGTTTGGAATGCAGATGTAGACTCGTAGCCTGCTACTGAAAAATGTTTTGTGCTATTAAAGTGACAATCCATTCCCCTCTAATGTGACAGAGTCCAATGTCTCTGCTACTCATTAGAAATGAAAAGTAATCACCTAGAGTATCTAAATCACTGTGTGCAGAACTACTTCCTAAAATAAACGTGACATAGGAAAAGGCTTATCATGACATACACAAAGCAGCTCCACATTACCCAATTTCATGTGATATATGGTATAATCCTAAATCCCTTAAACATAACAGCTCTGTAGGTTGGACTGGGCTCGGGTGTCTTTTATAGCTTTAAAATATTTTCCAGTTTTCTTCAACGTATTTTTGTGATTTGGATCACAATATTCAAACCTCCTACAAGTATTCAGCAAAGGCAAGGATCTTAGCAGGAACTCAAGATTTATGCACGGTCAAGATCGTTAAAGACTAGTTTTAACAGTCCAGAGTCTCTCCAGATAACCAGTCTGAGCAGAGATTACACAGATTAGGTAAAAACAGGGTAAAACGGACATATTTTTTTTTCCTCTCCATCCACCAACATAAATACTGAAACAAATAAATTCAGTGACTTATGTCTTAACTCCTGATCCTAGAGGTGGAAATACTACGACAGAACTCTGGAGACATGTACAAGATCGGAAGCGTTCAGAGAGAGCATTTTAGGGTTTGGGGTTTTTTTTCCCATATATATGCATATATGCCCAAGCAAAAGCACATCTTTATTAAAGAAATCTTAACCTGCATCCATCAACACATACCAATTCTAATCTTCATATGACAGTGTGAGGCTGCATTTTTAAAACACAACTAACCTGTCTGGATATGGCAAGCTGCAGAGCCAAGTAAAACGCTGCCAGATGATCCGTTGGAGACAAACTGTGAGCCCTTAAACACAAAGAAGCAACAAAAAGACCCCAACATTTATTTTTTCCCCGTTAATACGGATTAGACATGCACACAAACACACATCTATATATTCATGTATCCATATTCAGATCTCTTCACTACATGCATGCTCATATTTTGATATAAGTCGTGTTCTTTCCAGTGACTTTTCCCATACTTCTCCATCATCCTTGATTTAAAGGGGGCACTTTGGGCCATTAAAGTGTAATTTAAAACAGAAATTAATTATGCAATTTCAGTTTAAATCTCAAAAATCTTAAATTCAATTAAAATACATTCTTAAACAAGCACAAGATGCAATTATCCAAGAACAGTTATAACAAAAAAACATTAAGCAGAATTTACTTATAGAAAGAGGGGGAAAAAATACTAAATTACCCCCAAAAACATGCCTTCAAAGAGGAGCATTATGTAAGGTAAGTGGGTTTTTGGGGGGATACTTGAGCATAAAGACAAAATAATTATGGCTGTACCTCAAAATGATGTTTAGTAAATGCTGGACAACAAGCCTTGAACTATTTTATCTATATTTATTGCATTCTCTTAATGCAGGTTCATTTAGAGACAGAGTAATAATCTAATAGATGATAGGTAACATCATCATATCAGAATATCTGATAATCATCTTTGGAATATATAAGTCATCTCCATTGGGAGGGATGAACAAAATTGACCATTAAGCCATTAGAACCACAAAGGAAACCTTCTGCTTCTAAGTTTTGCATTTCTGTCTTCCCAAGTCCAAAGAGACAGCCCTTTTGGTTTAGCAACTGCACCCAACACGTATTGAAGCAGTTGAAGTTATTAGGGGACAGTTTCATACTTTGTTATCTTCATAACTAAATGAAAGCAAATTTATCTAGAGTCAAATATAAACCCTAAAGGGATCAGGACCAGTCTTTTTTAAAATCTAAGTTCACAAATTAAGCAAGAGTAAGTAAGAACAAGAGGTTTTAACTTAAAGAGTACTTACTCAGTCATGCAAGCTTCAGCTGGTGTAAAGAATAAAACTGTTACTATCTATAAACCGTTTGGTGAGTTCTGTGAAACTTCAATTCACACCAGCCACAAGAAAAGCACTGAATGTCTTCCAAGGAAAAAATTAAAAAAATAAAGAAGTTGATGAAACAAACACCTCCTCAGCAGTGTGTTAAGATGGCCACAAGCATCTTCTCAAACGGCCACTATCACAAACCGGTAGCCTTGAAATCCGGCAGCCTTGAAATCCGGCATAGGCAAGGCTCCAGAACATAACCCTATTTCTTCAGGACCTCTATTTCTGCAGGAATTGGTCCTCCAGGTGATTAAAACCCCCACAAAACAAACATACAAACAAAAAAACACCTTGGCACATCAAAATACTGAGCTCAGCAGAGCTGCTCGCTTTGTTATCTGCGTAGGAGATGAATGGAGAATTTCAACTTTCACTTCCCAGAAAACATTTCTTTTTAAGATGTGGGGTGAAAAAGTGGGCATGACTGGTACGCTGAGCACAGCGTTTTCTGTGCTAGCAAATTTTGGGTAATATCCTATATGAATGTTATCACTGCAAGGGCCCAGTAATGTTATCAACCGCGCTGAAGTGTATTTTCAGCACAGGTGTGTGTCTCTCTTTCAACACAAGTGGGACAACATGTTATATGCAGAACAATCACCTTTCAAAAACATACTTTTACCCTTCTCTTAGAAGGCAGCTATGGGATTTTTGAGATCCAGAAGCTCTGTTCTATTCGAGGTCCAAACAATTCTACTCAAGATTCTGTGTGGACCCCAAGAGACTCATACCAGCAATATCACTAACATGAATTTCAGCAATTCACTACAGTCTCCAAAATATATAGCCTGCACATTACAAAAACCTCCAAAACACACTTTAGTTAAAAGAAGATACTTTAATTAAAAGCTTATGTACAAGTTCATTCCAAGCAAGGCCAGCAGAAAGGGTGAATATATAACATAACATAAATACCCTGGAACATGCACTTGAAAATAGAAAACATTGTTTCGCAGAGGTTGTATGAACCAGGGGGAAAAAAACCACTAAAGAACAAAGAAAACCCCAAAGCGTCAGAAAGATGCCCAGAAAGTGGATGTAATTAATCCTCATGTTCCCAAGGCATTCTTGTGTATAAATTTATCTTCTGCTAGTTAGCACAAATATATCAAAGCTCCGTATCACTCCAAAACTGAACTTCCACTTAATGTATAGAGAAACTCTTCTAGAAACTCTATCACGTTGAACCATAACTAGAAACCTCGCTTCATATGACTTTCCCTTCTAGATCAGAACAGAATACTCCTTTGAGGAAGTTTATTATACTAGAGAGCAACACAAATGTCTGCAAAATGAAATGAAAGGAAATCCTTCAAAATCAATTTAGATTTTTCTGACAGAAGATGATGAAATAAATGCTAAAGAAATACATTCCGTGCTGATGAAGGGAGACTCACAGAGGTGAAATCCTCATTACACCATCTTTTACAAGTCCCTCTTTTCAGCACATAATGAAAGCTTTTCACTACATGTAGCAGAATGAAATTAAAAGATTAACACCCACTCACCTCTGAAATGCAAGAAGAGCCTTTCTCTGCAAGACCTCTTGCATCCCTCGCAAAGATGCTAAAAAGGATATATTTAATCAGTGATATGTAAGATCAAGAGATTTCGTTCCACATGCTCATTGAGGAAGCTTTAATACGTTGACTGAAAAAATGGTTGCATGCAAAAACTTTAATTTTAAGGCTAGCATTCTGCTAGCTATCTATTTTTAAGGCAACATTGGAACCCCCAAATCCAAATGCATATTCTTATCTTACCATCGGTAGCCTGTAGACTGTAAGTCAATCCCAGTGCCAAGTAGCCTTTTGCTTTGAACTCTGACGTTTTGTCCCCAAGATCAACAACTGTTTTGGCAAATCTTTCAGCTTCTTCCAACTGAAAACGTTAATAAAACATCCACGTAAGTCTAAAACTAGCTAAATGTGACATTATAATGAGAAGAAAGCACAGTATGTGTATCACACACACTGAGTCTGTTAAAATCTCAGCCATGATTGTTTTAAAGGACTATTTTGTTTCTCATTAGACTTAGTTTTCCTGCCAAATACTAAGAACACAGATTTTAAGCTGAAGCACCCATTGCTATGGTTGAGAGAAACTCTGGTACATAACACACAGATCATTCTAAACTTACTGTAGTTCTGCCTTTTTATTTTTGTTTCTTCTTTTTTTGATAAAAAAGATAATACAAAAGATATTTCTGGTCTGTATATGCCATCCGGTAAAGCATGGCTTCACCAAGGGCAAGTCTTGCTTCACCAATCTAGTTGCCCTCTATGATGGAATGACTCCATCAGTTGACAAAGGACAAGCTACAGATGTCATCTATCTGGACTTCTCTAAGGTCTTCGACATTGCCCCCTAGAACATCCTCCTCTCCAAATGGCTTAATGTCCAGATGGAGATTGGTGACAAGTGGTGTCCTTGAGTGGTCTGTATTGGGACCAGAACTGTTCAAGATCATCATCAATGACACACTGGTATTGAGTGCACCCTCAGCAATTTTTCAGATAATACCAACATGAGCAGTGCGGTTAACACACCTGAGGGATAAAATACCATCCCAAGGGACCTGGACAAGCTCGAGTCGTGGGCCTGTGTGAACCTTGTCAAGTTCAACGAGGATAAAGGCAAGGTCCTGAACACGAGTCAGGGTAACCCTGGTTATCAGTGCAGGCTGGGAGATGAAGGGATGGAGAGCAGTCCTGCCAAGAAGGACTTGGGGGTACTGGTGGATGAAAAGTTGGACATGAGGCAACAATGGGCACGCACGGTCCAGAAAGCCAACCGTATCCTGGGCTGCATCAAAAGAAGGGTGGCCAGCAGGCCGAGGGAAGTCATCCTCCCCCATACTCCACTCTGGTGAGGCCCCACCTGGTGTACTGTGTCTAGCTCTGGAGCTCTCAGCACAGGAAAGACATGGACCTGTTGTGGCAGGTCCAGAATTAAGGCCACAAAAATGATCAGAGGGCTGGAACATCTCTCCCTTGAGGACAGGCTGAGAGAGTTGGGGTTGCTCAGTCTGGAGAAGACTCAACTCCAAGGAAGCCTTATTGAGGCCTTTCATTACTTAAAGGGGGTTATAAGAAAGACAGAAAGAAACTTTTTAGCAGGTCCTGTTGCAATAGGACAAGGGGTAATGGCTTTAAACTAAAAGAGGGCAGATTTAGTCTAGATATAAGGAAGAAATTTTTTTATGATGAGGGTGCAGAAATACTGGCCCAGGTTGCCCAGAGCAGTGGTAGATGTCCCATCCCTGGAAACACTCAAGGTCAGGTTGGATGGGGCTCTGAGCAACCTGATTTAGTTGAAGATGTCCCTGCCCATTGCAAGGGGGTTGGACTAGACGACCTTCAAAGTTCCCTTCCAACCTAAACTATTCAGTGATTCTATGATCTACTATTTTTCCATTTCTTAAATAGAGGTCTTGAGCCATGAACCATTTATTTAGAAAAATCAATTATAAGAACTATGGCTCCAACCCTGGGGGAAAAAAAAAGAAAAAGTGTAGCCATGCAGAATTCTGCATCACATACAATATTGCTGAATGTATGCAAACTCATAGATAAAGAAATGAGTAAAAGATCAAGGTTTAACTGCACACCCATGCTAGCACACTATTTAGCAATCTAGAAAAAACAAAAGCACAAACATTTGATTAAGACAGTATTTTTGTCAGCCTCAACAAGTCAAGTTGTTCTCTAATTTTCCAATTGTGATTTTTCCCTCCTCTTTTCATCCCTTTTAAAATATACACATTCTCATTACATATGTATATCGTATTACATGTGCACTCATACTGATATCTTGCAAACCACACGAGGACCTTTGATCCCCTCAATGTGTTTTGTACAGATAACTTTAAAATTGTTGTATCTAAAATACAACTGAAGTAACACTTTTTCGAAAGACATTATCCCTACTAGGAATTCATAAACCCCAGCTGCCTGCCAACATGGTATCACCAGAAGTGTCTCTTGAGTATAAGAGGTGTCTCATTCCAAAGTTATTTTCCTCTTGCACAGAGGAAAGAGAAGCCAAAATTGCATTTGTAATCTCTGTATGCCAACAATGTTTCAGTTTCTAATAAATCTTTAGCTATGATAAATTTTTAGCTTAGATTAGTATCAAGATATGCTACCTTAATAAACATAACCATTGCTATTAAATATTTTTAAGTCAACCCTGCAAACAGGGAAGCACATGTGCAGATATGTATCTGTGCTGTATTTGTAGAGATGACCAAGTGGATGTAGTCACTGTGCAAAAGCATATGCTGCATCCCCAACCCCAGATTTTGTTGCATTTTAGCACAGCTCTTGCAGAAAAGAGGAGTGGCCAAGCTTACCCAGTGGAGAGATCCCATACAGAGCTTTGCGGCAAGGAGCGGAATAGTTGCATCATCTGGCTTCAAACGTATACATTCCTTCAAGACTTTAACAGCTCGAGCAGACTGTTAAAAACAGTTCCCATTGCAATTACTAAAAGCATAAATATGTTTCACAGACAGAAGATTCCTATTACCACCATTTACTTTTTTTTCCCACGTGAAGGAGACATTACCAAACATCTTGTCAACAATTTGTCACAACTCCTCACACAAGTCAAACACCGCTGCTGTCACTTAAGCCCCAGGAACCACCATTAAGTGTCCCCAGTGAGACATTTGCAAAGGATGCAATTCCAATTCAGAAAACAGATTTGAGGTGCGTTTAAAACTTTCGCCAGGCCTGGAAGCTCACAATATTGGAGCTGGGCAAACGACAGAGCAGGAATAGGACAGTCTTCAGAACAAGCAGGGTTTTGGTGGCCTTTGGGAGTTACAACAGAACTTAGGAAAAGCTCTGATGTAAGACTGTGTAACAACTGTGCCACCACTCCTCTTTTTAAAATTCACTCCTCTTCCTCCAATCACAGTTCAGAAGATAACTCAAAGTAATCAGAGAATGGGAAGATGAACCAAGCCTCTTCAGAACCAATGTGCTTCTAAAAATATATTCTAAAGAAAACACAAATCATTCCTTTCCCCCATACTGAAGATAAGCAAATTACCCCCATCAAGATTTATTAGAAAATTAGCATTATCTACATAATGACTATGATTTATTTTCTGTAACATGACAGGGAAATGCAAAAAGAACTGAAAATAGAGAATTCCATCTGATAACAGAAGTTTCTAGGTTACACAGAATTAAAAAAAATCCACCTCACTTAAATTGCGCAGATTACACAGACTCAAAGACAGTGATATTAAAAAAGACACAGTCAGAAATTCCCGAAGAAAAAAAATAAAAAAAGTAACAAGAGCATTATCAGAGTTAATTTGTACCTAAGTGTAAAATTCATTCATCAAAATAGCACTTAAACAAGTTGTTACTGGATAATATGATTTGACATAATTCAATACTTACATTCAATTAGCTTAGCTTAATCTCCTTGGCAAGATAGTTCTTATCATCACCTCTCAGTCTTCCTGAGATAGAAACTATTGAAATAACAACATTCTTTGTACAGCACTAGGAGTACAGCATACTTGGCTGATTTAAGAAATAGAATTATTTTAAAAACACTACAGATGAAAATTATAGAAGTGCTGAATGTTGTTAATAGAAGA
This sequence comes from Nycticryphes semicollaris, assembly GCA_013400055.1. NCBI lineage: Eukaryota > Metazoa > Chordata > Aves > Charadriiformes > Rostratulidae > Nycticryphes > Nycticryphes semicollaris. Next base: position 488,377 of record VXBJ01005562.1, read on the forward strand.
ATTACATAAAAAAAAAATAATATTAAGACTTACTTTTCCTGCTGCCATCAAGGACAAAGCAAATTGATACCAGAGATGGAACTCTTCAAATGCAAACTTCATGGCTCTTTCTAGACACTAATTTTGGGGGGAAAATAGTTATTTAAGACCACATTCTTCAATTAGTAAGATAAACAAGTATAAAAGTTTTCTTACAGACTGATATATAAAATACATATAAATAAAATTTAAGTAATTCAAATAAGTTATGTGAAAACAGCTGCCAGATTCTATATGGAAAAAAAGAAAAAAAAAGAGAATTAAACAGAAAACTGATTTCCCATTTATTACTTCTGTTTAAATACCCCTACTGGAACTGTCCTATTTAGGCTGAAAAAAAGGAACAATAAATATCAGCTTATTCAAGGTACCAGCTGCAAAAGGCAGGAGGTAAGTCTTAAGCAAAAGGGAAAATTGTACATACACTCATCCTAAATTCTGAATACTTAATAAGCAATGGCACCTATTAAAATAGTGGGTGAGGGAAAGTTGACCTGACAGTACTATTCTTATTTTTAAAACTTTAACCTCACACTCAATATTCTGCTGAGAGTTTCAGCTTAATAACTGAATGCCAAAAGGAAATTATTACTGTACATAACCAGATAGTATGTGTAGTAAGTTAATTAAGTGTCTATTAAGAAAACCACCACAGGATTTATTTTAATAAAGAAGTTGGAGCAGTTGGTACTTTAGGGTTTTTTAATTTTCTAATAATAGGGACATAGGACATAGTTGTAGATTATTCTAAAAGGCTTGAGTTTCAATGTACTAATCATCTATTAACTGTTCTTTTTTTCTTGACTTCAAGTTCTATTATCCTGGCTTCATTCAGTATGAAATGTGGCGAGTTACATGAGGTTTTTTTCCTCCTTAAGATCACAAAATTGGTGGTTAGCACATGTGGGCATAAGGGATGTACATGTGTATGTGATCAATGCAACAACACGAACACTTTATAAACTGGGTTCTTCCGAACCAAGTAACAACAAGTAATTTCACAGAGCAACAAGCTCCATCAAGAAATCACTGAGAAATACGTAGCCAGCAATAGTAGCCTGGAAAACTGCAAGTTAAGGTAATGTTTGGGATAACGGCAATCAACTTAACTAACTGGAAACACGTTCAGCACAATCCCTCTCCCGAAAGGCAAAAATGCAACTGTTGATATTGCCTTGTGAAAAAAAATAATCATGAGTCATTCTATGGACAGGTAATGTTGAACACATTACTGCTTTTTGTAGCTTAGCACTATGGATGGTCTCCTCCTGAAAAAGAACATGCTTGAAGTTAGAGTCAAGAGATTAGTATTCTAGAGGAAAACATCTCTCCATGTAGGACATTGATAAGCTCGATATGTCATAACCTACAAAGCTTAAAAACCGACTTGATGACAGGCAGAATAGTTTTGCTTAGGAAAGGATTATGACAGCAGAAAGTTCTTTGATGTAATTGAAGAAGGCCTAAGAAATTGAAAGCCCATTGTATCCAAACTCCATAAAGAAATGACACCTTTTCAATTAAGAACATGACTCAGCATTAGAAGAGTTTAACAAGGATGAGACAAATTTTTCATTATTTCGTGTTCTTATATCACAATTAACTTATTCTGTAAGTAATCAGCTATAGCTAAGCCAGCAGACGATACTGCAGCTGTAGGGTGAATACCATTTCCACAGTTAGAATAATGGTGCCTTCTGACTAGAAGCTACAGCAGCTCCACCAGAGCAATCATAATAAGCTCACAGAGAATGAAGCCAGCAAAAAAATCACATGCCTATTACATAACTGAACAGAATGTTTCTACATTTCTGAATTTGTGTTTACTGTAGTACTTTAAATTAGAAAACTTTCAGACTATGGGTCGCAGGATGTGAGGGCAGATATCCTCTAACTACTTACAAAACTGTAAGAGCCTCCTGAAGTCTGTTCTCCATGGTGCTTTGGATGCTAGAACTGGAACAAGTGAGCTCTTCTGACCATTAGCTGGTAAAGCTCCTGCTGCAGTGGTGTATCTAGAGTATCTGTATGCTAAAATGTATTGTCTATTATACCAGGTCTTCATAAGATGATTTTTTTTCATGTTCAGAATAGATACTTCATTGACATAAAATAAATATATTTTAATTATTCTGTATCAGAAAGTATTTTTCAAGCATATATGCATTATTTTCTATTTTTCAGGGTGTTTCAAAAGGATATATATACAATTTTGACAGAATATAATGACAAAGATGATAGACCCAGATTGTAAAAGAACAAGAGAAGACCTTAAAACAATTCTTAGGTAATCTTCAGCTGACAAAGCCCAAGGCAGTGGCTAAAAGCCCTCACAACTAAGAAGCTGGTCAAACATGGAGGCTCTGTAACTTTCCCGATACTCATGGTTCTGCTTTTGCCTGCAACCAAGATCACCACCAGCAAAAGCAACTTGGAAAATGCACTGAAATTAAAGATGTAAGTCAAATTAAGACAGCCTTCATTAGTTAGAACATTCTAGTGTGCCCAAAACACAGAAGGCAAAGGAACAGGTAGTGGTACTCAGCCATCAGCTGCAGGGGCTAAACCGGTCACACAGGCAGTGAGGGAAGCTCTATGCTCTTTTCCGTGAGAAGTGACTACAAGACCTTACTCCTACCCTTCAGGGTAACGTCCTAGATGTCAAGATTCATGGCTAAGAATAGAGATGCCTCCAGATTTCCTGCTGAAGCCAAAGCACTTCTCTAGTAAGAAAGGCAAGAAGAACCGCAAACAAGAAGTTGCGTGTGTTGTGACATAAACACTACCTAAAGTGTCCCAAAGGAGACAGTGGAGGAAACCCAGGAACCTGTGATATTCCTGTTGTAATGGTTGTTTAACATTTAAAAAAGAGACAAAACCCCCATAACAACAACAAAAAAACCCAAACCACCTTGACACAACAGGCAAAATAAAAGAATCCGAATTGGAACCCAGGGTTATACTATCCCTGCTTAGTTGCCAGGCAAGCATATAACAAGGGAAGTTTGCCTGCTGCTTAAAGAAAAAAGAAATCAGAGTTGTTTGTTTTGTTTTTTTCACAATCATTGTCAATGTCTATCCTTTAAAAAAGTTTTTTATACTAAAATACAGGGAGAGTCATTTCTTACCGCTTCGGTGCAACCATCTAAAACTCGATGAAGGCGATAGTGTCTGCAGCGGCAAGTACAAGGCAATATTCCTGACTGAATTATGTTGCAGGCTGACAGTCTTGTATCAGCTTTCATACGCTTTTGTTTTGTGAAAGGCTTTCTATTGTACTGATCAGAACTGGCTTGTGTGCACAACTTGCAGCACTGAAGTACTTTCAAGAAGAAGAACACTCAAATTCAGACGCAAATTAAAGAGTGATTATCAACATATACCAGAGAAGAACTGGGATTTTATTGTTTGGTTGTTTTTTTAACCATTTTTACCTTACTAAAAGTCTTCTATTCTGTCAGAGAGAAAAAAATTACTCAGCAAATCAATGCCTTCCTACCAAACATGCTGAAGTATGCCTTCTGGATACCAAAAATGATCACAGTCAGCAACAGTCTCCTGCTGGTGGGTGAGCACTGTTTTGAGCAGCTGAAAGATTTGCTCTGCCCAAAGAGCTGTAGTTGTTTCTCAGGTATAAAACTGTTAATGATACTTGAAAAATTCCCAAAGAAGTAACTTGCCACAATCTAACAAAACACAGGCAACTTGCACAATCAAACACAAGACATTTGAGATACAGAATGCACTCTCCTACAGACCTGAAAAAGTAGTAAGTTTCTGATTTATTAACTTCAAAGCCTTTTTGCAAACTCCAAGGACTTTGGATCACTCCAAATATTATGAGGTGTAAAAGAAAGTTTTCTTTTGAAATAAAGCAAAAAAAAAAATAATCATTCTCCTAGGTATTTATATCTATTGGTTATATCCACAACAGCTTTAATCTTTTACTGTTCCTTCCTGTTGTCTTCATTTCATGTGTACACTTTCAAGCAGATCCGTGGCTCCCCACCTAAAAATTACGTTAATTTCTTGTGCCATTAAACATTGACCACACATTTCACGTAAATTTTGTGCTTGACCACCTGAAGCCATTTGTATAAATTTAGACAGTAAACTTTTTGGGGTGGAAACTACCTACTGTATTTATACAACAGTCAGAATGACAGCATCCCATATTTGTTTACCCCTAAGTACTAGCACAATTAGAGTTATTAACAGAAATACGCGACAAAGGTCCAGTTGAATGTTCACTGTTATCAACAAACCTCTGAGAGCATTTCATATTGGCCTCTTCTGCCCAAGGCTATAGTAAGTAAATCGTACACTACAGATGCACTTTGCAAACTGATGATACGATCGTTCTTGTGTTCAGGTATTCTGCTCAGCACAGCATCACGGTTGGCCTGCAACACACCACCAAAAAAAGAAAGAGAGTCAGTCACTGTAACCCAACCTCTACTTCTGCTCTATTCAGGTTGACAGATGGCAGTAGATAGAGGAGACACAGAGAGGCAGTATCTGCTACTGATTTATAGAGAGCAAAAATCATCGATTTTCTACATTAGTGGCAAGATTTAGGTTTCTATATGGATCTATTTTTAATTACTTGATTCTGACTACGTAGATCATGTAATGTATTTAAAATTACTGAAGAGTTCTCAGAAACCAAATAAGTTTTTTTTTATAAGGTATATTAATCTTTTAAAAATTAATTTTATTTTTATATGCTAGTAAAACATACAAAGGATCTTCAAATCCTCTATTTTGTAAAACAAGGTAATAATTTCTTTTCCCTTTCTAACATTAGGGCGCTCTCCTCTCACCTGTGAGCAGTTCCCTGCCCAGGGTGGCCATTCAATCGCTTTCAGGAGCTACTGGTGAGAAGGGAAAACCCTCCCCAGTTCTGAGCACAGGGCTGGAATCAGGCCATGTTTGCAGTAAGGCTTTGTACTTTCAATCCTGTTTTGCGAAAGGTATATTGCAAGCTTAATCCCTTAATTAAACTTTTCCTTTTGGGAAGGAAGAAAGCTGAGCTAGAACTGGATTAAATGAATCGACCATGTTCACAAAGAAATCTCGTTAAAGATCAAAGGATCAAATTCAGTAGGTACAACTGTCTATATTGAACTACCCAGTACTTCTCCCACTAATCCATCAAGCCTCTGAAAATACCTTATCTTGAGATCTTATCGATTTCTAGATCTCTTGATGTTTAATATTCTCATTGGTACAAGTGTTAGTATATCTGGTAGTCTGAAGTCAGAAGTTAAAAGATTCTTCTCTTCCCTCCTCCCTATTTTCCTCTTATTTTTTAATTATATATGACATGGGCCCCCTAATAAATTTATGTAAATACACTAAATTTTAATGGACAACCTATTTCCTGCTTTTTTGAAGGTGCGGAATGACAAATATTAAGGGGTAATAATAAGTTCTCTGCTTTAGCAGGCTAACATTTTAAGCTCTGAATATACTCCATACATCTTTAAAATCTGAATAATTTAATACTAATAGAAAATTTAAAAGAAATGCACTTAGTGTAACACACACAAACATTCCAGGAATTATCAACTGAATAATCCACAGCTTGGTTTGAAGGCACACACCCCTGCCCACACACACCCCAAACCAGACATTTTGGTTTTGGTTTTTTTTTTTTGATCAAGATGTCTTTGCCTTTCCCTGTCCACACTACGTAAATATTTAGTCAACTTCAAGAACTTCTTCCTTTTTAACTCCACATTTAATCACTGTTTGACTCAATTCCTTGCAAGTACGGAACAAGCTATGAATTAGTGCTTCTTGTGAAAAAAAGGGCTGACAAAGCAGTATTATAGGGGAGGATGCCTTGTAAGTATTAAAGATATCTTATCTATTTGAACAATAAGCTTCTGAATCATTATAAACCAGAACATACATACAAACTTAAATGCTCAGCATTTCAGAACGGTCTCAGACACAATAAAGTAACAATTAGTTAAATCAACTGTGTCAGCTGGCCACACTTACCCTATACATACTTTAAGGCAAATGTGAGCAGTTTAGAGATAATTTATGTATAAAACTTAGTTGACTCACAGTGGAAGAAAGGATGGGCTGAGCCATTTTTACCATTGGCTGAGAACAGACCATAAGGCTGAGCCCAGGAGCTGGTGATCAGTGAAATGATGTGTACTTGGAGGCCAGTATCTAGTGTTGTATCCCAGCGACTGATACTGGGCTTGATCCTGTTCAAAGTCTTCACTAATGATCTGGCTGATGGGGCAGAGTGTACCCTCAGTGAGTTTGCTGATGATCAAGAAGTAGGAGGAGGAACTGATTCGCCAAAGGGATATGCTGCTGGCCAGAGGGACCTCACCTTCATTCAAAGGCTTAAAGAAAGACTTGGAAGTGCAAAGTCCTGCACCTAGGAAGGAACAACTTCAGGCACCAGTACATGCTGGAGGCCATCCATCTGGAAAGCAGCTTGGCAGGAAAGGACATGGGGACACCAGATGGACACCAAGTTGAAAAGGAGCCAGGAGTGTGCCTTTGCTGCAAAGAAGGCTAGTGGTATCCCGAGCTGCATGAGCAGGATTGTTGCCGGTGAGTTGAAGGATGTGATCCTTCCCCTCCATTCAGCACTGGTGAGGCCACCTGCAGTACTGGGTCCCATTCTGAGCTTCTCAATACAAGAGAGATATAGAGCTTCTAGAGACAGTCCAACAAACAACCACCAGGATGAATAAGGGAATTGAGTACCTCTTCTATAATGAGAGGCTAAGAGAGCTGGGACTCTTCAACTGGGAGAATAGAATGCTTGGTGGGGAGCCTTAACAATGTGTACAAACACCTGAAGGAAGGGTACAAAGAAGGTGGAGCTGGGCTCTTTTTGGTGGTGCCCAGTGACAGGACCAGAAGCAGTGGGCACTTACTGAAACACGAGACGTTCCCTCTTACCATCAGAAAACATATTTTTTTACTCTGAGGGTGACTGAGCACTGGCACAGGTTGCCCAAGGAAGTTGTGAAGTCTCCTTCCTTGGGGATACTTAAGAGCCATCTGGACACAGATGCAACCTGCTCTAGGTGGCCCTGCTTTAGCAGAGGGATTAGACAAAATGACCTGCAGAAGTTCCTTCCAACCTCAATCATCCTGTGATTCTGTTATTACAGCTCAGCAGACACTCAGGAGGAAGTATACACACTATAACATGACAATGTCAGTTCTTAAGATCCTACCTTTCTACTCATTTCTGCCTAGAAAAGGAAAGGCTGGTCCACAATTTGCAAGTGTAAGAGCTTAGAATACGTCTTACAGTAAGAGCAACGGCAGAGTTGCAGCTGACTTTCCTCACTGGGCATGACAATACACTGTAGTAGCAGTCACGTGGCTAAAAGAGACCGTTTGTACTCTAAAATGTACCTATAAGAAAATAAGAACACTGGAAAAGCACTATCTCTCCCGGGGTATTAAATTCTTAAATATTACAGTTTAGATCTTACTCAAAGCATCCTTTCTTAATTTGGAAATTAAGGGATCTCAAGATAAGACAGAAGTAGCATCTGTAATCCACAAGCAAGATTCAATTTTTTGGAAACCTGTTGCGGTAGATCTAATCCAAATACGAAGCTAGGATGTTAGAGTGCACCACTTCCCTGAAACTAGCAGTATGGTCTAGGGCTAGTACATACAGAGTGATTTGATTACTTTTACTTACACAAAATGCTACTTATGTCATAGAATCATAGAATAGTCCAGGCCAGAAGGGACCACTAGGGTCATCTAGTACGACCTCCCCGCAGTCAGCAGGGACACCCCCAACTAGACCAGGTTGCCCAAGGCCTCGTCGAGCCTCACCTTGAATATCTGCAGGGAAGGGGCCTAAACCATCTCCCTGGGCAACCTGTTCCAGTGTTCCACCACCCACATAGTAAAGAACCTATTCCTAATAGCCAGTCTAAATCTGCCCTTCTCCACCTCGAAGCCATTGCCCCTCATCCTGTCACTGCAGGCCTTTGCAAACAGACCCTCCCCAGCCTTCCTGTAGCCACCTTCAGACACTGGAAGGCTGCTATTAGGTCTCCCTGAAACCTCCTCTTCTCCAGGCTGAACAACCCTAGCTCCCTCAGCCTGTCCTTGTAGCAAAGGTGCTCCAACCCCCTGATCATCATGGACCATCAGGTCCATGTCCTTCCTATAGTGAGAGCTCCAGACCTGCACACAGTACTCCAGGCGTCGTCTCACCAGAGCAAAGTGGCAGAATCACCTCTCTGGATCTGCTGGCAACACATCTTTTGATGCAGCCCAGGATGTGATCGACCTTCTGGGCTGCAAGTGTCCACTGCCTGCTCATGTCCGGCTTCTCATCCATCAGGACTCCCAAGTCCTTTTCCTCAGGGCTGCTTTCTAATACCTCATCTCCTAGTCTGTAAGATCTGTATGTCAGATCCTTGTTCTTGTTTTTAACATTTACTTGAATAAGTTCTTGAAGGACAGAAGTCTTGACAGCTTATCTGTGTTTTTACTAATTCATAGACAATGCAAGGAAAGGATCACACTACTTTAATAACACAATACCATCTCAAAACACCAATGATTACTCAATCATCTATACCCTTTCTCATTTCTTCCCCAAATAATGGTTTCAAAATAATAACCACTTCATAGCTGCTATAGCTAAGAAGGTAGCATGCACAGAAGCTGAAGTAACAGCTCTCAACTCCCAGAAAGTTTGTAGTAATGAGTACTTTTAGCTCAATCTTCCCCTTTCTGTCCTTCAAAACTAATTTGAAAAAAATGATTTAGCCAAAGTAAGTCAATCACGTGAAAGATTTTATACTTTCCCAAAACAAACTCTTTTGCCCCAGATAACCTGCAATAATGATTTAAAAAAAAATAATGAAAGCTTGCTAAAGGTATTTGCTCTACATTGACAAACATTTGATATAATTAGGCAGATCTAATTCACAAAGGAAAAGCTGTAAGTAACACAAAACAGGACATAACAGGACAGCACTTTTAATTTGGGTTTTTTGACTTCTTGGTGCTGATATGCAAGGAGGTACCACATAAAAACACGGTAATGAGTGGTCAGATCCTTCAGAACTGGGACTGCTTCGACTTCACATCAGAATTCTGTGTATTTCCACCAGCTGCTCAGGCATCGCCCAGAGGCACAGGGGCCCCTTTCAGCCCTAAGTAAATACTGCAGCAAAACCAACGCATGATTATGGGAGATGTTTGCTCATTTTTTTTCTGGAGACAGGTTCTGTCATGAAGAAGGCAGATCACTAGGGATGGGAAAAGTAGTTGGCACTGCAATGTAAATGTTTGCCCCTTTAAAATAGGTCAAATAGGACAACGTTCACTAAAATGTTCTGATGCTATTTAGCTGTATCAAAATAGAAATTATGCCAGAGCATGAAAGCATCGAACCACCTACAGAACTTAGAAGACTAAGTCTCACGGATGTGAAGGGAGACAGACTCCTACATGATGCCTCACATTCTAGAGGTTCCACCTCTTCAGTTAGAAAACCAGCAAAAATTCCAGCTTCAGCTTCTCATTTCTGCCTTGTAAGAACATAAAACTGACCTGGAATGAGAATGTCAGTATGTGGCAGTTGATAAACAACTGGCAAAATCATTCTCGAGCAAAATATGAAAGGCTGAAAAAAGGCACAAGTAGGCCACTGAAAGCAATCACCTACTGAGAGAATGAGGATGTTAAAAAAACCAATCCAGTAGTAAAGGCTGACATCTGAAGTTTAACACACCATCAAAATACTTTCTGGCTATGTTTATTATGCTCATCTGGCAGTCTTTGATTTGATTCATGCAATGAAAATAACTTACATTTTGAGCCTGTCTGAATGGCAACCAGCTGGTGTAACAGTGGTTCGTACTGGTAAGTGATGCCAAATGAAAGACCTGGCTTTGTATTCACCTGCCTATGGTTAGAAGGAGCCTACGCTCAGACCCTCTGAAGGAGAAAAACTCCTGTTCTTAATACTTGCAGACCTCATCTTGATGGCTCAGAGGAACAGAAGCTTGAGTTTCAGAAGTAACTGCCTGCTTTCCTAACAGGAAATGAAACACAAGTCAAAGTAAGACATGACAAAGAAAGTTCTATCTTCATTTAAAAAAAAAAAAAACCAAAACAAAAACCCCACAAGGAAAACACACACATCCAGAACACACGCATTTGCTCTATTTTACCTACCATAGATTCACTAATAAGCAGCAACAGTAAGGCTTCTTCTGTATTTTCTTGAGGACAAAAGATGCTGTTTAAAAGAAGAATTTAATTATTTAAGTGGGACACATTACTTTTAGGAGTAGCTTACACAAATATAGTAAGAGTAGTGTAAAGCATTTCCAGACAAGAGAACAGAGAGTAACTTGCACAGAAAAATGATTGGTTAAAATGCATTTCTTTGCAATGCTCTAAATTTGCATTTCAGAAAAGTTGGCCAAACACAGTAAGAGAACAATACCCACTCCCCTCCCAGCTCTCAGAGTTGAACAGATTCTAATATCCCAGAACAGCACATAATTTGACAGCTGTAAAAGCTGTGCCCTTAGTTTACGTAGCCTCTGACACCTCATCTATCTGAGCTGAACCTACATCACCCATTCAAAGGTTGGCAACGAGTAACTCTCTCACAAAAACAAGATAATTTTTGTATTTCAGGCAGTACGTGGATAAATACTTCTACTCTCCTTTCACCAGATATGCTTGAGAATTGTTTTCCTGATGCCTTCATTAGCTGTGAATGTTTTTAAATAGAGCTATGGCAATCTCTGCCTGCTTCCCATAAGCACGGCTACTTCCAAGCAGTTAAAATACTTGGTTTTAATGAAGTACACTTCCTTATGACTTAATACTGCAAGTTTGCACAGGATTAGTTTGCAAAGTTTATTGCTTTCTCTGAACACTGGGTGCTTTCTGAATACTCTTCCATGCTGGTGGAGAGACAGGAGTAGTCTGCACTGGGTATGTGAATAGTAGGAATTCATTCATTCTCTCTCACACACACACACGAAAACTCAACCGCTGACTTCAGACTTCTTTCTTCAAACTGTTTCTGAATTAGCACAAGTACTGTGTATTTCCTGTTAATTCAGGCCAATAGTTCCCCAATTAGCTGTTTAAATAGAGAAAATAATTTCTTGTTGTTAATAATCAATTATGACTGTCCCAAGGGTGCTTAAACTACAATAAATCACAAACAGGGAACAAAACTCCTCTGAGATCCAAACACCTTTTGTGTCTTTTTAAATGCACTACAAATTTAAGCAGTAATTAATGCCTGAAATAAAATGGGAACTACACCACATCTGAACGCCAGGCGGTTTGAAACCAACGCTGAAAGGTTTTACACAGCAGCTAAGACCCCAGGGCAGTTGTTCTGTGGTTGGATTTTTATTTTTTAATCAACTCCAGTTGCTCACCAGACCTTTAAAGAGTATTCTAAATCTTAGAAGACATTTTTATTTTTACATAACCAAGCAATTTCAAAACACAGTTAACTCACGAATAAGAGCCACACAGGACAGAGAATGAGGAGTGAAGGAGAAGCGTCAGAGCACTCTCCATTTACCTATCCAGTCTTCAATGCAGAATTTAGCAACCTGGCAGTAGATTTAACCTGACTGACCAGCAGTGGTTCTCAGAAAGCAGAATTATGATTGGAAATAGTTGCTGGAGAAGTTACTTGCACAGTGAAAAACTGGGAAGTTGCCCCAAAGTGAACTATTAAAAAGTCACTTCTCAAAACAAAAGCAAATGCTATTTTCTCCTACAACTTTGAATATATTTTAGTAAATAAGTTGGTGTTTGTCTAAAACAGTGAAGATCCTCTTCATACAGAAATTACTGGTGGATTTTTTTCACCTGTGCATGCAAGCAGTTCAGTTTAGTTGACTGAACTCAGACATTTTCTGCGTCTCCTGACAGATGCAAACAAAAGAGTAAAGTAATTTCAAGGTAACAGCAGAGAGCAAAAGAGGTGACTGAATGCAAGAAATGGCTACCACCCAAAGGCAAACCAGAAAGTTTAACAGTTCTTCAACTGAGAATAAAGAAAACTGACGAGGCAGTAACAGAGAGACCTACAGATCATAAATGGAGTCAAGCAAATGACAGCCACCATCCTCAAAAGAAAGAAGAAACAGCCTCAAGTTGCGCCAGGGGAGGTTCAGATTGGAAGTTGGGAAAAATGTTTGCACTGAAAGGGTTACTAAGCATTGGAATAGGCTGCCCAGGGAAGTGGCTGAGGCATCAACCCAGGAGGTATTTAAAAGATGAGTAGACATAGTGCTTAGTGACATGGTTTAGTGATGGGTTTTATCAGTGTTGGGTTGATGGTCAGACTCAGTGATCTGAAAGGTCCCTTCCAACCAAGGCAACGCTATGACTCTGTCCTATGCAGTTACTTATGTATCAGGTAACACATTTAGAAAAAATCAGTACATCTCAGACTCAGCTGTGGGCCAGATGGAAGAAGTTTCCTACATGTCTATCTTGCTATTTGTTGTCTAAGGTACTTACTTTCAATCACTGCTGGAGATGAGATACTTGGCTGGACATTTTTTTATGTGATTTGGTATTAATCACTCCGACGTAATGAAAGACAAAAGCTTTATTACAAGCTCTGTTGAAATTGTAGAACTTGTGGCTTGCATGTCCCAAGCATAAGCAAAGGACACTGAACAAAGCCCCACTTTCGCCAGGAGACCTGCTTCATTCTCAATTCATCCTTTTGTAGAAGAACCTAAGTTCAAATACCTGCTGTATGACAGCATTTTACGACACAATATTAAGATACTGTGAAAACTAAACCAAAACATCTCCTCAGAATTTAAGGTAGGACTACTTCTATAAGCAATTATTCTCAGAAGCAGAATCTTTTCATATAACAACAAGGTCACATTATGGAAAAAAAAGCTTTCATATTAATTAATAAGGTATATATACTATAATAGAGGAACAGCCTGTGCACGACTTGCTTTGTGAAACCAAGTAGTTTGAACGAGAAAATGTGTGACAGCATAAAAGAGATTTCCTCATGTTTGGGCAATAAATGGATACTTTTTAAGTCCAGCAATCAAGTGATCCACAGTGATTCAGAAACCAAGCTGTTCCTTTTCATCAGAAAGGTTACCTATTAATTATGTGCTTACGGAGAGACGCAGTAGTTGTTTTGGCAAACTGAGTGTTCAACTCCATGCCTGCGCCTGCAACTTTTCCTAAAGCTCAAAAGACTGATTTTTAATGACTTCGCATCCTAGATATGGTACAGACAAGACTGGAATTAAAAAAAAAAAAGAAAAAAAGCTCACAATGCTTGGGTTTTAATGCAGCTGAACAACAGTATTTAAAAAAAAATTAATTCTTTGTAGAAAAAGGGCCAAAAATTTCATGTGAAACAGAAAGGAGCCTCCTCATAAGAGATTCCCCAGATCACATCGATTTCACAGAATCACAGAACAGTTGAGGTTGGAGGGGGTGGCTGGGGATTGTCTAGTGTAGCCCCTCCACTCAAAGCAGGGTCAAGTGGCAGGTTATTGCCTCCAGTTGGATTTTGAGTATGTGCGGTAATATCCTCCAGACTCCACAAACTCTTGTGTAATTTTTTTTTTCTTAAATTTAAACAGAATTTCAATCTTCTCCATCTGCATGCTTTAGCACTGTCCTACTACGGCGAATCAGTCTTGGCTAGATCATTATCTCCAGTGCTACAATCTGTTTCTCAGGTCTTTGGCACACAGTGCATTCCAGCATGTATCAAAACAAGCAAGCAATAGTTGTTGAATATATTAAGAAAATAATATATATTTTAATAAGTAAATATAAGGTCCCACAAGCACTTGCATGTAAGAGCAGTGCAAAAGTTGCAGACTTCGTAAAGCAAGCACACATAAAGATTCACTGGATGGAACAGCATCATGACATAAAGAAATAAATTTTAAAAAGACAGTGACAATTGATTAAGGTTTGACACACAAACAAAAATATTTTGACTATGAGGAACAAAAGATCTCACGCATACAGTGCAAACTTCCGATGGGAGAAACACATTGCTTCCCTAGTTCTCTTCAGCAAATCTATCTGCATATACACACACAGCACGGGAAACATTCACACTTCCATCCCCCAATCCGTTTGCCATTTTAAAAAATATAAACTAAATGACCCAGTGCACTTGGCAATGATTGAAATTATAGAAACAAGAGAGGTATAAACTCAGTCCTACTTTTCTCCAGTGTATACCCGCGGTCTTCTACTGAGGGCGTAATTCTTAGTATTTGAACCTTTTCGGAGTGGATCATCTAGGGGTGACTGGTGAGGAGGATCTTCCAGGGGATTCCAATAACTCTGCTCACACATGCCTCGTAACAAAATTTCCGCCAGTTGCCTTGCTATCGTCTGTAAAAGGGAAAGATAAATATTTTCCTTAGATTATTGCTTAGATTATTTTTAATGAAGACAGTCACATATAATCTATTTTCTGTTATTCGAAAACATCCAAAAAACCAGGCATACCACTGCTTGGAAAGTACAAGTATCCAGTTCAATTCTCTAAACACAAAGGAAAAAAATGGCAATAAATAATTTTTCAATTTTATCAGTTAAATCCAGATACTTCTGATGTATCAACAACAACTGTTGCTCCTAAGAGTGGAGCACATCCAGGTAGATTTTTAGATATTTTTTGTGCCCAATAACCTCTACTGCCTCTCCATGCCTGGAGCAGATATTTCCATGGGAGAGATCACAGTGAAGCAGGTATTTCCTTTTGGTCCATGGAGACAACCACAGTGGAGGTGTCCACCCTGCAGCCTGCTGAGAAGACCACAGCAGAGCAGGGTGATATTCCCTGAAGGAACAGCAACCCATGGAAGGGAATCCAGGCTGGAACAGGGGAAAAGTGTGAGAGGTGAGGAGCAGCAGAGAGGCCTCACCACAACCTTCCACTCACCATGCACTGGAGGGTAGGGAGAGGAGGTAGAAGAGTTAGGAATGAAGTATTGAAGTTGAACGTGGGGAAAGGGGGTGGGAGGAAGGTATTTTAGCTTTTTGTCTTTGTCTGTCACCATCCCACTCTCTTTTAATTGACAATAAATACATTTCTCCCAAGTCAAGTCTGTTTTGCCCACGACAGTAACTTGTAAGCAAACTCCTCGTCTTTACCACAAGCTTTTCTATCTGATTTTCTCCCTGCTGTATTACACAAGGAGAGTGAGAGTGCAGCTCAGTGGGCAACTGGCTGAAAGCTAAGTCCAATCCACCCCGGACATCAATAGTCCAAGCCCCAGCCGACTGCGGCTTCTGACAATTTGCACTGGAAGGTGCTGGTGTTTGCTACTGTAGGTAAGGCTCAGCAAGAGTGAAATGGGGTTGTAGATAAGCATAAAAAGGTTTATTTTGACCAACTATTCTTGGCAGTATATATTTAAGTGTAGAAATACTTAAATAATTATTCAAATAAATAATGTTAATTTAAAGCTTTGAAGTCATCCTAAAATCCGTAACTATCAGCTTGATCTCCTCTCTAATATTCAATATACGTGCATACAAGCTGCACAACTTTATATCACAACAATAAAATCTCAGAAATTAGTACCAGAGCAACAGAAAGATCTACACTTGCACCAGAATTACTGATTACATCAGTATTTCTCAGCAACAGATGTGTAATGTTTAAACCATTAACAGCACTGTATGATCTGCATCTTACACCTTAATTCCCATACCATAAGAGGTACTTTATCTTCTATTTGATTAAAGTTTGCAATATTATCCCTCTCCATTAAAAGTCCATTATTTAATAATTTGAATATCCTTACTGGGAACCCGTTATTAAATGAATTAAGAAACCAATTACCTTCCTTATTACTACTTTGGAAGTTTTAAGGGCCTAATATTAGGAAACATCTAGGCCATTTTGAAAATCATTACACTAGAGCAGAAGAGCCTGGTTCTTTTATTATATAGAATCAGAGAATGGCTTGGGTTGGAAGGGACCTTAAAAGTCATCGAGTTCCAACCTCCACGCAAAAAAGATACATCACTTTTGGTATAGGTTTATTTTACGACAATATAAATATGTCTTCATTATTTCGCTTTTACTGTTTTCCTTTAAGAGGCTTTATCACAAAAATAAAGAAATGATAGCTTGGTAACTTCCAACTTAACAGAACACACATAAAGATGCTGCATTTTGTCCTCAGTCCCATGACATTACACAAACATGAAACAAGAGCCTGGTGAAACTATGGTAAATCATAAACAGGGCAACAATGATTAAGGCTGAAAGTATGGCCAGGCAGAGACCAATCAGGTTTTAACCATAACCACAAAAAGGAAAGCGAAATAGGGGAGAGTCTGGGTATCAAACATTCCTTTTTATTTGAATCATTCGCTTAAGCTGGGAAATGTAACCTTGTAACGTGGTGGAAAACATCCTGATCAACAAGCTGTGCGGTTGATTATTCACCTCTAACTCATCTACTATATTTATGCTTTACCTGCCTACTAAAATTCGGATACTGCAACAGCAATGTGGTTTAATATAACTTACCATTCGCAGATTTTGCGTAGTTCTTGTTTCGACAGCTCTTAGTAACTCTCTAAATCTACCAACTCCTCTCGTCAAGTTCCTGTATATAAACATAGAATTTGACAGTATTCCAACTTGGATGTAGTAACACCTTAATATATTACTCTATAAAGTTGTTAAAATCCATGCTATGATTTTTTTTCCCCTGCATATCATCATTGCCTTTCTGTGTGATATATATCTACATTTTCATCTGGGAACCCCACCACTGATTACTATAACAACATTCCCTGCCAGTTTATTGAAAAAAGAAAGATTTTCCTGATCAGGACTTGGTTCAAGAAAAAGCAAGGGAAAGGGTAAGAAGTGGCCACCCTAAAAAGGGAAAAAACCAAACCCAATGTTGGTCTCAATACTACAATGGTTTTAATTTTCAATTACACTGAGCTTCACAGTGTAAACTTTGGAAAAACAAACAAACCAACCAACACCTAAACATTCCATTTTATCTGCCTCTTGACACCTTAAAATAGGGAAATTAAAAAAAAAAAAGTTTAAAAAGATAGTGTATATCTTGTAATCCTCAGTGAAAGTAACATAAAATTTTAAAACTTTTCAGAGAGGGAAGAGCATTAACACAGCAACGGGCCCACTGCATGGCCAGTAGAGGACTTGAGGGATCAGTGGTCCGTTCTGGACTCCAGCTGGCTTTCGGTGTGGCTTCTGCAACTCAAGTTTCTTCATCTCTGCTTATTCCACTTCTGCTGCTTAAACAGATTCTGCAGAGAGGATGCCGCATTCATGCTAACATTTTTAGCAGATTTGAACTTTCTTCTTAAACAACAGATTGTTTTGAACAGTCTTACAGCGTTGTCTTTTTATCATCACTATATCAGTTATCTCAGCTATCTGTTTTTTTATTGCACTTACAAGCCATTGAGAATATGGCAGTTTTTATTAATGTAGTTTGTCTTTGAACTGATGAAGGACTGGGCTGGCTTTTTGCTGAGCTGAACAACTGAATTCTGCTACCTCAGGGTTATACATTACACAGGACAGTCATTTCACTATTTGAAGTTTAGTTGCAAACCAAAATGATTTGATCAAAAGCATGTTTTGTGTTAAACCATTGCTATTATGTCATCTTAAGATGTGATTTTACGTGCAAGTTGCATACCATCCACCTAACATGGGCTCAAAAGTGAAAAGAAATATTATGTATTGTGGAGGCTTTTCATAAGTAAAGCACTACTGAACTGCTATAAACTATAAAGCTGGCCTGTATGAGGAATAACGTGGCCAGCAGGAGTAGGGAAGTGATGGTACCTCTGTACTGAACACTGGTGAGGCCTCACCTCAAGTTTTGTGTTCAGTTCTGGGCCTCTCACTACAAGAAGGACATTGAAGTGCTGGAGCGTGTCCAGAGGAGAGACACCAAGCTGGTGAGGGGTCNATGATGATGAAATTGCCTTTCTTTCTCTGGTGTCCCTATTTACAAATATATTTAAAACACTGGTCTTCAGAACCGTGATTTTGTACAAATTCAGAAAATTCCAGCATTTTTACACAGATAACTTCATATAAATTTAGTTGCAGAACACCTGAAACCAGAGTGTTTGATGTGAGAGATCTTGCTGTAGAACTGCACAACTCTTATCACTTTACCTAGAGAGCTACTCATTTATTTCACTCTTCAGATTACATGGCAGAAGTAATCTCTCTTCTGTTTTATATAATAAAAGATTAATGGCTGTTTCAGAAACTTTAGTCTCCAGTAGAGACAGACATCTTTCACTGCCACAAGCTCACCTTCTCAAATACTTTTATATAAAAGCTCATTTAAGAAGAACTAGAATTTCTGAATGACAAAACCTGTATGAACGGGTTGAAAGTTATGGCAAAGCAAGTCACCAGCTGGTTAAAAGGAAAGAATCACCACCACACACACCAGAAATAATGATTGCTTGTAAAAAAGCCCACGTTACAGCAGAGCTTTTCCACAGAGTGACCAGTCAGTGCACTTTAAAGAAATAAAAATTTAATCTTGGGTATAAATCTAACATGGAAACAACTCTTAATTGATAATGAATATTACACCATGTTCATATACTAATAAAATACGTACGGAATGTTGGTAGGCCAGATTTTAAGAAAACTTCTGAACTTGATGGAAGCTCATTACCTTCCAGCTTTACCTTTGGGAAGCTCAAATACAGAGCATTCTGTAATACCACATGCCAAATATTTAAGAGAGCCAAAACCAGACCACTGGAATCCCAGCTTTAAGTCCTCTGCTCTAAGTGCATATTTCCCTTTCTCTCTTCCTTTTGAGAAAATCCTTGAGCTTTCTCTCAAGGATAGCATTGCAAAGTCACAGATATGTCCTCATAACAAGATTAAAAAACCCAAAGAGACAAATTTGCCAAAAAATCCCCGCAAAATTGTCAAAAAAGAGCAAGAGCAAGAACTTTTCAGCTGGAAACACTAATTTCCCAGCACAGATGAAACATACACTATGTAGTAGAACTTCAAATCACAGTAATTTAAATCTTTATGAAATTTCAGGAATTAGGGTTTTTTTTTCCATGTGAAGTTTATGTCTTTTGATGTGTTACAAGAAAAACAAATAAAAAAACCTTGATGAAAAAGAATGCAGCTTTTAATTGTCCTTAAGAACTTCATGGCAGGTTGTTATTGGTTACCTATAACATTTTTAGAAGGGACTGAAACTTGTGACTGAAGTTCTACTGTGTCATGGAAGGCAGTAAGATTGGACAAGAAAAAAAACCCAAACAACTTAAAAATAAAGAATTAGTTTTTGCTTCGTAAAGCATTTAACGCTGATCCACTGCACAAGTGAACACAAAGACAATACAGAGTTGTTGAGCATCCTCTACATGGGAGTACACTAAAAATAAGATGCACTTCAAAACTACGGTCTAAATCACCCCAAAATCGAGTTAAATGCTTTGAGAGACAAGTAATGAAGCAAAATAAACCATGAAAAATATGGTAGATCACTGCACTGCTTTTAGCAAAGTACATTTCCTGTATTTGTTAACGGCTTGTCACAGTGGGGAGAAGAAGGTGGCAGCTACTCTGGCACAAAGGTTTCCTGCCCAGCCTGGGAAGCCCACGACTTCTACCTGCCTTTCACTAGGACGTGCCTTCACCTTAGCACTTCCGCCCGTGCCGATCGAACGCCAGAGCAAAAGGGCAGGTTAAGTTAGAAAACGATGTCCCACAGTGTCTGTAAACGACTTTGAGATCCTTTCCGTTCTCACAACAAGGAATTTTAAGGCTACATTAATGTGCACCTTGGAGCTGACACGTTTTTCAATAATTTCAGACAAGGCAAAGACAGTCCCCAGGCAGACACTGCTCCTCATCTATGTGTGTTTGTGTGACTGCCTCCCATCAGAACACGCTCCAGTAAAGTCCTTTGAACTGCATCTGCCCAGTTTTTAAAGACTAATTAAAATGTTTGACGCTTTAGATCTTCATGAAAAAGCCCACTATGATGGGGGCCTGGAGCATCTCTCGTATAACGAAAGGCTGAGGGACTTGGGGCTTTTTAGTCTGGAGAAGAGAAGGCTGAGGGGGGAGGATCTGATCAATGCCTAGAAATACTTCAAGGGTGGGTATCAGGAGGATGGGGCCAGTCTTTTTTCAGTGGTGCCCAGTGAGAGGACAAAAGGAAATGGGTACAAACTCATACATAAGCAGTTCCATCTAATCATGAGGAGGAACTTCTTCACTTTGATGGTGGCAGAGCCCTGGAAGAGGCTGCCCAGAGAGGTGGTGGAGTCCCCATCTCTGGAGACATTCAAAACTCACCTGTGGGTTCCTGTGGGACCTGTTCTGGGTGGACTTGCTTTGGCAGGGGGGTTGGACAAGATGATCTCCAGAGGTCCCTTCCAACCCCATAGCATTCTGTGATTCCAGTGTATTTCTGAACACAACTACCCCAAACCCAAAAACTATTTGCAATTTAAGTTTGTCTTGTTTACCTCATAACAGGAATACAAAGCAAATGGTAGGGAAGAAGGATTACTAGGTATGTAACTACTGCCCTTTCTCTCAGGGGCATTTTACTTGAAAATAACTATGTTAAAGTACTAATATCGAAGTTCCTGCGCTCAGAGCTTCTCTTGGAACAACATCAGGACTTTGAACTCCTTCAATGTGAAACTGCAGAGCAACTACCATACCAAATGGAAGTTGCATAATCTGCCTGGAAGACATTTGAAGTTAGATATTTCACAATGCTTTTAAAAAAAACACATAAACTCTACTTTTTAGCAGTTTTAGAACAGCTTCTTCAACTTCTTTTTTACTCATTTCCAAACTGGAACATTCCTTTGCTCCCAAGTGAAAAATAACTATGCAGTTTGATTCTTTACTAAAATTCTGTACACTTTGGAAGAAAACTATAGTCCTAATAGAACACTGAAATTACATTCCTCTGCTCAGACTATTGCCACTTCCTTGCTTGCTTTTTTTTTTCTTCTTCTTAATAATTGCTTTTCCGTGTATTTTCAAAATGCCAGCACTTAGCAGTTAGGCTAAGTTAAGATTCATACACTTTCTAGTTTTTCATACAAGATAATGCACACCTGAGAGATGGCCACTTAATCCTCTACAAAGACTTCATTTCTTGGCTTAAGAGAGAATCTCTGTACAGTTAGTGAAGAAGGAGGAAATTTTAAGTGGATCAAGTGGTTTTGTGGGTAGGCAGCAACACTCCCTACATTACTGCTAAAATCATGCTTTTCCAGCTAGTATAAAAGTTACCTTACTCACTTTTGTAGTTTGTAACTGACACATGCACAAAAATGATGCTTCACTTCTACTGGAGGAAGCATAATTAAAAGCTGTGATTAGCACTGACCCCTAGATGTACAACAACAACCCACTCCATAGCAAAAGGACTTCAGAAAAATTCAAATCTCCAGCAGATTTGGAGAGAGGTTGATTAGTGCTTATTGGAGTGGAACTGAAGTCTAAAAAAAAATAAAACCAAACCACCAAGAAATCCATATAATCTATGGATAGGCATCTACTCAGATTCTAGAATCATAGAATGGTTTGGGTTGGAAGGGACCTTAAAGATCACCAAGTTCCAACCCCCCTGCCCTGGGCAGGGACACCTCCCACCAGACCAGCTTGACTGAAAGCCCCCTCCAGCCTGGCCTTGAACACTCCCAGGGATGGGGCATCCACAGCTTCTCTGGGCAACCTGTTCCAGTGTCTTACCACTCTCATACTAAGCAATTTCTTCCTAATATCTAATCTAAATCTGCCCTATTTCATTTTGATGCCATTAACCCTCATCCTACCACTAAATGCCCTTCTAAAAAGTCCCTCCCCAGTTTTCTTGTAGACTCCTTTCAGATACTGAAAAGCTGCAATAAGGTCTCCTTGGAGTTTCCTCTTCCTGAACAACCCTAACTCTCTCAGTCTGTCCTCACAGCAGAGGTGCTTCAGCCTGTGGAACATCTTTGGGCCTCCTCCGGACCCGCTCAAACAGGACCATGTCCTTCTTACGCTGGGGGTCCCATGTTCTGGGTACAGTCTCCGAAGAGCAGAGTAAGAGGGTAAGAATCACGTCCCTGGACCTGCTGGCCATGCTCCTTTTGATGGAGCCCAGGATGTGGTTGGTTGATCTTTAACCATGCTCTAACGCATACATTAGTGTAGTCACTGCGCTGGTCACAAGATAACACTTGAACTGACTCAAACCAACGCCAGGGTATAGCTCAGTGAAAGGATTTTATTTCAGAGTCAACTTTGAGTGTCAGCCTCACTCCATGAACAAACCAAACAGATTCCGCTGCACTGGAATATGAATAGAAGATTTAGCCTGCCCAGGAAAACTGGGACATTCTTCTTCCCCACCACTGACAGGCAATTGATTATGGTGATTCCCTGCTTCCTCCACAGGATCTTAACATCCACAGCTTCAGTTGCAAAAAAAAAAAAAGTTCATTTATAAGAAATGTTTCAGTTTTTAAACTGCCTCCATTAAAAAATCTGTATTTCCTCTGCACGAAAGTATGCATATATAATCTTTAAAATTTTAGATTGAAGTACATTGCAAAGATTCACGGGAAGATCTTTAATCTAATTTCTTTAAACCTAACATTAGGAGAGGTGACATATTTAAAAGCCATGTAAAGTGTCCTTAAAATAAATGTATTAAAACAAATGCTATAAATTTGTCACTATTAGCAAAGCATGTATTTAAAGTTCTGTTCAGTTCTGGTAAACCCAAGTTAAAAAGTGGAAAAAACCTACTAAAAACCAAACAAAGAAGGGACCCATAAAAGCAGGAAGATAACTAACAGCCTGGAATTATGACCATATTAGGAAATCTTTAAAGAATGGGCTTTGGCTCTAAATTAAGAAAGGAAACTAAAGGATATAATGGCAGAATTATGTAAAATAATGACTGGCACAGAGCTACTTTTCCTAACACCTCGCTTCCTCTCATGCCCCTCCCACCCCCCAAAAGTAGCACCAGCCAATGAATTGGAAGAAGAAATTTAAAATTAAATATATAAGCTGTAAGTAACTTGTAAACCACAAGTGACCACTGTAAAAAAGTCTGAAAAAAAGATTATAAGCTTATGTAGGAGTTAACATGAACACCTGCAGTGTGAAAGACTGAGGAGTGCGTGGAATACGATCAAACCCTTCAAAGATCACACCAGGGCGACTGATCTGGGAAAAACACTCCTATGCTTTGGATGTTCCTTAATAACTCCCTGCATGACTTTTTTTGGTGCAGTTGTTCCATGGTTTTTTTTAATTGATCTTAATTTGCTATGCCTAGTGCAGATCGCGTTCACGCACAACATGTCAGATTAAACAGACCATTTCCATTCCTGGCCTTCAATCAAAATTCTTCAAAACGTGGAATTTTTAGCTTATTAACCACGATTGCCACTGGGATTCTTTCAGTAAGTATATTTTATTTATCTTTTGTGCAGGCATGAAAACAGATATTTTATTTTTAGCTCTGGTAAATGAAAAAAAGTTAACTTTCAGAACATTCCATTCCTCCTGCAATTAAATTATGAAAACAGAACTAAAATGTAACTCTCAGATCATGCTCTATTGCGGCACGAATTCATTAGTTTAAGAATGAGATTTCAAAAGCTTAGTGATCATTTCCGTGCTGAAATCCTTGAATAGTTTGAGAACTTGGGTAGACTTTGGTCACTCTACCATCAGTACATTAAAATCTCGAACTCTTTACAGACACTGCATGATTTCCCTTATCTCCTGTTTATATATTTGAAAGACTAAGGATCATTTTGGGTACAGAACAGTAGTCCTATGAAGAGTTCCAATTTTTCAATCAAACCATGAAATAAGTGAAATAAGAAGCCCTACTTCTGGAAAAGAAAACAAAAGGAGGAAATAAAAGAGCCCATGCATCTCTTTAAATCCAGGTCAAGCCTGAAGCTTTTACATCATGAAGCATTATGCTCTTTACAAAGAAAGGGCCTAACTTTCTATAATTCATAATCTGTAAATAATAAAGCATTTTTTAAACAAAGTGATTTTAACAAATGTCAGAAATGTACTTATAAAACATTTGTGCCAAGTTTTGAAGCTCTTAAAAATGGAGTGTTGTATTCCTTTTTTCATTTTCTGGGATATCTGAATTTATTTTTAGGCTTTTAAGGGAAGCCTTATTTAAAATAAATTATAAAGGATCTCCCATGCACAATCTAAAGGAGTCTACAGAGCATGTAAAATGGAAATTGTATACTTGTATACATACTGTCGATCTTCATGCACATTTATCCTGCAGCATAATGTTAAAATAAGTGATAACTGAAGAGATTTGGAAAAAAATTACAAAAATCAAATTATAAAAAAAAGAGTTTCAATATGTTGTCAATCACTTTCTAACAGTGGCTAGTACTAAAGCAAGTAAAAATATAAAATGCTTTCTGTTTAACATACTTTGATTAAACGATTTTACAACATGTAATTAAATACAATATGGGCAGCTTTACTATTTCAGTTAGAATGTTACTACTATATTAATAAGGCCTCATGATTACACAATCCACAATGGCTAAAAATGACGATGCCCAGTTAGATCACAAATACAAAACTGCCACAAAAAAAAAAAGCAAACACAGAAAAGGAGAATCAACTCTTACCCATTCTTGAAATATAAAACATGTGCTCTTTGAAGTCCTGTTTCCAGGAAAAAACCAAGTTCTTGTTCATGTGCAGTGGGCCCTGGCTTAGGGCTTCTGTTTTGTATATTGGCATTAATTACCTAACAGAACAAAAGAAAAACATGTATTTAGAGAAAAAAAATATCAAGTTTTATGGACTTTTACACAAAATACTTAATGTCGGAGAAATCTTTTTCATTGTAGGCAGTGAGTAGTAGAATATTTCTACCCTCATCTCCATTCCCACCTAAATATAAATATTTTTGCTCTTGGATACACCCTTAAAGGTAAATTCTTCACCAAGTAGAAACGCCGCTAAGAAAAATTTTGTAACACTTTTTCAGAAAATTTTGTGAAGAATGCTGTACAAAAAGAGAGGCATATGAAAAATTATAATTGCAATCTTATTCTGCAGCAGGAGGTGATGGTATTAAAAAAAAAATCTAAAACCCTGTTAAGTTAGGAAAGGCTGCTGCAGAAAACAGTAAGATTAGAAGTGACCTCCAGAGGGATGGAGCAAAGCACCCACTCAAAGCACTGAACAGGCTGCCCAGAGAGGTGGTGGAGTCTCCTGCTCTGCAGATACTCAAAACCCTCCTGGATGCCTTCCTGTCCACCCTGCTCTGGGTGACCCTGCTTTGGCAGGGGGTTGGACTAGATGATCTCCAGAGGTCCTTTCCAAGCCCTGCCATTTAATTATTTCCAAAAAATCAATTTAGAAATAACTTCATTGGTATTACATCAGCATTAAAAATGCTCTCTGAAAATGGAGATCTGTCAGCTTTCACTTGCCTTCATATTCACCACATGCAGTCTACCAGCCACTAAAAGTCAGTAACAGAACAAAAAACCCAAAGCAAAAAACCCTCAGAAAACAAAAAAAGAGTATGCTTTTAAAAAACAGTGTGAATTACTTTTCTTTCCCCCATCATATCAAAATTTTCTTTTGCTTGTGTGACCCCAGCTGTATCTAATAACCCCTTCAAAGACAACTGTCAACAGACACGCCTGAGGCTTGTAAGCAATAGGTCTGAAAAAGAGGGTCAGATTGATATTGCCAGCTCACTTCATTCTAACAGGATTCACAAGCCAAAGCATAGAGCCCCAAGTGTATTTTATTTTGCCCAGACAGGTCTCAAAGTCTAAATAAAATGCAATACTGTGTAACTTCTAGAAACAAGGAGTACTGCAAATTTTCTTTTAACAACAAAAAAACCCCAACAACAACAAAAACATCACAACAACAAAAGACTATTTATAACACTTGAAGGGTTTCTGCTAACATAAAAACCAGAAGACAAGGCTAACAGTGCAAATGAAAACAAGGGGAGGAAATAGAAGATTCTATATATCCCTTTAAATTCAGATAAAACCTGAAGCTTTTACATCATGAGGCACTACATTCTTTACAAATAAAGAGCCTAACTTTAACTTTCCATAAATTCAGAATCCATAGCTTCAAGGCCAGGCTGGGTGGGGCTTTAAGCCACCTGGTCTGGTGGGAGATGTCCCTGCCCATGGCAAGGGGGTTAGAACTCGATGATCTTTAAGGTCCTTTCCACACAGTCACTTGCCTAATATTCTGCAGAGCTCTAAGTAGGTTATATTTGTCTAACATTAAGAAGCTCAGCTATATCAGCTCTCATCAATAAATAACAGGTCTCCTACATATCTAGCACCTCGGATTTTAACAACAGCTGTAGTTTTATACATACAGCCAGCAATATACTAATGAGACAAAATGACAAATGAGCTATCAAGTCTGAGAACGTTGTCCTGATCCAATTTATAGAACTATTACGATTTATCCAAAATTCACCTATATTTTAAAATCCTATGTATATCTGGCTACCACATCTGATAATTTTTTCATTGTCCCAGGACTGTGCCAGTTACTTGAAGCAAACACACTTTTGAGTGACTCTTCTGGAAACCCCGTGATGTCAAGTGTCTTTCTGACAAGTACAATGTTATTTCAGAATTTTACCTTCAAGCAGTTTCAGGAAGAGGATTTAAAGGTAGTTATTTGCTCCAAATAAACATCAATAAGATCAATTTTCAATCTTCGTAGCTTCTGTTTGAATTATTTTTAAGAATTATCTGAAAAGTGAGTAAGTATATCCAGTACTTAAAGGGGACCTACAGGAGAGATGGGGAGGGATTCTCAGTCTGGGAGTGAAGTGATAGGACAAGGGGTAATAGTTATAAAATGAAAGAGGGGAGATTTAGACTAGAGATTAGGAAGAAATTCTTTCCTGTGAGGGTGGTGAGGCACTGGAACAGGTTGCCCAGAGAAGCTGTGGCTGCCCCATCCCTGGAGGGGTTCAAGGCCAGGCTGGATGGGGCTTTGAGCAAACTGGTCTGGTGGGAGGTGTCCCTGCCCATGGCAGGGGGGTTGGAACCGGATGAGCTTTAAGGTCCCTTCCAACCCAGCTCATGCTGTGAGTCTATATACGCAATGTACATATTGCAATACATGTGTTTGGAAGACACCATAATCCTCTGTTCACAAATGAACTACCACAGTGTAACAAGAGGCCAAAGATCAGCATCTTGAATATACACAGCAGTTCAGAGGACCTCTGTCCCTTTTAGAACAACAGCTCTATTTTCTCAGAGCTCAGAATGAGAAAAGTCAGAACAGCAACCATACATCCAGTAAGGCCCACTAATTTATTGTCCCTGTGTAAGTCTGCATTGAGGTCCTAAGAAAACAAGTATTAGCCATCTTTTAGTTGAGTTACCAAAGTGTTGGTAACACCACATTAATGAAAGATGAGCCACACAATCCTTCAATTGAGCTAATTATCCCAGCTTACCCTTTCTATCTCCTGGAGGTACAGAAGAGCAATATCCCCTGCCTTTTCGTAGCACGTTACGATTTCTTGTTCGCGGTCCACGTGAAGGTTGCTGGCTGAAGAAGAAATTGGCAACTTCTCAAGACAGAGACCTGGGGTTGAAAAACAGTTTCAAACGAAGCATTAAAAACTAAGGTCATATAATACTGTACCTAAAAAATAGTCCAGTCTAAGCCCCTTTGGTCAGAAAAAGAAACAATGGAAAAAAAACCAGACCTCAAAAACTTATGAAGACGTGGTCCTCTGATACAGACACCAACAAATATATAACTAAATAACAGCAACTCTTCCTTAATAATCACAAAACGAGAAGCCGCAATTTTTTTAAAAGCAACTTTGATTTAAAAGACATTGTGACAGTCTACCACAAAATACCTAGTATCTGTCTACACCAGTTTTAAATTTTACTGAATATTTTGCTTTTCCAGAGTGGTCATGGAAACCAAGGCATTCAAGGTAATACTGAACTTAGTAACTGTGCAAGGCACAAGCACATATAAAAAACAAAACAAGGTGTTTAAAAGCACAATTTTGGTATCCAAATTTAAATTTAATAAGAGATAGCTTGCTCTTATGAAGGTACAAAAGTCTTTTTCTCTCAGGACTCATCCAACAGATACCCTATATGGTGCTTTGAAGGAAAAAAAAGAAGTCATTGTCTAAAATAAAATCCCAACAACTCTTACTACTCAATGTTATTTTCCTCCACAAGCCACTTCTATTGCACTTATTTTCAAGATAATTAGAGAAAACAGCTGGAAAGGACCTCGAGAATACTAAGCCATTTATCTTATTTATGAGGAACCAACCAACCCCAGACACTTGTCTAATCCGTTCTTAAAAAACCTCTGATTGTACAGATGCCTTAGCCTTCCCACACAATTATTACAGAGCTCAACTATTTTCACAATTAGTATTTTTTCCTAATGTCTACTAGATATCCCTCCCTAGATTAATTACTCCTAGTCTTCTTCACAGCAAGATTATTCCTTTCTTTATGAAAGATTTTCTCTGTGTTTACCTAGAGAGAGAGAAATGTGCTTGCAACAAATAATGTCAATTTTGACTCATTTCTCTTTTCATGCTTCCTCAGCAGCTAATCATTTTTATCTCCTCTGGAGACTTTCCAACTGGTTACTTCTATCTTGACTTGCTCGGCAGAAACTGGATACACGGCTCCACTTGAGCCTCAACAGTGCTGAGCAGAGAAGATGAACGACTTCCTGGGTTTCATATAGGATACTTTTTTAAAAGAAACACCCCAAAACAACAACAACAAAACCCCCAAAATAAGTCAGCAGAACTTTGGTGCCTTTCCTTATGTATTAGCAAAATGTTCTCTTCTCTTTATGATCTGCAACAGTTCACCAGATCATATTCTTCAAGCCAACTACCTCATCGGTTACCCTTATCTTATATTTATTTAAATACCGATTTGTATTTGAAGTGTAGCAACTTCCATGTGTTCTTAAGTGATTTATTTCAGGTTCCTCTTCCAGGTTGTCATCAGTGAATGCTGATCCCGAAGTGCCTTCAACTTTTCCCACCAAAAAATCCAACAAAACACATAGTTGGGTATTGCGCAGGTGTCTGGTGAATGCCAGGCAGTACAAAACCCCAGTTTGGAGAACAGTTTATTAAAGGATTTCTGTCCATCAATACTGTAAGGTGGGGACAGTATGTTTCATAGGAAATATAATCATTTTCTTACTAAAGCAACCTAAGAAGGCACAGCCTCAGAATCTTTTTCATAAACTGAAAACTATGCACTATTTGTGACCTTTGGATTCTTTTAAAACATGTATTAAGTTTCAGTATCTCCTTACAGAAGCATAACTCATCTGTATGAAAGAAAAAAAAACCCAAACATCAAGCCTGATTTCTGGTTTGAGAGGATGCCTTAAGTCTGTAACAAAGATTTTTGGCCACTTTTACCCTCAAATCCACTCTTTTACCAGTACAAATAACAGATGTCTTACAGCTCTATTTGCCAGCTACATGCCCAGTTAAGACACAAAGCTCACTCCAGTACTAGCTACTCTGCTAAAGACAAGATAAAATTCAATATACTTTTCAAAAACCTACACATTCTTACAGTGCAGCAAACACACACGTAGTCAGTCTTTTAAAAACCTGCCAAACCTGAGCACAACAGACACTGGATTTTCTGACATGTTTTCACCTAATGTACCTCTAAAAATCAAGTAGCTTATGCTAATACTTCTTTTTTTTTTTCAGTCAAATAGCAAATATCCAAGCAGGTTTTTTGTTAACTGTAAGTCAAAGACCCCAAAACACCGACATTAAACTACAGAAAAAGGTGAGTTATCCTCCTATTGCAGTAGGCGTGAATGGACCCTCCAATAAGAAGATCCCAAAAGTAAGATTGATGCTGGATAGAAAGCTTGCAGTGATCTACAACAAATGCTTTCAAACTCAGCTTTAGAGGTGACCATAAAATACAACAAATGAACTATAAGAAAGATGTCAAATGAGTGAAAGCACCAGACAGTTGGTAAGCAGATCACTCCCCAGCTTCTCTCCCGTGACAAGGACAACCAGTGCCCCACTGTAAACCTCCACTGCATGAAACATACTACTCAATGGGTTATTTGTAGATTTGACTTGGATTTATTATTTCTATTTTTATACTTTATGGCCACAACGATCGTCTTTTTAATCTGAAAAACTCACTAGAAGAATATTGTCTCATTTCAGCTGAGAATTTTCTTTTAAGACAAAAAAGCACCTCAGCGCTCTGCTGGGAACTTTAATTACCACAGAAGGGAAGTACAAAATTCTGAGTGTCCTTTGATAAAGTAGATAATACTATTTCAAAGAGTAATTTTATTACACAACTAGTATTCACTGTATTTTTCCTGGTATTTCCAGGAAAATACGTGTATTATATCCTCGTATATCCAGGAAAGTATGTATATTTTAATTATGTAATGCTTTGCAGCAGGAAGCTCGTTTGCAGAACTATACTGAAATGACCACTTTATTTGCTTTGATGACACAAGGAATAATTACAATTCAAACATATCAACTAGAAGAAAAATTCTGAATTAATTACGATTTCTCTAACAGGTTAAAATTAGAGTCACTCCAGACTACTTCTTAGTTTCTTTCCTAAGTAGAGATGCAGTTTAAGAAATAACGTATTAAAGTACTTAAAACTACTATTTAATTTAAAATAGGTATAAATAGCAAGATAGCAATAATAACCAGAAAATATACTACCCACTTCTTCGTAAGAGTAGTGAGAGATGAGAAAAAGGGTATTGTATTATTATATTATATTATATTATATTATATTATATTATATTACATTATATTATACTATATTAGGCCCTTGAAAAAAGAACAAGCAAGTGGTAACATACAGAACTGAGAAACATGAATTTCAAAGAAACACGTCTCATCCTAAATTATCTGCTGAAGAATTTTGCATATATTCAGACAAATCCGTTCCCCCCTTTGTGCTTGTTCCCACATCTGCCAGGCAGGAACCTCTGCTGTTCTCCCTCAACAGGGCAGGAATTTAACTGTTTACACACTTGATTGAAATATTTGGAAAGAAGGTACATATTACTGCTACCAAATACTGTTGTGGTTGGTGTAAAGGTTACAGCTACTGGTTTATTTAATTTTCATTGGCTATCTTGTTTTATTCTCTATTCAAAACCCTCGTGTCAGTTGGTATCACAAGCTGACTTGGAGACTCGTGGCTTTTAAGTTTAAGCCCTTCCAGTCAAAATCACCTTCAAGAAAAATCTTCCAATAAACTGGGTCAGTTTAATTTTGGGAAAGGACTTCTCTCACACATATCTAGCCCTGATATCAAGCAAGACGACTCCTGAGGGAAAAGAAAGTGAGAAGCAGTGAAATGAATACGAGTCTGTACTAGTTAAGCTTACATGTTTTGCAAAGTAACTACAGTTGCTTGTCAAAAGAGCAGAACAGAAAACAAACAGTATTTGGACAAGAAAAGAGTATGCCTGATATTTAATTTACATGATAACTTGCAAAGCTTTTCTTTAAACCTTAAAAAACTTTTTTAATTATCCATATTTCGTAAAACATTCAGAAAGAAATAGTAGACAGTTTTGTCACTTATTCCACAAATAATGGAGCCCGTAGTTTATCTACTGTTTTCAGTAGATAAGTCAGAGGACAGAGGAAAACCAGTGAAAGACTATTTTATACTTAAGTAAATAAACATACTTTTGAGAGAGAGAGAGTCACATCCACAGATAAAGATTTCTGGGTTTGCTTCCCATTTTCCTTAAATGGCCTTACAAAATCCCAGTGTGTTTGAGGATACAGGGCTTGCTCTTCCCTACAGGATATGCAAAGCAACACCAGCAAGTGTCCTAAATGCTGTAAGCAGAAAATCCTCTCCTTGTTTAGCTTACATATTTAGAATAAACAGTTACATCAACTATGGCAAACATGTATTGGTAATTTTGAAAGAGGAACTGAAACAATTCCTGTTACTCCTATCAAGGAACTCCCACAGGTGGGGTTTTTTTCTGAGCTTCGAACAAACACTGCTGATCTCACCAAAGGGGCAGATTTATTTCTAGAAGTCCTCAATCAAAGATTGTGACTTACTTGCAGAGAATTATTTTAGAAAGCAAAGCATGACTTTTTTTTTTTTTTTTCCCTCTTCAATTCCCTACTGGTATTTGTAACTAATTAGTATAAAGGAAAGGAGGAACAGTAAGAACAGAGAATAGAGAAATGTATTTGTAATAAACTGACCTCTTACTTTCACAGTTACTGCAGACAGACTGCCTTAGTAGGAACTGCCGCCTTTTTTAGACAATGTAAGGAAACACAAACGATTAATTTCTCTGATTTTTCAAGTACCTCGTATTGCCCTGGGAAGAAAAGTTCTCCAGGCTGCAGGATCGCCTCTATGGCTAGTTTCTTACCCAGTTGGCTTTCCAGAAAAGGCATCAGAAAGAAGGTCAATACCACCTTCTCTCAGCACACTCGAATTGGAGGGAAGCTGCTCTGGTGAGCCACACTCTTAAAGACATACCAGTTACAGAGAATTAAATTCCATTCTAGATGGCACCCAGAGTGCCATAAGCACAACCTTCCAGAGCTGAAGCCAGCATTTTATCATGGATGCTCATACTGCAGTGTCATTTCATTAGTCCTGCTCTTCTAAAAAGCAGTAGCATAACTATGGCGTAAGTGTTCTGTCATTTCTCAAAGTGAAAAAGAGAAAAAATACCAAAAACCAAACCACCCAGCAACACTCATCTCTCTTCTGAAGTGAACACCTACTTATTAATCTGAGCAGTCAATGGAAACGTAAGAATATTGGTGGGTTTTCTTGAAATATGATCTGAGATAACGGTTGTGAAACAATTGGTTGCACTTCGCCTCTAAATGCAATGACATTCAAATCTTCATATTTTCTTATGAGTATAAAATAGACTTTTACAATATTTTTGCACAGAAGAGATCAATATTTACCACATATGTACTTGTTTCTTAAGAACCATGTGCCAGCCAATTCTTGCTTTACATTACATCCCTTTGACAGACCAGCACCTTGTTGAGGGGCTGAAAAAGTTCAAACTAGAGACAGAAGCTGGGAAAAGGACCGATAATCGTTGTAGATCCTGTGAACCTCTCTCTGATGAACCCTCCCCAAAGCAGAAGAGCCGCACACCAGTGTATGGAGCGGTCATCAAGGAAGCTGCTCGCTTAGGAGATGGTTTAACTATGGAATTTACAGTTTTCCTGTAAAATATCAGGATTGCCCCTCCAGGCACCTCTGAGGAAAAAACACTGTGACATCAGTTCTTCCTACGGCATGAGAAAAAAGGCCAGAGCCACCAATTTTTAATTTTCACCCACCATTTTCTCCCCCTCCTCACCTCCGCCAAAGCCAAGATTCTGAAGAAATTCTAATTATTTGGAAAAAAACAAGAACAAGAAAAACACACCAGCAAATCGTTCAGGTCCTAAAGAAGCAGTATTTAATAAGAAGCGTATTATTTTCATTCAGTGTTTGGATTTCAAATATTGGAGCTAGAAGCAGCACTGAGGAAAAGCAGGACAAACTCCTGGGTCCCCCCCACCTCAAGTCCCCACTTCAGCAGGGCAGAAGTCATAAAAATAAGAGTGGGGAAAGATGTATTCAAGAGCCAAAGTTTGAAGTCCCTATGTCATGGGCTTCTTAGACATGGTCTGCAAACTTGCTGATGGGCTGCAACAACAATATAGGAGGAGGGAACTTAAGTTCTTGACCCGTTGCCTAATGAGGCTAGAGATCCCCGGCATAATTACTAAAACAGCTTTCATTTAGCATTCTTCCATGAAGAGCTGCTTGGTGTCTGCTGACAGAGCCCAGCAGTGTCCGAGATCCCATTACAATGGGATATGATTAAAGTTAACTGCAAAGCAGCAATTCACATGCACCTGACCCTCTACTGAACCTAACGACTATTTCCATGTTTCTCTAAATAGAACTAATTAATAGCCAATCATTTAACTTGGTAAACGCAACATTAAATTTGAATATGGGTCAGCAGCAGTGAAGGCGGTCTCACCTTACTCAACATATATCATCTAAATATAAACACAGTTATTTGAACAGGCAATCCGAGACGTGGACTGGCCCGTGGCAGTAAGTAATGTCACAGGGTGACTTACAGATGACATCCCTCACATATTTAAGAATTCGTTACTGCAAGACAACACAGCCCTCCTGACAGATACCTGGAGTCGCCTATTAACCTACATGCTAGAGTAAATATCAACACAGTTCATTTACTAAAATCAAGTTTACAAAGTTGCAGACTTTAAGAAATGTGTAAATCACTATGCTAATCTATAAACATTTGCAGAAAGACTCCCTAACTTGTAATGCCAAGTATTATAAATTCATTTTCCAATTATGTCTTTTGACTTATGCAGCACTATCAGAATCACGCCACCTAAGATTTCAATAAGCTTATTTCCTAGTGTTTTATATATATATATATATATACTTGTTATTTCAGTATTACTGACAAGTTGCACCTCCCCAAATTAACACCTCGACACCCCACTGAGCCTCTCATCTCTGCTTCCACAAGCAAACAAAAATTGCTTAGAAACACAGGAGATACTGCCATGCACAGTATTTGAATAATGCTTCTGTGCGCTTTCCAGTATATTACCTCATTCATATACTGCTGAAAAACTTGCAGGAACTTAATGGTTCCATTCCCAGAGGCCATATCCCTAGGAGAATATTAGATTCAGCCGTTATTAAAACGGATTCTAAATATATGCTTCCGTATGTTAATGGCACATACAGAATGTTTTCTGGTTGGTCTTGTAAGAGAAGGGCGTAGGAAAAGTTGGAGGTAGCTACACAAGCCTAACACGAAAAAAGAAAAAAAGTCAGACATATACAGTCTTTAACTACTTCTTTAGGGATTCGTAGCTTGTCTTATTTCTGTTCTTCACAAATTAAGATTTTCCTCAGTCTCAGAATTGAGTTGGGACAATTAAACTGATCTAGTGAAGAAAGTAAACAAACGGAGACAAAAAGAACCTCTTGTAACAAGGGAACCTTAGGAGAAGGTGGCCATTCCTCAGTAGATACTTAAATATCAAGTATGTAATACAACCAGATATTCACAAAACCCCTCTACATTTTACTTTGAGCCTGGGCTTTCCACCGCAGTCTCAAGATGGTCCTTCCCTCCTTCTCCCCCTGCCCAGCCGCATTGCTTTGCTTTGCTTTGCTTTTGCTACATAAGCAGCTCGAATCACCGGGACTGAAGTCCCAAGGTACAGCTGGGGCTAAAGGAAAAAAAGAATAAAAATATCCATTTTCTTCTGTACTTCTTAAAACTTGTTATTAGAGGTAAGATAATAGGTTACAAGAATGGGCCATAAGTGCTATTGCAAAAGAAGGAAAGACAACAGCTTCAGGGAGCCAGTTTCAGCCCCAGTCACACACCTACTTTCCCACGACAGTCACACAAACCTGTCCATCACCTCAACAACGTCCTCCTTTCATGCCCCTTTTTCTTTCCCTCGTCACACCCTCTTGAAAAACACCGGCACCTCCAACCACAGCCAGAAACTGTTCTATCAGATGCTTCTCCTCGGCTTTCATGTCAAATGCAGATGGGGGAAAAAAAACCTTAACCAACAGATTCTCAACCAGTATTCTCATGATTTTGCAAATACTAAGTGGCCTGTTGGTTTGAAAAGCTCCACCTTCTCATTTCTGTTTTATATGACATTTTAAAAAATTGCCCCATTTGATTTCTTCAAGACTTTGAATCACAGAAAATGGTGTATTTAACATCAAAACTATGATTTTATTAATACTCTCCCACACACCACCTTCTGCATACACATACAGAGTCATTACACAGAAGCACAACAGCAAAATCACCTCGTTTCTTAAAGTAAAGAAAATGCCAGATCTAATCAGAACTGTATTCTACGGGCACACACACACACACACACACACAAATCAGCATAACAGCAAAAAAAAGCATGCCTGTCCACAAAGTTAACCACATAAAAGATGACTGTCCTCCAATACACTTCCATTTTTAGCTTGTGAATTTGAGGAAACGGTGAAGAAAAGCAGGAAAGTACCAGATTTACACTACATTCAGGGTACTGTGTGGTAGTGAGTGACCTCCTCACAACTCTTGCATGAGGGAGCTCTAAAACGGTGCCGAGTCCTGACCTTTGCCAATCAAAGGCTTTGCCTCGTGCCTATTCACAGGGCTGCTCTACTCTCTGCCGTGTTAATGGACACAGCAACACATCACTCTTCCATCAGACCACTCTTCCACCCTCCTCAAGTCAAGATAAGGCATGAGACATCACAACTAGCAAGTGGCATTTGGGGCCAGAAGCCAGGAACCAAAAAAACCCAAACCCAAACAACTTGGCCTGTTCCTTGAATTTCTTTCCAAAGCTTTTTTTTTTTTTTTTTCCCCTCACCATTATAAATGAGATCTTTGGTCTGATGAAATACAGCACCCGCTTTATCACCAGACTAGCAATTTTGAATAATTTTTCACATTTTCCCCAGGACGATCAACAGGCGGGAACCCCTTTCCAGCCCTGCTCGGGCAGCGGTAACCTGCAATCCCTCACACATCCCTCACACATCCCAGGCTGCAAAGAGCCACATGTAAAGGAAACAGAAAAGATTTCAAAGGTAAATTGATAGGATCTTTCTTATCATTTCGCAATGTTGCTTTTTGACAAATCTATCATGAAGCTTTCTGTAACCAGAAATTTCTCTCTAAATGTCTATAATTAGACATTTCCAAGAAAAGCATACCAATCATTTAATTTTCCTTGTTGGGTTTGAGAGCCTTTGAATTCTTTGCCTGACTTTCTATCATTGCATATTATGCCTCTCACTTATATTCTGCTAAATATGCTGTCCTCAGCTAAAGCTATAAGCAGCACAGAGACTTAAAAGCATTCTTTTGAAGCTACAGATGCATGTAATTCATTTATGCAATAAAAAATTTGAGGACCCCCTTTGTGAGTGCACTGCAGGGAGTAGGTGGCTTTAGTCCTTCAGTTTAATGACAGTTATTCCAAGTTGAAGACTGCAGGGATGCAAAGACACTACATTTCACGTTCTGGACTACTATAATGAAGACTACTGTAATTTAATGGACATTTTGTAGTGAAGTTTACAAACAACCTCGATGGATAATACTCTCCAACACACTCAACTCTGGAGAGTCTGAAGAGACAGTAAGAACCTTCCTCTTGATTGTTGTCACATCTCACTTTCTAACAACATAAACACATACAGACACGTATACATATGTGCGTATACACATATATAAATACACACACATCCCCCCATCCACAGCTGAGCAAGCACTCGGGGATCTCACTTGGGGCAACAAAGGTGATGGAGGGATTGGAGCATCTCCCTGATGAGGAAAGGCTGAGAGAGCTGGCACTCTTCAGCCTGGAGAAGAGAAGGCTGAGGGGAGACCTTATTAATGCTTATAAGTATCTCAAGGGTGGGTTGAAGGAGGATGGAGACAGACTCTTCTCAGTGGTTCCCAGTGACAGGACGAGGGGCAATGGGCACAAGCTGGAACACAGGAGGTTCCATTCAAATATGAGGAAAAAATTCTTTCAGGTGAGGGTGGCAGAGCCCTGGCAGAGGCTGCCCAGAGAGGGTGTGGAGTCCCCTTCTCTGGAGACCTTCAAGCCCCACCTGGATGCAGTCCTGAGGGATGTGCTCTGGGTAACCCTGCTTCAGTAGGTAAATTGGACTGGATGAGCTCTAGAGGTCCCTTCCAACTCTGACAATTCCCTGATTCCCCTGCCACGGTTCCATTCCATTTTCTCTCCTCACACCTGTCAATACTGCTGTTCTGCTTCCCCTTCTTTCTATCCATCAGAAGCTAAAACTCCAGAAAAATTTAGCTCGAACCTGACCTTGGTCCCATTTTTACCCCTTGTACACACGTGCCTAATCCTCCTTTGCTATGAAGAACAGAAAGATACACTTTATGGTATTCAGCTGTCAATTACTTTAAACGTATCTAGACTTTGATAAGTAAATTCAAGACTGCTCTGTGACTTTCACCTCATTTTAGAACACATGGAAAATTATATTCTTGCTACGTGCTGCCCATGGGAAGAAGAGATATTAATTCTTATTAATCTTCCAATCAAACTGGAAACATTGCAAAAACAGATGATCCTGAACATGAACAGAACAACATCAAAACTGCAATAGTTTGCTCAGGTAAAGTGGTAGCCAGTCACCCAGTAGAAGTGACCAGACTAATGAAGTCTGATCACGATTAGATCAAGCTTGATATGACAGATTCCAATGTTTAAGTATAAAACTTGAAATCAGAAGAAAAAACAAAAACCAAACACCTCACCCTGTCTAGGCAGAAGACATGATTGTTTCCTTCTCTCTCGCACTTTTTTTTTTTTTTAAATAAACTGAGCCTACAAAACATTCCAGAGTAGAAAAGATACATATTTTACAATTTTCTAAATAATTATTTTTACATGAAGTAAAATTAATACTACTAATATTTTTTGCAAAATTGATGCTTTACGTTTCAACTGTTACATATCCTTACGAGGTCAAATGAAACAGATGCCAAGAGTTGAGCTCTGGGAGAAGATTAAATTAAAATACTAGGATTCCTTGGAGATATAAGCAAACTTAGGTACTTAAAGTTGATTAAGTCCAACACTGCATTTTCATGGAAAGAACATGACAAATTCAACAGGCATCCTCAATAGATTTAAAAAAAACAACATGCACACAACCAAACACACTGCACTGAGTAGAAGCCTGCCCATCACCAAAAAGCCCACACAGATGGTGTATGAGAAAACTGGGTAGATGTACATCATACAGAAGAACTCTCTCCTTCCCCCTTTAATCTAAATATTGCCCAGATTTGGGAAGCATCCTTTTGCCTTGGCTACCAGTTAGTTCTCTTACCTTCTTGACATCTCTACAGATATTGATTCGTGCTTCTTTAACGTTTACTACTAGACTTTCTTGGTGGAAAACAGTCGCTCTCTTCCAAGACTAATGTTAGAAACAATCCCTTGACCAGTTGTTAGTGAATGCTATTAAAGCCTTTCCTAAATTGTGTTTGCCGACTTTGATAATCCTCTTGCCATAAAAAAAGCGCACATATATACCATACTAAAACACAGCAGACCAAAGCAAACATTTAAACACAGTACATTCTAATAAACCTACGGCATATAAACTGTCGTCTTCCTCAACACACTGACCCAGCTTACAGTCTGGTGATGAGTTTTCTAAACTGAAGTGGCACTGCCACCTTAAGACACAAGGCCAGCATTACAACACTACAGTTTTCACTACTGTACTAGTAAAAAAACACTCAGTTTTTTAAAAATTAATTTCACTTTCTCAATTATTTTTAAAAAATTAAAATAAAAATATTCAGGTAAGAAAAATTAAAAAATAAAATTGTGCAAGAAATGTACTGCTTTAAGTCATTTTATCATGTTTTTGCTACTTTTCTCATTAAGTAGCGATTTAGCTTAAGTTGAACATTTTAACATTCAGTAAAGGCATCAAGGTTCTCAAATTCTGTCCACAGCAACCGCACTACTTTTGTAACTCTTAACTTTGAGCAATAGTATCTAGCCATAGTAGTTGTGACATTTACATTTGGAAGGACTTTTAAACAGGCACGTCAAAAAAATTCAATGGGGTGACAGCACAGGTAGAATATTAATTGAGGTAAAAGTCTTGTCAACCTAGCACAAACTCTGAATAATTTAAAGGAGCCGAGCCATCCTTTTATTCATCTAAAAACATGGCACTCTACCACTGTGATGATAATGCAGGCCCAAAAAATTCTTGAACTTCGGACAAGTTATGAATAAACTTTTTTAAAACTATTTCCACATTATTATACTTGAAAGAGCAATCTTACCTTTAGTAGAATATGCTTCAGCAATCATCCGTAGCCGATAGGGCGGCACGGCAGCCAGCTGCAAGTCATCAACCCCAACTCTGGCGTATGTGTTCAGAGCTTCCTTGTAATCACCTTCCACGTAGTTTAACTTGGCCATAATAAGGTTAGCTTCCTGTAGGAATTCTGGCTAGAAAGAAGAGGAATAAGAAAGGTGTTGGGTTTTTTTTCTGAGAATATACACCTAATTCCTTCTGATATTTATTTGGTGTGTTTTCTGTATATATTTACTGTAGAAACCTCATCTAGTGGGAGGTGTCCATAGGCAGGTTGGAACTGGATGATCTTTAAGGTCCCTTCTAACCCAAACCATGACTTGGGAAACTTGCAGTAGGGACCAAATCCACAAAATCTCAGTCCACCAAGCTACTGAAACGCATCACCAGTCACTTTATATATTCACACATTTATTTACACATGCACCAGAAACACCTCTCAGTCAGAACCCATCTTTGCCAGGTGACAAAACTATTTAAAGGCAACCTGTCCTTACATCCCCTCCAATGATTTCTTTTGTTTTTCTAACACCACAAGTTCAGGTGAAAAAAACACGGCATCAGAACTTACTGATACATGTTACACAGCCTACATATTTAATTCTCACAATTTCAAAGTATCAGGGCAGAAGAAATTACTTGAAAACAGGATCCATGGAAGAATGAAGAAGGAAAAGAAAGAGAAATTAATGCCCCCACAAATCACAGGAAACAAAATGTTACAGATGACAGTAAAACAAGATCCTTTTGATTCCTCAAGAGACGGACACTGAGTACAGAAAAGATACGCTAACGTAGTAGCTGCAACAATAGTTAAGTAAAAGAAGGGCTAGAATGTTTACGAACATGAAAAGGGTATGACAGAAAACGCTTTTAAGTATTAACCTCACTTTCCACACCTGCAAACATAACTTAAGGAACCTTTGCTGAATACTTGAGAGACTTTTACAGAAATTTGTTGAGTTGCATTTTTTTAACAATTCTATTGAATGCACTACAGAGAATGATACAGACTTCAAAAAAAATTGCCACAAAACAGCTTGTAGGTACTTCATTTAAGCATCCCTGAAGTCAAAGAAAATTTTTTTTATTCTTTTAATGAAAGAAGATTGGAGGAATTTATCTGAATAAAAAAAAAAACACGAAGGAACAAAGAGCCATAAATTAGCACAGCGCTGATGATGCTCTGGCAACAGCAATGACAACAAAATACCACACAAGCACTTTCCGCATTCTTCTCTGTGATCAGCAGAGTATTCCAGTCAATTTTAGCTTTTCCAATTTTTGCTCTGCCTGACTTACATACCTTCAGGTTTCCCCTATCGAGCGCCGCTGTGAGATGTTTCCTGACCTCAGTCAGCTTTGGCCGGGGGCCCCGGGGACTACTGCTCTGTTTAAGAGTGTTTTCCTTCAAAAATTGTTCTAGTTTGGACTCCCCAAGAAGAAGTTCTGCCATGTCATCTGTAAATAAAACCAAACACGTGAAATATTAGAAATCATTTTATTTCACTAACATTTCAGTGGAGGCAGCCATTGCCTGAATTTTAAATACAAACTTGCCAAAACAGCATCAAGTATTTAGATTTAACACAAGCCATTCAGTACTTTGGTTTACTTTCTAATTTATCTTTTACCTGCCTGATTCATTCCAGAATCAAGCCTGAAGTTATGAGGGATCAGAAAATTGACCTGAAGTCAGTATTCTCCCCTTCCTCCTTAAAAAGCAACTCTTGATTCAAAGCCTTACATAACTTTCGAACGTGACAAGATACACTTCTGACACTCATTTTACCCAAAAAAAAAAAAATATGTAAAATGCCTACTGTAGTTTCAAATATCAGTACTGATGTTGGATTAATTTATGCAGCTGGTTTTAAGTTACATAGCCCTCATGATGTCCACCCGTATTTCAGCTGTAAGAAATGTAGATACCACTCCAACCTTGTTAAGACTCCAGCCACCCCAGCTCTTGGGTGTGGAAGTTCTTTTCTCATCTTTCTCCCCTTTTCTCAGCAGGTTTACCACCACTTCTCAGACACAAAGGCAGAACATACTACCAGGATGCCCAACAAGTCTGTTCAGCCAAAATGCCAAATAAAAGATATTTCAATGTACTAAGAGAAGAAAGAATACCTGTGATCCTGTGCTAACAAAAATTGTTACACGTTATGGAGCCTCAACAGCTCAACATCTAAAGAAACAAAGAGTCTAGAGAAAAACAGTGTTTTCTTCCTTATATACCAAATGCCATAGATTAAAAGAAGCATTTTTAGTATTTTGTTTCACTCTCTTTTGAATTACACAGCTGCAAGAAAAATGTGCAGAATTAGGATAAAATCTCCTACCACAAAGATTTAAGCAGAGAGGTTCAGCCTCAGACTCAAGCCCCAAGGATATGAATTTGAATAGTAAGCATTTAGGCAGGAAATATAGAGCAAACAAGCCACAGAATCTGAGGCGAATGGCCAAACAAACTTTAATCTTTCCTTGTAAGCAAGCAAAACACACATATAGAAGCATGTTGTATCACTTCACCCACTCTCCACCAAAATCTTCAGTATTCAGGTAACATATTTCAGACCTTTTAAAAGCAAAACTGTCCAAATGCATTGCAGTTGAAAGATCATGGTTATCCTTAGATCCAAATGAAGATATTGCATGAAGTGAGATCAATTAGAGTTGTAAGAACTTGCCCTGTACTGGATTCCAGAGAGAGAAAGAAAGAAAAAATTCAAGTCTTAACTGAAGACTTAAAAAATACAATAAAATAAAAATTAAAAAAAAAATAACCTAAAACAGGTAGAAAGAGTCAAGGAGT
Organism: Nycticryphes semicollaris; assembly: GCA_013400055.1. NCBI lineage: Eukaryota > Metazoa > Chordata > Aves > Charadriiformes > Rostratulidae > Nycticryphes > Nycticryphes semicollaris. The sequence goes on from VXBJ01005562.1 coordinate 531,344, forward strand.
AAAGAGGACAAGTGTGAGATTTCCAGTATCCCAATGGGAATGTAACTTGCTTTGCAGGATTCCAGCAAGTCGAGACTTGCCTTGTAATCTCTGTTGTGGTGCTTAAAATCTTCACAGAGGAAAACTAGCTGGGAGTGAGAAAGAAAACTCCTCCTACTCAATTCCTAAAACTCTTATTGTCTTTAAAGGTAAAATTGAAGGCTCAGAGCACCCTGAAAGGCTGCATGTTGCATTATTTTGAGAGGATTATTCCTCTGACCTGCTAAAACATATGGAGTTACTCTTGTAACTCCAGCCGAACACCGAGCACCTCCACAAAGAAGCTCTGCACAAGCAAGGAGATCAACAGCCCTGTGACAGCCATGGCCTGCAGGAGGCGATGGCGAAGGGTCTCAGTGGGGCTGGGAGGGAGGTGGTGGCGGGGGGAGTGGGCCTGGGAGCTGCAGGGAGCTGGGGGCAGATAGGAGAGGGGGGAGGAGGCAGCAAGGCCTGTGCGGAGCCCCGGCAGCTCCAGCGGCATCACCCTGCCCAGCCCAAGGTGCTTCTGCCGGCGGCTGGGCCCTCGATGGATGGCGGTTAAGAGCCCACCCTGGGCCCTGGAGGCCAGTGTTTCTGCCCTGGCCCCGGCCCTGGCCCTGGTCCATTCCAGCCCAGCCCAGCCTCCCACTGCCAGCCCACTCACTCACCTTCACCCGGGCTAAACTGGGCTAATTATTTTTCCTCAGACTAAGAAACAAATTGAGGAAATTTTATCCAGGAGCGGAATGCACCAAGAAGGATCCCAAAGGGGTCAACTGCTCCATACAGTACACAGATAAAAATTTCAGGGTAAAGGAGAAAAATCTTACAGCATCCCACTGAACGTTTATTAATAAGGCCAAGTCGAAACGGAGCTTTCTTCCAGAGGAAGATCTGGAAATCCTGGACCCAGAGCTAATTTCATATCCATCTGGCAGAAACAGCACGAAACACATGTTTTCTAACTGGGAACAAGTTGACCACATACTTAAAAGACATTTGCTTTGTTCATGATGCATGGAACAATCGTTAAGGCCACTGGATGTACCTGAAAAGGAATATTATCAGAAGTCCACAAGTAACTCTGGACTCATTCAAGGAACTCTGACCAGAAGTTACTTAAATTAAAACAAATGCTAAAACTAATCTTAGAGTTACACAAGGGGACAGCAGGAGCACAGCTAAAGACCACGTGCAGTCCAACAGGCACCACTGGCAGAAAGGCTGCAGACTGAGGCAGTCGATACACGTGTAAAACCAGAAGGAGAAAATACAGAGTCAGCCGTTCAAAGAAACTTAATTCAACTTATTAACACCTGTAATTATACAGGCATTTCATTCCTCTGCCTCTTAAGTACGCAGAGGGCAAGGCACCCTTTCACTGTGCAGCTCCCCAGTATCAAGGCAATCTTCCTGCTTAACAGCCAAAACTTGCTTTGAAGGAAAATATTATAGGCTTCCCAGACTATTTATGCATATGCAAATTTACTTCCAGGAACAGAAAACTCTAGCAATTGCTTCAAATTATATTATTTTTATGGCTTTTTTATTCTTATGTAATATAAAAGCTCCCAATTTTTTTGAAACATTAAGCCAATCAGAACAGTATGTAATCATGCCAGGAGAGCCACCATGTATTATCTGGATTAATGATAAGTTTATGTCTGAATTAAACTT
>VXBJ01005572.1:5521-15801 GCA_013400055.1 Nycticryphes semicollaris
AACAGCCAAATAACTTGGAAAGCATGAATAAACTACTTAAAGAGTCAGAATGAGAACCAGGCAAACAACATTTAGTGCTCCTTTCAAAGCGAGCACAGAGGTGTTTACCTACATATGAAAATGACAGAATAAGCTAATGCTTTTGAGATTATTATAATTTTTTTTAAAAAAAATAATAATAATGAGAAAATGTTACGGATTTGGTAAGGAAAGGAAAATGAGTGCTTTTAGAGGCGAAAGCTCTGACTAGGATAGCCTTTTCTGAATGCTGAAAAATAACTGGCAACAATTTCTTCTTGTGGTAATCTGTCTAATAATTTGTACATGTAAATTGCAAGGTGTGTGTCACGCCCTACTGAAAGCAGTAGCTTGAAGGCTTTGATACAGAGCACCACAGTGTTCATATGGCTTGCCCGTTGATGTTATTCTTAGTAATTTAATTAAAAAGGACAGGCACACCATGGGCTTCTAGTTTGATTTAGAGGGAAAGAAAGTCTTTAAGCTGTAGATGAACTAATTTGCAAAACCTTTGCTATGTTCAGAGTCTAATTTTCTAGTTTAAATAGTAAAATTGCTTTGAATTAATTATTACCGTGTGATTGCTTAGCTGAATCTGCAGCCCTGACTTGTGCAAGTTGCCGGGGGTTTCTATGGGATTACTCCTACAAGGTAATATTCTGACAACTCAAGATAGCAGGATTGAGCCCGTTTTCAGATAGTTTCAGCATATGGCACTATGTGGGGATGCCCCTGTTGGCACAAAGTCTTTGATAGAAGAAGAACTTGGGGTTAAGTTGGGGTTAAGTTCAGAGCTCCTACATGTATTTAGCTATTGCTGGTTGGGTCACTGAGCCATGATCTTGCTTTCCCTGAGATCTGCTGTAAAATTTGCACTGACTTCAGTCCAACTAAGATGAGCTCCTCTGGGGTGATTGCAATTTTCCATTGCCTTAGGGTGAGCTGAAGCTGCTCAGTATGGTGGAGATCGGAGCCTAGAGTGAATAAGGAGGATTGTGTATGAAGCTGCCAAGATTCAGTGTGTTCTGCCACAAATGAGAGATTAGTCCAAAAAGGAGTACCATTTAATAGGGATATATGTTCATGCTCTGGATCCAGCCCTGTACTAGTAAAGTCCATGAGAGCTTTGCCACAGAAAAACAGAATAGCAAGACTTTTAAGGGTACATTTATCATTTGTCTCTGCCATGTGCTTTACAGGGTCCATATTTCAAATCTTCTGGGAGGTAGGAATCTTTTTCTGCTCAAACTGAATCCGCATTAGAGTAACTTCAGAGCAAACACATAATCCCTCAGCTCAAGAAATAACCTCCAAGCAGTAGAACTGAAATTTATAAAATTCAGCCTTACACAGAAGTGCAGACCTGGGTGTCAAAACCCAGAGAAAATTTATTGCTTTATTACAAAATTACATTTAGATGTTCAGTTTAATAATAAGGCACTTCTCTGTTTTGCTTTTAAGGATATTTCCTATCGCTTTGCTAGAAATATTTATGAGAGTAACACATGGGATATGTGGATCACTGGCAGGAAGATTTTAAACTTTTCAATGAAATGAATAAGCAAGCAGGAATAGGTGTAGAAATATTTGGTGCTCCAAATTCAGTTCACTGGAAGATAGGAGTAAGGAAGGTACTTTTTCTCATCATAGAATATTACATCTGCAATCACTTCTAGGATTTATGTGTAGCTATTGTCCTTGTCATCTGCATGTGTGGTCTTTGGATCAGTCTTCACTTGAGAATGCAGATTAATTTAATGTTTTGTTGATGTAGCAAAATAATAGTTTTTCTTCATCTAGTAAAATTTGTTAGTAAATAGCGAGAGAACTCTTATGCAGCTCTGAAATTCAGAAACTTATAATAATGCAGAATAGAACCTTATTTTAAAATTATGGTATTTTGAGCCAAGAATAAATTATTTAAGTTCATTGAATATATAGCATTTACATTGGCTTGCTTGGCCAAGCCTGTTTAAGTATTTTATTTTCTAATAGTAACTTCCAGAAAGTGCAAGTTTGGTAGAGCAGCTCCGTGCTGGTATCAGTCGAATGTCAGTGTGTCTGCAGAAACTACAAGTAATAAAGATACAGGGATTTCCCAACACATTCAATAAGTATTTGAGAACAGATTACAGTCTGTAAATGCGTACATACATGAATAAGGTGTGCCTTCTGCTCTTAAATCCAATGTGCTATGGGTAAAATAGCATCAAATTTAGAGTGATTCTCTTCTGGTGAATTTAAATCTCTGCTTCTAGTTTTAATCTAGCACTTCTCGTACAGTAGTTTCTGTGCTTCCCTTGTTCTGGTACTGTCTGTGGTCATCTAGATGTACAACAGATACGTGGGTGCATCCCAGAGAAAAAGCAGTATGATGTGGTGTCCGTTTTACTCCCTGCTTCATCTGAGCTCATGGTTTAGATGAACAATTGCTAAACCCACTGTGGAGAAGGATCTCGTTATTTCCCGGTTAAAGACGTACGCTCCTGCTTCGTGAAGATTTGTGTGGGTAGTTGGTGTCTGTGTCCATACTTGCCGTTGATGCCTGACATTGCCTACCCATACAGAATAACCAGCATTTGTAGCCAGAGCTGGCTTGTTTTACACGGAGACTTAGTTTGCAGAAAAAACTCCAATGCTCACTGCTACTGAACAACAAGAAAGTAACTTTTATTCCTCTCCCTCATGGACATTTAAAGGCTGTATTGAGTACCTTGAGCAAGCAGATTCATTTTTTTAAAAATTAGCTTCTTTTCTGCGCTGTCTTGAACACCAGACATGGGAAAAGCCTTTTACTGCAAGGATCGGCTCCTGAATCCTGCCTTCCATCATCAAGGAGAAGGCAGCACTGGCTGAAATAAAATGGGTTTTCTCTTTCTGGAAGGTGTGAACTTGTATAGGGATGAAAAAAGGCGGAGAGAGAAATGGAAGCCGATGAAGGCAGCCAGATGCCCTCAAAACAGGAAAAGTAAAAGACAACAAGGAGACAGGTAGTGGCTGAACTGGGTCATTTGACTTCCCAAAGGATGGAGGGGTCAGTGGGGTTGCACCGTAGCCCTCTGGCTTCAGCTCCCTGCTGTGCCATGGGTGTGCCATGGGACTTTGGCAACGATGTTTTGGTTGATTTCAGTGGGACTAGAAGCCTCACTGAGGGATCGAACTTGGCTTTTTGTGTCTCAACTCCACAGATAGAAGGGGGACAAAAATTCCTCTACAGTAAACGAGGCTGGTAAAAGGCCTTTTCAGAGATAGATTGAACTGGATAATTGGAATTTTTTCTTAAACAGAGATGAAAAGTAGCACTACATATTTTTATGTACTTGATTAAAATTTACCTCTGCCTTTCAGGGTCAGTTCAGCTAGCTAGTATGTGTTTTAAATGAATTTTGTCTTACATTAATATCAGTGTCATAGATTTCCTAACTTACCCTTCGAGAAGAAGAAAACTGTCGATCTCTGCCTGCCAGATAGTACCATAAAGATGTGATAACAAGAGCAAGTGAAAGGTGATAGAAGTGAGTGATAGCACGTAAATGGGATGCTACTCTGACTTGGAAGCAGGAGAGCAAATGGAGACTATTTAATTATTTAAGGAGCAATAAATGAGAAGTCTTGCTTATAAAGTGACAGTAAAAGGAGAGACAAACAATAAAAAGGAAGTTGGGAAAGAGAAACAATGTGTAGCGAAAGTAGAAGGAGGACAGAAAGGGATCAAATGGGGCAGGGAATGGATTTAAAATTTCTGTGCAATTTTTAATAGGAAAATATTACCTTTATAAATCTATATGTCGCAGTGCTTACATAACAGCCTGTATTTTACTGAAATTGTGGAAGTCTGGCACAGAATGTTGTCCTGGGGGGTCACTTCATTTTCCTACTTCATCCTTTGGACGCAAAACCTCAGTTCATAGGACATATGTTTTTAAAGGTGGCATGCCTTAGTGACAGGCTGTCTTAACAGGTATAGTTAGTGGATGTTGTCAGTTTTAATGGAATTATCATTTTCTCTTCTGTCAAAGTTGCAGTGAAACTTAGCTCTTCCTCCAACAAATAATAGTATTGATTTTAAAGGCACTGGATTTTTTTGCAGTTTACCAAAACTGCAAAAACTGCATACCTTTTGCAGCTGTACTAGCTAAAGGTATTTGCTATGTAAAGATTGTGAGTATTCATTATTTCATTGAAGTGCTTGAATGACTGACTAATATGCTTGTGCTGGGAGTTAGTGGGACACGTGGAAAGCATGCGAGGGTTATTTCCCTCAGCTAGATTACAAATGTCTGTTGTTCCAGTAGAATTTGCTTCATGCAAAGTATTTTTGTAGTACTTACAAAGTACACATTTTTATGTGCATGCGAGCAATTTGCAGCAAAAGGGTGAAGCCTCTGGACATTCACACGAATCTATGCTGTTTGCTGTTGTAAAACCATTATAATCAAAAAGCAGCAAAAGCACTGGGTATACAGTGTTCAGCTCACGCAAATACTTATCCTGTAAGAGCAGAGGCAAGTACTTCTTCCTCGTGGAAGAACTACAACAAAAATTTTATATGAACTCGCTTGCTAAGTCCTATGTGGTTAAGCAAGCAATGGTGATTATATATCTTACTGAGAAAAATTCACCTTATGAACATTAAAACCAATCTACGTTTAAGTTACCGGTGTTTTAATTCTTGACTGATTTATGCATTTTTATTTTGTGTTGGGTAATGAAAATTGGCACAATTTATTTAGACTTCCATTGAAATTATTTTTATCTTTAATTCTTCATGTAGCAGTATTTGTATATTGTTTTCAATACACTCTCACCTTAAAAAAAAAAAAAAAGGCAAAAAACCCACCAAAAATCTTTTCATACGCTTCTAAACACAGATTCTGTAATGCTTTTTTTTTTTAGTCTGAAGTTTTATTTTGAAATGGTGATGTTCTGTTATACTTTCCTCCCTCCATCTAGGCAAAAATGGTATTTGCCAAGAACAAAAATCTTGAATCAATATGTGCCAATGTAGGAAGACAGCAAATACTTAAAGGCAGGAGGCTGTTCACAAGAGTCAGTAAATCCAGGGGCTGGTCCTTAGGGCAAGTGTGGCTGGGCTTATAGCCGGTGTTTTGTGGCTCGTTTGTTTGTTTGTTTTCTTTTCCTAGATTTGCTGCAAATGATCTCTAAAATTTATCTTGATTCTTCTGTATTATTAAACATAATTTGTTGTTATTAGTGTCAAAAGAGAGAATGACCCTTAGTTGTTTTCTCCTGAAATACAACAAAGTAACAGAGTACAGCTGCCACCGATAGCCTTTCTAAAAGTCCTTTTTGCCCTTGTTCTCAGCTTTGTTGACTCCAAGTCTCTGAGGTGAGAATTGGTGACTTGTGAACAGTCAATATTTTTAACAAAGCTTATAATAGAGCAGTACTGTTAATGAGTAGTGTTGATCCCAGTCTGCACAAGCACTAAAAGGGAAGGTGTGTATCAGAGGAGAACTGCTTTTAAGTATTTGCTCTTGCAGCAGCAAAATAAAGATTGATGCTCTTATCTACAGATGGGACCAGCCACACCCAGAGAGCAGCAAAACCCCAAAATATACCCTCTTTCTTTAAAGCTGAGACATTCCAAACCGTTTCCAAGGAAATGGTCTACATCACGTTATAAAACAGGATATGAATGGGAAGTTCTGGTTTTCTAGGATTTTCAAGCTTGGAGTGAAACAACTTCAAAAACATCATATCACAGTATTTCCCAGAACTTCAGTTGTGACTTCTCACACACTGCAAATAACTGAAGCACACCAATTCAAGTAAAATAAGAGGTTTTCAGCTTTGACTTTAAAGCAGCACATGGATGACAGCCTGCAGTAAACGGGCAATGCCTTCCCTGTAAAGTACGTATTGAGCTTGCAAATCTGAGATGTTGTGTCTCTGCAGACCAGATTTCTGATCCCATTCTTGGCTTTAAGCAGACTGATGTTGAAGGGTTAATAATTTCTGTTAAGAAAATGTATTGGTCATTCTCTATTCCCAGAAGGTTTTTGCCCTTTGACAGAAGACATTGTATATGTATTCTGTTCATGGTTTTGATCAATTACATGGTATGCTTATTGGCAGCTCTCATGCATAAGTACTTATTTTGCTGGAGTAGGAGATGACAGGATTTAGACATGTCAGAAATCTAAATCTTTGGCTCAGAGAAAATACCTGATGGGGACAAATGGTACTTCAATAACTTTTGATCCAAGAACTTTTCTTGCAAAACGACATGACTGGTCTTCTTGCCAGTCACGACAGGTGCTCCATCTGTACAAATACTGCCCAATTTGAACTAGTCAAGCTTAATGTGTCTTTTTTTTTCCCACTATCTGCCACATTTTCAACAATTTTCTCAGTTCTTTAAACAAGCGCGAGGCAGCAGTGTGGAACAAAATGGACAGAGGCCAAGCAGTTCCTTAATTATAGCGAATTTTTTTTAACACATTGAACAACAACAGTCAACTGTGCAGTGTCAGTAGCATTGCAACTTCCCTTGTTTGTGAGCAAAAGGTATTTGCATGAATCTGTTAAAAACTGAATGCATGCTGTTGTATTGTCTAATATCATCTCAGCCCTTCTCATTGTCATGCTGCATGAACAACTATGAACGCATCAGCTATGTGCTGTTCTTTTGATCTGGCTTGTGCAGCAGTAATTGATGTACCCTCTCACATTCAGGCTTTGTTGTCTGAGAATGGCTCATTTTTTTTGCAAGCTTGCCATAGGGGTATTAGCTGTTACACCCTCACCACTGATTTCAGCTCACGAATAACGTATTTATTTTTAACACACAAAAAGCTGTCATGCTGGGGATCTTTCCTTATAAGAAATCAGACTGCAGGTCAGATCCAACAAAATATATTTTGCATTAATTTCAGGATTAGTTTGTATAAAAATGCCATTCCAGTTTGGACTTTTCTGTGTGGCTGTATCGCCATACCACAGACATACTTCTAGAGATGGTCCTTCCTCCAAGGAAGAGCTTAACCCTTCCTGAGGGAAACTCTCTTCATGCAGCATCCGCTTCATGCACTGTCATCTGAGTTTGTTGGGTTTTTTTTTACTGTGGCATTATGACTTAGAAAGCAATGCTTTGATGATGATAAATCAATCACTGTAAAAAGTTTATGGGTGTTTGAGTTAGTTGGGAAATCATTAGAAAAACACAAAGTGAACGAGGAAACTGGAGGTTGCATGGGTTCTTTATTTTCCTGTTGCTGTGGAGTTGCAGAGCAGGTGAGCTCTGGCTTTCTGTGAGCTCCCCAAAAGGAAGCTTGTTGACTGGAGTTACTATGTCTTGGGTTTGGTTTTTTTTTAATGAAGCAATTTTAATCTTGTGGGCTAAAACTGCTAGTTTTAAATTGTGGTTCTAGAAGCTGTGGAGTGCAGCTTTGAATCCTGAGTAAACACTTGGGCTTCTGCAAAAGGAGACTGAAATACTCTCAGGCTTGCTGAGTAGTGCTTCATTAATGCAAAAGGAGTGTAGAGTGAGGGGCTGATACCCTTCACTTGGCTACTGCAAGTAGCCTGCTCAATTTCCTACGTATCCATAGTTTCCTCAGTTTATTTTTTTTTTTGAAAGAATGTTATTACCTTTCTTCCAAAATATTTAAGGCGAGGGGTTAAAAAGACTGTTGAATTTAATAAATATGCATGTAGTAGTAGAAATGACATGTTTGTGACTGCAGATGTGACATGTGTATGCAGGAGCTAATGGAGCTCTAAAAGCATTTGCTGTCAGCCTTTCTGATGTTGTTTCTTCACTTTGAACCAGTCAGCTGCAGGTAAAGGGTAACTTTTTAGTGACTGAAATAGCACAGTTGACAGAGAAAGATTTGATTTCTAGGCATCATCTGCCAGGGAAGTGCACTACATTATTGCCATTTAGGAAAAAAAAAAAGGATGTTTGTTTTAATTGCAGGTACTGAACTTATTGTGGTCAGTTGATGTTAGTAGAGGTAGGCTGACTGTAGAGGTGCAAAGCTTGTCGTAGTGAAAAATGGAGATTGGTGAGAGGTGGACTTCTTGCTGGCATTGATGCTGTTTACTGTTTTCCCCCGTACACCTGACTGTTCTTGAAGTTACCTAGCATCTTGGAGAGAAGGGTTGCTCCTGGAAACAGCTCCCTTTTCTCCCTTTTGGTCGGAGACGCTAGCTATAAACTTTGTCCATTCTCCAGTATAAATTAGACGAGAGGATTTTATTTGACAACCTAACAATTGTACCTAAGCTGCCTCTTGCACTTGAATTTTATTAGTCTTGAATATATTACTTCTTCAAAAGTATTTTTTTAGTTCTTATTAGATAAAGAATGAACCTGGAATAAGGAAATTAAAAGTGAGTGCTCTGTGTCATCACTTCCAAAACAAATCCAGTATTAAAAAAGTGTAATTATTTTATCTTTTAATCATTTTCACACCAGTGGGGGTGGGGAGGAATTCCCATCTGTGTAAACTTTTTGAAATCTGCTTCCTGTGCCGCAGCCTGTCCTTTCTTAGACTAGAGAGGAACGCTGTATACCTCAGATGCGATAAGGAGAATATTGCTATTCAAAGACTGTGATGGCAAGCAAAGAAAACGTTGGACTGAAAGTCAGGTGCCCTGCTGCCTGACAGCAGTGGCGGTGCTGGCGTCTCGATGTTGGTATTGTAGAAGGGAGATGATATTTGCAGGTTCCCTGTGAGACTCGTTGCCACAAGGGAAGGGTGCACCTATGACCATGTCAACTTGGGGAACACCTCTTTGCTTCCATCTTCTCCAAAACCTTACTGAGAAAAAAGTGCTCGATGCTTTTCCCTTAGTGAGTGGCATAGTTTTGGGGAGGGTGGGTAGGTGAGATTTCAATGTTTTTAACAATGAGGGAGTCCCATGTGGCATTTTGCAGTGTGGGTTTAAAATCACTAAATTGCTAACAATTTCCTTTTTATTTTTCTTGCTTCTGCAGAACTTTTAAAACCTTGTTCTAATTTTTTTTTTTTCTGAACCAAATTGATGTTTAAAGAACAAAGTCCATTAGAGATGTTGGCACAACAAAGAAAAAGAGTTTTAGAAGATGTGAGTCAGCTTAGGAGGTCTGAAATGGGAGGTGGATAGGTCTTACCTTCCTCAAGAGAAAATGGTCATTCTGAATAAGGAGGTAAGGTGTTCTCAAGGGATAGATTAGAAAAGTCTTCAAAAGGCTTAAGCAAGTACAGCACCTCTGCATTTCCAATCAAAGGCAGAGAACTGTTTTATTAATAGCATAGCTGTGTAGTAAGTTAATAAAAAGTAAACTTTGTGTAATTTTTCTTGCAAATATTTAGGTACTAATGAGAACATTTACAGTCCCTAAATTTTTTACCCTTCTCTTACTGTGTCTCTTCCCTTTTCATTGCTACTACTTTCTGAAAGTCATTTTCCCTTTCTTTAGAGGTATGAGCTACAGAGGACGCTTCCCATGCACCAACTTAATGCCTCGTGTGAGCTGAGGGTTACATGGAGCAGGGCAGCAAAAGACTTCCCATGCAAGTGCCTGGAGCTGGTCCTCCTGTACCCCTGCTAGAGCTGAGGGATGAGTCTGCTGGGGATGGAGCTGGACTCTTACAAGAAGTAGCCCTGGGAATGTGTGTAGGTTCAGATCTGGGACCAGAGCCGTACTGAGGCGTTCCCATTAGTGAATAGGTTGTTATTTGTTCTGGAAACGTCACCATTGTGGGTTTTGGGGTGGGTTTTCTTGGCTCACTCACATTTAGAGACTTGAGGCAAACCTGCATAAATCTCAGTTGTTTGAAGTTGTTTTGATTAAGGTGGGTGTAAGCCATAGTAGATTTATGTCTATAATGTGCATGCTGTCACAGTTTGTGATAGACTTATGCAAAATCATAATGAAAACACCTTAAGAATGGATGTTATTCATACTGATTTGAAGACAGCATATGTCCAAATGGGAAGTGAGGTAGTGTTCCTCATTTGCAATATAAAAATACTTGAAATAACTATTTCTGGGCCTTTAGTATTATCTACTGAATTCATATCTACCCTTGTCATCTGACAGGGTACTAAAACAAGGTTCTGCTCAAAATGATAGAAATGACAATTATACAATGCATTTCGTTCCCGCTGAGCCCTGTTATGTAGTTAATTTGGCGAGATTGGGATCTTGCTTCTGTCGTTCAAGGAGAGTCCTTTGGAAAGGACTTGCAGAATTTGTAATTGTGCCCATAAATTGCCCGCCCCCCCCCCCACCAGCATGGTGAAATTTC
>VXBJ01005572.1:15824-37985 GCA_013400055.1 Nycticryphes semicollaris
CAACCCTACTGTTCTGTGTTGGGGAAACAGTAGTTCTATCTCTTTTTTTGTTGTTGTTTTTTTCTTTTTTTTTTCTTTTTTTTCCTTATTTCCTCTTTTTAAAACCTCAGTGGTTTTGTTATGCTTGTGGTGAATTCCCTCTGCCACTGCCATGGACCATGTTCTCCTTCCTCTGCCATGCTGTTATGTAGAATTGCTTCTGTGCACTGTCACTGTTTGACCACTTGCAGCTGGCAGAGAGTAGAAGAAATTGTGTGGAGACCCAAACTCTGCCCTTGGCTACGCTTGTGAAAACCTGTGGCATTATACAGTTGGCTTGGAAAGACTTAAGAAATCCCGTGAGAGCTGCTCCACTGAAAGTTGCTCTGTAAATATTAGACAGGGCTGTTGTTTTTGCACCAATACATTTTATTTTAAAGCCGTACCTGAACTGCAGTCAATGATCCTGTTTCATAACATTGAAATAGAGGGACAGATCTGGAGTATGAGGTGTGGTGTGCTGTCAGTTGAGTTTGCTACTGAAGCTGCCTTAGCCAGGCACCGTAGCAGTGTCTGTGCTGTGAGACAGACGTGCTCTGAGGGCTTCTGTTTCCTGGCAGCATTCAAACCACTGGTCATGATGCAACCATCCTCCTCCATGGCCTGATCTCTTTTGGGAAGGGGCCAGGGCCATCTCCTGGCAGAGGTGGGCAGCAGAGGTGACTGGAGTCCCAGACCCACCTTGGTGGACACTGGCAGATTGTCCTCCCTGGGCCAAGAAAACTGGGTTTAGGTTTCATGCATTCCTGGCACCATCTAATTCAGATCAAGCACAGGGCTGAGGAACATAAAGGCCCAGAGAGGTGATTGAGTCACCATCACTGGAGATACTCAAGAAACATGTAGATGTGGCACTTCAGGGCATGCTCTAGTGGCCTAAACTGTAGGTTGTGGGTTATGTTTTTGTGTACGGTTGGACTCTGTGATCTCGGAGGTCCTTTCCAGCCATGACAACTCTGTGATTCTGTGCTCGCACCCTTTCAGACTCCAGGCAGTGGGGTGAAGCTTTGGCGTCTGGCCTGTGGTGGTGTAGCTGATGGCAGTGTCATTTGTGACTGCAAAACGTAGTGTATGTGGAGATATATGTGCTGTATGGAAAGGCCTATATAACCTTGAACTTCTTGTTTCATGTTTAATGCAGAACCATAGGAAACAATACTCAGCCTATAGATAGGTCCTTGTACTGATCCCTGTAGCCATGCCCATTTGAGTGTCTGGAATCTTTGACTCATACCGGCCTCTGCGAGTGTGGAGGATATTTCATAAAGCTAGTCCAAATAACTGAAGAGCTTGAATAGCTGTATTACTCCAAAAAGTTTTGCAAAGATAGACCTGAGCAGATCAAAGTTATAGTCAAAGAGCTCTGCCCTGAGTCATTTAGTTTTCTTCTTGGTTTCTTTGCGTAGTGATTCTACTGGGACAAGAAAGCAAATTTGAGAAGTGAGGAAGTGAAGCAGAAGATACGCTGTGATGTATTATACATACCTCCAGTATTATCATTAGACATTTTTACCTACTTTGCAGAAAGAAGACTGAATGGACTTTTTATATGAATTTTTGCCATTGCTTAATGTAGGAGAGGAGGCGGAAATATTGAAATTACATGTGAATTATTTATGTGTCCAATTTGCTGTTGTGAATGGAGAAGCAACAATGTTAAAAGCTGTTAGTTATTATGAATTTTATTGTACTGACTATGGTTGTAACTGCAGGCTACGTGGACTCTGGAGAGTAACCTAGTGCTATGCAGTCTAACGGCACTTCTGGGAGAGAGGAAGGAAAGAATGTGCCAAAATGTTTCACCGCTGAGCTGTAGCCGTAGAGGTTACATCTAGATGTTTTGTCATGTTACCAGAGAGGAGTGCTGTTTTTCCTTCCAGGCCTGAACATGAACTGTTTTATTTATATGTCTTCTGGTATGTCCAGAATGGAAAAAAGAATAGAACAAAAGTTACAATGCTGTAGCAGCATCTTCACATTTTTTATTCTGTTTCCTATATTCAAGGGGTTTCCTAGCAAGAATAGAAACATCTGCAATAACAACTCCTATTTATGTTAATCTTTTGCAATCAGCTTGCAGTCTCAAATAATTACAATGAATACACCCTCTGCTCCAAACACTCAAAACTTGCATTTATTTCAGGATTCTTTGCCTCAGAAGTCTGAGAACATAATCCCTCATTCTGCTCTGCTTCATCTCCTTTGCATTAAATTATCCAAGAGTACCTTTTGTACAACTGTGAACTTCATTAACAATGGTCACGCCATAATAAATTACATAAATCAAGAAGTTTTAATTAAGTTAATAAAAAAAAATCAAAGCATATTATATTTAATTAGGTAACATTTTCCTTTTATAAATTTGTACACAAGGTGTGTAATGAAGTAGGTTGGGGTAAAATCTATAATCTGAAGGTTTGTAGCCTTAATAGCTTTTCTAATTTAATCTGCAAAATGATTTTTTCTTTCTCTTTCTTCTTTTTTTTTTTTTTTTTTAAATCGTGTCAAACATACCTCATTGTGCAAGGGATTATGCAAATTTAGGAGAAAAACAGTAGCTGCTGACAAAGACATGAATAAGAGTCTGTTTGACCCTGCAAAGTGACATCTTCCTCCTCTGTTTCCTATCAAGCTGCTCCCTGTAGTCAGAGCCATTTTCTCCAGCCCGGCAGTGGCCCTTCAGCTCCATTCCGTTGTTCGGCGCTGGGCAGAATTGGGGGGTATTTTGGTGGAATTGGCCAATGTATATGGTATAAAAAGCACATTCAGAGCCAAGTCTCTGTGCATGTGTGCGTTCAGCTGGGCTGCTTGCCCAGGCATGTGGGAAGGAAAAATAAGATCAGGCTTAGCCCATGTATGCAGTACCATGGAGTCGCTCCTCAGATGTCCTCAGTAGCTACCAGCACCTGCTTTTGCTTTCTTTTTCCTGAACATGGATCCAGAAATCACAGGATTGCTATGCCATCCCCTGCCTCCTAGCTTCTTACACAGTTCAGCCATGCTGCTTTCACTGGGCAACATTTCCATCACAGGTATTTGGTCCAAAAAGGAGAACTTTGGTTTTCCTTTAAGTCCAGGATCCGCACTTTCATGGGTAGTGAATGATACTCTGATTTTGATCATGAGACCATGCAGGGTTAGGGAAAAAAACCCAAAAAAACCCACAACAAACCAACAGTGGGAGAGGACACAGAGAGGAAATCTTTAAAATTATGACTATTGTTGTGTGGTGTTCCCAGACATCTCTGCAGAGAGACAGAGAGCAGTGCAAAGGGAGTGTGCTGGTCCATTACATGCACAGTTTTGACTTGGTGATGCACAGTGTCAGAATACTGTTTTGTAGTTGTCTTGCACAAGTGCAAATGGCTGTGTATTGAAGATGATGAACAATGATTACCAGTATTTATATCTCTGTGAAGCATCCTTTCCTTTTGATACTGTAACTTAGGGATGGTTTAGAGAGGCAAAATTGATGTCAGCAACATCAGTCTACGCTTTGGGTTGGGCTTCTGGTGGGATTTTTGGGGGGTGTGTGTGGTCCACTCCCATTATTCTATGCATAATCAAACCCTGAAAACAGAGAATATGATGTTTGGATATTCTGTGAAAAAACATTGCACCAGGACATTTGATTTGTGTATACATACAGTTGGGTGAGAAAAAGAGATATGATGAGGGAGATAAGGGAAGGATAAAGATGCAGGCTCAGATTGTGACAATACTGCTTGTGGTGGCATTGACAGTGCTGTGTCTCTGTCCCCTCCTAGTCAGTTGTCTCCTCATCTTAGGTCACTGCAGGGGTAGCTCAGTGTTACGGGGAACAGGAAAAAAAGGATCTGTTTGCTAATAATCTTTCTGCTTTCTGCAAGATACATTTAATATTTAACCAGATGAGGTCTGTCGTGAAGATGAAATGGCAACTTACCTGAAGTGGTATGTAGCTCATAACATTCACCAGAAAGACCACAAACCTGTGAGCAGGTGGATCTCTTGCGCTTCTCCGACTCACAGCCTGCAGTCAATTGTCCACCAGAAGACATTATAGAGCATTTCAATGTATCTAGATACCCTACCTCTCTCTGTCACTGCCTTTTTACATTGGAACAGAAACAGCTGTAATTTTAGAGAAAGGTAGGAGGGCATAAAGTTTATAAAGCAGTACACCTATTTTACAGAGAACGCCCCATTTAGGTTTTAGGGATCTACATGAATGGTTGCCAGACAGCATTCCTACAGTTGGAGAGTATTGCACAGGATCGCTGCTGGAGTGCAGTATTTTGGGTAACCAGCAGCATGCATGGCAGTCTGGTGGTAAAGAAGAGGAGCAGCACACAGATCCAGAGAGCAAAGCCAAGGTGAGAGGAAAGAGTAACGGGAACACAAAGCTAAGGGGAAAACTAACACTCAGAAAAAGAGGGGGGAAGTTAGTCAAGAAAAGATAGGAAATTAAATACAAAGCGTTGGCTGAGATAAGCAGCTTAGTAATAGTCATTTGGGGGGGATGAGAATGTAGTACAGTCAAGAAGAGACTCAAGCAGACCCTCCCCGAGAGGTTTGGGAATCTCCCATGTGAAGGACCTTGAGGTAAGTGGGAAGAAGCTCTCCCTTGTAAAGTGATACAAATTAGATGGCTGAGGCAGAGAATTATCTTAATTATATCTGAAAAAGAAGATACTAGAAATTAAGATCTTGATGACAAGAGTGTGTCAAATTAATGCATTATGTATTTTTGGAATTATACAATGTGTCATAAGCTAATTTCCAGGGGAGATGTCACATCTCTCTCATGAGTGAGGTTTCCAAGGGGCTGAAAAGCAAAGAACACTTAAAGCAAAAAGAGGAGTTGTCAAATGGAGGAGAAAGGCATTGACTGTATAAATCAGTGGTGGTGTATCCTGCCTCTCAACCCTTTCTGATGGCTCTGTGTGTTTAGGCTGCTAGATCTGTTTTCTGTTTTTGGTCCACTTCAGGGCAATAGATTTTACCTTGACCTGTAAAGCTAGTCATATCCTTTTACATAGCAGTGACTTCCCAGGGAGCAGAAACATAAATCTACACTGGTGCCATGAGGTACATGCTGTGCCTCACAGCAGATCTGTTTTTTCCCTCACAAGCGTGTGTGGAAGAGGATTTTGCCAGGCTGCTGCAGTTCTACATACTGAATGGGGTTTTTTTTCTTCTGCCTCCATAATTTAAGTAGTTTAGAAAATAAATGTAGAGTTATCCTCTGCAATCTGAAATAGTCTACCTTTTCAGAAAAATACTGGTTCTGACTTTTCCTGTTGGGGAAGAGGAGCTGTCCTTTCCAAGTTATTTGGTATACGTATGAAAACGTTCAAAGAGCTGACAATAATTATTATTCACTACTGCTGCTTTGCTTCTAGTATAGTGAACGTATTTTTGGAGTAGAATTAAATCCAAGTCTCTCCAGGGCCTATTGGTATTTTGCAAATGTTAAATTAAAGCATGCCATGTGCTGTACGCTAGGGGTGGTCAGCAGTGGCTTGACAGAACTTAATTGTGTGTGTGGCAGGGGTGCTCAGGGTCACTGCATGGTAGGTGTGATGCAGACCCAATCTGATGGGAAAGCAATCCTTGTGTTTTTGTGAACAGGAAGGAGACATCCCCTAGCTGCTTTTCCATCCTGCCCACAAGTGAGAGGTGGTCCAACTCCTGGAGTGGGCATCCTGCACAGCCAGTTGTTCCTTCTGCTCATCACTCCTCCCTTTGCTTTTTCTACTCCCAAGCCGTAAATACTTAAAATGAGAAATGAGTTAATTAGGAGCCATGAAACAGAGATGGAAGCTGAGCTACCTTAAAAAATCAGTAAGTGAAGAAGCAGGACCAGATTGGAGAAGGGAAGGAGTCTTTATAGTCTTCAAAATTGTTTTCCTGTTAAGTTGCTGAAGCATAGGTTTCGAGGTATCAATATAAAAATTTAGTGATATTGGCTTTTGGGGACATGCTGGTACACGTTGGGAAATCCCTAATTGGCGTATTATCCTGTACTGCCCCATTTTGAACACTCTTCCTCTTAGTATATCTTCAGTATTATTTTTTTTGGTGAGGTCCTCACCTCTCTCAGCTGCACACTTTGAGCATGTTCACCCTTTGCGGCCTGGTGTAGCCAGTGCACAGTGTGTTGCAGTACACTGGGGCTAAACCAAAGTGTTAGCAGGTAGAGAGCCACCAAAATTAAACCTGTGATTCTTGTACCCAAGCCAGCAGAGTCGCTGGGTGGGGAAGTTTCCTGAAGAGCTGAGCTGAAGGCCCTTTTCCCAGGCTATCCTTCTTTCCATCCTTCACTGAGGGCTAAGCTGGGCCAGGCGACCATGCGATGGCTGTGCAGAGGGTTCACAGGAGAGTGGTTATTGCCATGTCTGTGTCAGTAGTATGCAGTAACTAAAGGAGGAATAGATGGGATGCAATGCTCAGAGAGGTCTAGGTGCAGGTGAAGATTTGGGGAAAAAGTACCCCCCCAAACGTGTACTGCACCCACAGATGTTTTCAGCGTAGAGTGTGCTGCCACAGGGGTCCACAGGGAAGGAGCAGGAGCTGTGGTGGCAACTCGGTACTGGAGCTGGTTGGATGGTGATAGGGCAGAATAGCTCAGGAGGAGAGCAAAACATCTGAATATACATTGGAAAGGCATGATTTTTGGGAGTTATTATGTGGAACGGTGGCGCGTTGTTAATTTATTTAGTGATTTGTGATGGCAGTAGCTGAATATTGAGCAGCTAAGCAACTGCCATTTCATGCTTTGGTGAAGAGAGAGTGGGTGAGTGAAATAGTAAGGGTAAATTGTGAATAGGAGTGAAACCAATATGTGCAGCTTTCTCTGAACCTGCCCACCTCTTTCTTTGTGTAATGTTGAGCAGCTGGGGCTGTGCTGTCTCAGCTTATCATCAGTAATCAGGCTGAAGATCTCTGGGGACATGTTTTGCTTTCAGTTGCTTTGGTAGAAATCTAAACTTATTACTTAGATTATTTTCATTTAGACCAGGAAAACTGCAAACAGAATTTGAGCCTTCTTTGACAGTTTGTTTGGTGGGAAGTACTCTCATTTTATGAGACCCTGCTATCTTTGTTTAGTCAAAGAAGAAACTGGTTGAATACAAAATGCGAAAGCAATTGCACTATTGTCTTTTTTTTTTTTTTCCTTCTGTGAGGAAAATTGTACTGATCTCAGTAGCAGTAAAACTAATAGAGTTCCCTATAAATTTATTAAAAGTACTTAGTTTATTAGAGAATTAAATTTTCCAAATCCATAAAATTACACCAGCCTGTAAGAACGCAGGACACAAGACCTGACCAAGTTAGTTTCGAAGGTAATTGAATTCCTTCAGCTCTTTCAGACATTTTTTCAGGGGGATTTCACCCAGCTTGAATTCCATGGAGTTTTTCCTCTTAAGTGGCCCATTGGAATTCTCTATATGCTTTTTCATGCTAGGCTTGGTAGGTATGTTTACGGGTTGCTGTCCTAGACTGCTTTCTCCAGAGGTGTAATTTAGAAGCTGGTGTTTCATTCATTACTGTGCTTACCTCGTTCTGAATCTATGATTTTTGTCTCTTGTTCAGCTTGCAGACCGATGACTCATTCCTTTGCTTCACTGGATAGCTGCACATGGTCTTACCCCGATTTTAGATGAGCTTTGGGAGCGAGCTAACAAGAAATGTTTACAGCTTTCTGAGTGAATTGCAATTCCACAGAACAATTTAAAAAAAAAAAAAAAAAAGAGGCAAAAAGGTGTCTGTAACCAAACAATTTTTTTTAAATCATTTATCTGTTTTATTATGCCTCTCTTGAGCTTCACAATATATGCAAAGGATGTAAAAGGATGCTCTCTGCCCCTTTCTAGCGTGCATGAGAAAAGTCAGTGTGCTGAAGCAGTGCGGTGCTTCCACAGGGTATAGCAAACCCACCAGAGACATCCATCTCACATCATATAGAAATCTATGTAAAGAAAGAAATCCTAGTGGGGTGTCCACTGTATGTGTAAGGGTTTTTTGTAGAAGAGCAGCTTCCTTCATGCCATGTCCCTGTGTGACTTAGCAGCATCCTGTAGGTGTGAATGTCTGTCTTTGCAGAGCAAGATATGCAGAAGATGAAGAGATGGGTGGTGGAGGGAGACATGGTGACTAACTCTTTATTCCTGGAGTTGCACCCTCAGCATGGAGGACAGCATTAACTATTTCCCACACGGGCTCCTCACACCATGTCATTGCTGGGGATTAAGCCATTTTCCCCATGGATCCTGTACTCAGCAGAAATCTCTGCAGGAAGGGGTATATGAACATACACAGAAATCAGCACTTGCATAATAGATCAGCTCTTTATTATCCACCAGTTGCTTCTGTTCTTTGACACGGGTTTCAGATACTGCACATGTTGATTTTCTTCTCATACCGTGTAGTCCTAACACATGGTGAAGGAAGGACTTTCAAACTTGAATTATTTCATCTTCCAGAATCTGTCAGTTTTCCAATGGCACTTTTTTTCCTTCTTGCTACCTCTTCTGGTATTTTGTTTATTTATTTATTTTTAAGCCAGTTTAGGTTGTCACCTTAAAATTGGTTGTTCCTGTTAGTTACTAAAAGACATCTTCGTGGAGTGCAACTGAAAGAACTACCAGGGTTTTCTGTGTTGACTTTGGGGTGGGAGGCAGGATTTTCTGATATTAATCTTTTTGCTTTGCTAGGTCTGTGAAGACCACAAGGTTTAATTTGCCTATGTAATTCTAACTTATTTTTTTTCCCAGTTTTTATGTGCTGGTTTTGAAAGGTAAGGGAGATTTTCCAGTAAAGGCTTGTCATGGAATTTGAAGTGTATGTTTATGCTCAAGGTAAATAAATAATTTCTTGCCTTATTTAGGTAAAGGTCTCAGCCAGCGTTCTTGCTGATGGTGTCCTTTTGAACTAACCTGGATTATTGTATTACGCAGAGTGCAACAGCCAAGTGATACCAGGCAATATTTCTGTCACCATCTGCTTATAAGTGGTGCCCTTGTGGTCGTTAGAGGCAGCATGAAGAGTTTACATTGGGCACGCTCAACCTGTCTTCCAAGTGCTGTGTCTGTATCCTTTCCCTGCTAGCCACCTGGGACCTGTCTTCACCTAGTAAATGCTTCTTGTGGACATTTCGAGGGTCTGCATGACAATAGTCCACAAAACCTTTCATGAGCTTAGCTGCCAAGCTGTGTTTGCACAAGTTAGAAGCTGGGTGGTGAGGGTCAGAACTGGGGTTTCTCTAAGATCAGTTCATTAGGTTGCTTCAAAGCATAGGAAAAACAGTCTTCCATCCCACTTGCACGTTGGAGTATCCCTTATAAACACTTCTCTTCTCTGTTTTATTTAATAGTCTGGCTGCTGTTGAGCTTTGGCAACTGTGAAGTCAGTTGGATTCTTGTGTACCAGATTCTGTGGAAAAATTTTTGGCCAATGGTGACTGATGTGAAAGAGGAGTGTGGACTGACTCTGTTTAACAGCTTGTGCAGAATACATGTAGGAGTCTAAGGAAGAAACTGTCACTACTGAATCTCAGAAAAAGTAAATGCAGGAAAAATGTTGCGAATATAGGGAGAAAGGAGAAAATGCTGTGCGCAGATTGAATGTGAAGCATCAAGTCACCATTCAAAAAGGGAAGCTATCCAAATGCTGTTTAGGACATTTGGGTAGTTTTCAGAGAGCGTATTCTATTGTATCTTGCTGATTAACAAGTCTGTAAGTTTCTGGTGCATATCATAACTTCACCACATGCCATTACAGCTTGCTGACTCAAGATAGTGAAATTTGTTTATATGGAGGATGATATCCCTGCAGGACATGTGCAAAGACATTGGCCAATGTTTTCTTCACCTTTTTGAGCTAAAATGTTTGTTACAAACAACTTGTAAAAAGCAAAGAGCATTTCATCGATAGTGTTAGGAGAACATGAGCTTCTTGTGTCATTTTATATGAGGCAGACCAAAAAAAGCACAGTAGTTTACAAGCAACTACTAAAGCAAAGCTTTGGAAAAAAACATGGATTTAGTTTCTATCAATATAGGGAAATATTTACTTAAATGAGTGTGACTTTCATGTGGTGTTGTAAGGGAAAATATTTTTACACTTCATTTCTTCTCTTTACTGTAGTGTTGAATCTTGCTTATTTTATGTAGTCATGCATGAATACACCAAATTAAGTAGTATTTTTATGAGTTATCCAGACATTTGAATTTCTTATGCATTGATCTATGAATTAAAGAATGGCCCTTGAAAAAATGGTTTCGGATGAGATTAAATTAAAAGATCAGAGTAACTCATTATTCGCTCCATTACATAGATACTTTAATTGTATTTTTTTTTCCTTAACATATGTACATATATTCCCTCTCTTATTGCAGCTTTCTAATATTATTTTCTCTGGGGTTCTTTTCTGCATTAATTTTTATGTATACCATTTTTTTCATGGATCAAATGAAATGAAATTAAAATACTACAAGTGAAATAAACAGAAATAGTTTAATACGTAGAAGCATAGTAAGCTCATCAAGGAAATAGCTTTTTAAGTGCGTTTAATCCAATTGGTCAAATTAATAAGGCTAACCAGAAAAGAATGGAGGTTTTATGGAGAAGACTGAAAGATGTATTAAGAGAAAGTTGTGAAACCCCAGGCGAAAATATGCAAACAACAACTTTTAAAACAGTCTAGCCCAGAATCCAAAAGAACTAAAAAAATAAAAATTAATTACTTCCTTGCAGTCAGCCCTTTACCACCATGAGAAAAGCCGTAAGCAGCAGTGAGTAAGCAGTGGTTGCCAGCATTCAGAGGTAATGACTGCGAGCAAGTATATGGTGGGCTGCTGTTTCATGCCTAAGGAAGCTTCTCTTCAGCATAAAACAGAAATAAAAATTAAATCTGTCACCTTGAAATGTAAACCCAAATTGTTTAGGACATTTTAAAGGAATCTGTCTACTCTCACTGCTATCAGTCCATGAATTTTAAAGGTATTTTTGATACTGTGAACTTGAAAATTGAGATGGTGCTTTATTTCAACAGATTGTCTGGACCTGGAGGAGAGGTGGTATGCCTTCCTTCTCCGACAACTTGCACTGCTTAAACTTTCCTTTCAGAGTCCTGCCCCTTGGGAGCCTCTGGGATTGCTAGGTTAAACAAATGGTGTGGTAGAAACTTTGACTGATAACCAGGAGATGAAAACATTTCTGCTGGCTCTGCTGGAAGGTAGTAAGAGAAAGCCATAGAGAATTCCTGAGTGCAAGTGGTCACAAAACACTGAGCAGAGACAGGGGCTCTTGGTTTGACAAGCCGGGGCCAGCAGGATAAAAGCCTTTTTCACTTTTAAGGCTACAAAACCCAACAGGAGGCTGCAGGGAAAACGTCGGTGGCTTGTTCTTGCAAAGCTCTTCTTTTCCCTTAGCACATATTGCATCCCTGTAGAGGGATGTGAATTGGCCTCAGGTTTTCTAAGACAGGATTGTAAATGGAGGATGGAAAAATATATTTCCTATTAAAGTCCATTGGACTGACTTCTTAAAATTAATAACAGAAGGTGAAATTCTGGCAAGCTTGTTCTACCATGCCCCAGTTCAGCTCCTCCAGAAATTGTTAGGAGAAAGTTCAGGCAGTTCATTTTCTTTTTAATCCTTCTAGCTACTGTTTATGAGATTTTGTTCTGTAATTTGGGTACTGAAAACAGAATGAAAATTTGCCCTTGTTTTCTGGCAGCTTGAGTATCATTTTGGTGCCCAAAAGATTTAAAACAGGCTTAAGCTTTTTTTTTCCCCTTTTTTTTTTTTTTTTTTTCAAGGACAATGTTCTTAAAGCAGCTTGTTTCAAGGCACCCAAGTTAGTGTTTGATGCATTGAAATCAGTTAATCATTAATGGATTTGTTAGGAACTTAGGAATTTATTTACCAGACGTTTGGCCATGTGCGACTTGCTGTTGTTTAAAAATTTTCTCCTTTCAAGAGTTTCCAAGTAAGTGTATGCATGTTTGTTGGGGATATTGTCGTGCTGGTGATTCAGTAATTCAATTGGTAGACTGCAGTTCAGTGACATAAATTAATAAATATTTGCAGTTTTGATCCTTTGCTTTTAGATGTTGGTATGAGTTAAAAAAGACCACTATTTTGATTAATACAATAATTTTTTATCTTCAATGTTTGCTAATGCAGCCATTTCTCAGGAAGCACTGTTGTTGTGGAAACTGGCATAATCTTAATTAATGTTTTATACTATGTGCCTTACAAAACAGAACATCGTAACTGGGCTTGTTTACCAACCCTAGTCATAGTGAAGACTGTGCTCAATGGTAAGATCTTTCATAAACCCTAAGTGACAGAAAACATCTACAACTGAATTCTGTGTTTGGGATCTGTGTTTATAACTCCCTGTTGCAAGTGAAGCACCCCATGAAATGCATCTCTTCTTAACAGACAACACGGATTGTACAACGATGTGTGACATAAACAGGAAATGAAGACATGCTGCAGTAGGACTTAAATGT
Source organism: Nycticryphes semicollaris (assembly GCA_013400055.1). Classification (NCBI taxonomy): domain Eukaryota; kingdom Metazoa; phylum Chordata; class Aves; order Charadriiformes; family Rostratulidae; genus Nycticryphes; species Nycticryphes semicollaris. Next base: position 28,370 of record VXBJ01005572.1, read on the forward strand.
TGTGCTGCAAGTCCTAGAATTATCTCTGTCTTAATGTACACTGCTTTCAAGTAGTTCTTCTTGAATTTTAGTCCTTGCAGATGTTTTGTTTAACCTTGGAAGTAATCACAGAATGGTGAAGGCTGGAAGACACATCTGGAGATCACTTAGTCCATCCCCGCTGCTCAGAAGCAGGTTTCTCAGGGCCTTGTCCAGCAGCAGGCTTTTGAATACCTTCAAAGGTGGACGTGCCACAGCCTCTAGTCAACCAGTTCTTATCCTTTTTCGAGGCAGCACTGAGAACAGTCTGTTTCTGTCTTCATTATTCCCCTGATCAGGTATGAACCTCACTGTTCACTTACTTAGTCTGTACTTCATCAGTTTGTCAATGAGGGTGTTATGGGAGACAGCATCAAGAGCTTTGCTAAAGTCAAGATAAATAACATACACTTCCCTCTCATCTCAGTGAGATGAGCCAGACATCTCACTGCAGAAAGCTATCAAGTTGGTCAGGTGTGATTTCTGCCTTCATAAATCTATGCTGACTACTCCCAATCCCCTTCTTTTACTCCATATATTAAGGAAATTGCTCCCAGATTTATTTGCTCATTACCTTCTCAGGATTGGAGGTCAAACTGACCTGCCTGTAGTTTACTGGATTCTTCTTGAAAACAGGACTTTTGCTTTCTTGCAAAAGTCAAGAACCTCATCTCATCCCCATGACCTTTCAAAAATAGTTGAGGGTGGCCTTCTGTTAACATCAGCCAGTTCCCTCAGCACCTGTGGATGCATCCCATCAGGACCCACATGCGTGTGTACATCCAATTAATTTAAATGTTTCTTAATAGCTTTTAAATTGACCACCTTTTTTCGTGGTAGTCATCTGTCCCTTGCACTAGCACAGATACACTTCATGTGCTTTAAATGCAAACCAGTTATTTACAAAATGTGTGTATTAAATAGATCTAAAGTTTGTTGATAGACCTATATTTAAAGCCGAACTATTCATGTCTTCCTATGATTACAAGGAAAAAGAAGAAGAAAAGAAAAATTAAAAGGTTTAGTTCATAAAGGAGTATGAATCTACCAAAAATGTGTGGTTTTCTCTGTGCTTTTCTCCTGTCTTGGCCTGGCTGAGTGCTGGCTGCGCAGAGTTGTGTAACAGGAGTAACTATAGGCAGTGCAGGAATTTCAGAGATGGTTTTAATGTGTCAGAACAAGAAGGTGGATTAGTCTGCAGTCACAGTCATGTTGCCATTGAGAGCTGTCGTCTGTGCCTGAGCAAGCCTCTTTTAAGTTCATATGGGTGTAACAGTCCCGATGTACAACGTGTTCAAGTGTTTCTGTGCAGTCATCAGATGGGGGGAAGGAGAGAAGGAAAAAACCAGTGAAGATGTTGTTTCCAGCTCAGCAGGAACGTCACGGCTCCTGAGCTGAATGGGACCAGGGCACCAGGAGCTGCTCTCTTGTTAGGGTACAGATGTGGCTATCAGCAAGAGGCAGATTTCTGGCTCCCAGCTTCTTTCAAGCTTCTAGCCCAGCAGCAGCTTGAGAGTCCCACCGCTCACAGGACTGCAAAGCAGGGATTGCCTCTCTCCTGCTGAGCACATGCCACAAGTGGGGAGCATGGGTTAGTCAGACCTGTCCTCCAAAGGCAAATTGGACATCCCCACTGAGTAAATTCAGAGGCACCCATCTTTGGCAGTGTTCATCAATTCTTCCGGCATGGCTCTGTCAGGTTTAAGTTAATTATGACAATTTTTAAAGAGCCCTTCACCACCACAGTTTCCTGCTTCTCCCTGTTTGCAGAGGTGTTTTCATGTGCCAAAGTACATTTCAGTGGACTTTAAAGAATTCTGGAATTTATTTTTTTTTTGCAAGATGGCAGGGGTTTGTTGGTGGAAAAAGAAGTTCTATATCGCAATGAAAAGGAAAGCAGATGAAGTGACCCATTGTAATAGCTTTTTAGGACTTGTTGAGATTTGTGCCCTGAGTAACCAGGTGCTTGCCAGCACACAGTCTCCTGGCTTGCCATAGTGCAGGCGTGCTGTGGCTGCTGGCATGTGCTCTCTGCATCCTCTGTGGTGGCTCTGAAAGTCAGGAGACTACCTCGATTTACCTCTTCATGCTCGGCGCAAGCAGGAGGCTGAGGTCTGTGTCAGCTCTGTTGATGAGGGCTGATGATGTCACAATGGTGACAATATGTCAATGCCATGGCTGTGTCTCCCTTCTGTGCTCTAGTGAGTCGCTTTTGAGCACAGAGCACTGTGAGAGCCCTGAAAGTGCAGAAACCCATGGCTATTACCATGTGAACACCAGCTTCTTCCAAATTCAGCACATCTGTCATGGATCAGCTGTTGTTTGGGGGGGAGGGGGAAGAAAAAGAATATTTTTTTTTGCTTCTCCATTTCCTTTTTTGGAAGAAATCGTTTCAGGACAGGCAATAGTAGTCTCGTTTTACATACTACCACCCAGGCTGTTTTGGGGCAATGTATAGACACAAGCAACACATTCTGGCTCGCCATCATAGTTACGCTCAACACCACCTCACTGAGAGTAGCTGCTGTTTCAGGAGCCATAGGAGAGGGAAGATGAATGTGTGCCTCACACTGGGGACAGATTCTGTTTGCTCCAACGTGATTTTTATATATCTTGTTAGAAATGAGTGGGTTAGTGACCGGGCAGGGATCGCAGGTGACAGGACAGGGCTTGGCATTCCACAGAAAACCTGAAGCCACATGGGCTCTTGCACTGAGTAAGAAAATTCAGCTTTATGGCTCTCCTGGAATGAGACTGAAATGAGATTGGTAGTAAACAACTTCTGTGCTAATAGCAGGGTGCCTTAGCGTGCAGGTGGTTTGGAACAGAAGCGAGTGCCTTTAGGCATTGTTTTATGGTGGTAAGCATTTCAGACTGAAAAATGGCCACAAGCTTTATTACTTTAATATTAACGCTTTTTCATTACTCTCTCTCTCCCCCCTTCCTGCAAACTGCTGCATTCATCCATTATAAAGTGGCTTGCTCTTTTTCCCCTCACCTGCCATTTTTCACAGCGTGAGGAGGGAGAGGCAGGTGGGTGGCAGGAGGGACAGTTGAGGACATAATGACACCGCATCTGTTGCCAAACGAAGCCAAAGCCTGGGCGGCCACCAACCTGTTGAGGTAACTCACAAAACCCTCAATGATAAAAGCATCCCTTCTGCTGTAGCTGCTGCTTTCTAGTCACCTGCAAGGGGACCACACCTCTTACAAGGGCTTCTCCCTCCTGCTTCTTGATGGCACAGGTGTTGATATCCATCCCTTCCCCAGACTTCTGATCTGGTATTTCCACTGTGTTTTCCACTGAGAGCTGTGTGCCAGGATGTTTTAAAAGGGGGAAACAAGTAGAAGTGATTTGCAGGACTGAATTTGTCCTGTTCCCCCGCTACAATTTGGAAAAATGGCAGACAATGTATTTTTTTTTCTAAGTTCTATTCTTATATTCTCTTTCCCGTTTTAAATATGTCAAGGGAGGTTTATCTCAGTGCCAGAACCAACTGTAACCAGAGTCAAATTAGCCCTCCTGTTAGCTCTGCTTGGTTTTCACTTTTCAACAAGCCTTAGTAAAATAAATCATGTCCCACTTGTCTTTAAATTTCATTATCATGACCTAACTTAATTTGCTATGAATTATTTCTACCTGAGCTGCTTTGACTGTGAACTTGCAGCCTCCAGTGTCTTGCTCGTTGGATCAATGCCCAGCTAATCAAGAAATTTTTTTTCTTCACAACTCTTGCTTTTTTGTATCGGCTAGCGCTGCCAAAGTCAACTTGGCTCTATAACCTCCGTGGAGACACACAAAGAGCTGATGTATTCTTGTGTTTAAAGTAAGGGTTTTATTGAGCTGAGTTTTGGTCTCTTCCTGTCGTGTTCTAGTGCTGCTAATAGAGACTTCTTTTCCCTTATAATAAATGTGACCTCAATGGTTTGTTCTCATCTTGGAGGCAGCCATTGCAACACTTTCTTTTGGCTCGCTCTTTTCTTTTCTCCTTGGGAAGCATGACTGACTGACTGACTGGAAAATCTCTGCTTACTCACTGTTGAGCAGCTGTGCCTTGTTTTTGTTTTTTTAGCACAGCTAGATGTCATGTCTGATAAAGACTAGTGTTTATTTCCACTGAGAAATGTTGATTCTTTTTTATTTATTTTTTTTTTCTTTAGGGGTGTTCCTATTATTTAGAAATTGTTGATAAACAACCTTTATTTCAGCCCCCTGAACGTTGAAGCCTCTCACCAAGCTCCTGAGTTGCAACCAGGCTCAATATTTTTGCTGAGTAAGGGTCAGAGAACCCTTAAAAGATTTCAGACTCCTACACCAAATTGTAATAACAACTTGCTATGATCATATGTCTTCTGAACAGGAACTTACTCAGTGAGCTTTTTATGACTTTGGAAAAATACTACATGGTTTAAAAAAAAAAAAATAGTAATAAAAGGATTTTACCTGACTTCCTGGGAGGCCTTGGGGATACTCCGGAGCAGTCATTTCAAAATGAAAACATGCTGATTGTTCCTTAGGTGGAACACACGTAATTTGCAGAGTCCTTTAATGGCAGCTGAGGGCCTGATGTAACTCACCAGCATATTAAAAAACAGCCAGTTTTTCTAACTCATTTGGAGACAAATGGTAACATGCAGCTTTTTATGATGAGCATTCAAACAATATAGCTTTTCTTTTGAAAATCAGACACTATTGCCTGGTATCTAGATCCTAGTGGAACAGGTATCTTTGATAGAGTAGTTTGAATAGCGATGAATGTTGATGGAATTGAGTTTTCTGGGTGCATTCAGACTCTGCTGTAGGTATCCTGTTACCTCCCAGTACAGGGTGGTACAAGAAGAGCAGATACAAAAGGTACTGCCTTGGGTACGCAGCAGTTTCCTCAGTGCTGACGTGTTTCAGTCTGACCTAAATTATTGGGCTCAGTATAAGGTTGACTGGTAAAACGACACGTCATGTGGTAGGCAGGGGGTCAGATTAGATGATCTAATGGCTCCATCTGGCCTTAAACTCTTAATTAGGGAAATGCTGCCAGCACAAGATGGCATTAAAGCTTTTTGCTGCTAGATTTCACTTGCTTGGGAGACCCTCAGCTGAAGCAGGGCTGCAGAGATTGTACTTGGGCTGGTCCTCTCAGCCTCTAATGCTGGTAGGAGCCAGCAGAGCTAAAAGTGAGTCCTGACGAGAAAGTTCTAGTCTTGCTTTCACGGAAGCACAAAAGCACTGTGTCTAACTCTTCCAGATCGTCACATGTTCAGCTTTTAGAGCTATAATGATATCTAAATATAGAAATAAAATCTACTATTAGCTTAGTACTATGCCATTCATTTGAAAGAAGAAAGATAAGTTTCTCTGGCAAGCTAATGAAAAAGAAATTGCAGTCATTTGAAGCTGCTCATGGATTAAAATATTAAAAGTGGGGATGTGGTTTTAGTGGTGGGTGGTTTGATACTGTAGAGGTTTATGATACCTTTGCTTGACACCTTTGGTGTGGAAATGGGAAGTTACAGGTGTGTGTGTTGTTGTAGATGTGTGCTTTGCTTTCTCAGCTGTGCAGGTAGCAGTGTGCAGGTTTAATAACCGTTGACCCAGGAAAGCCACCATCACTCATCAAACAGTTTCTTCGGCAAGCCCAAATGGTTTGTCATTAACTCGGTGTGTCACTTGATTCCAGAAGGTCAATTGAATGTTTTCGTAAAGTTGCTTAATTGGTTATTGATCTCATAATTATTCCATACTTGCTGTCTCTTTTGTTATTTTCTGAAATGCGTTGATAGGTCACGATTTTAATTTCTTCAGTAGAACATTGTGGTTTTGTGGCGTTGAGTATTCACTTTTAAGTTTAGAGCTTTTATTTGGGAATTGCAAACTTTACTGGTTTCTTTTATGTACAAATGTTACACATTTTTGTTTGCATTTTTCTAAATCATATATTCTACTTCTGCATGCCTTTTAAAGGTCCTGTTATTATACAATTAGCGTATTTGAAAGAACAAGGAGCAGAATTAGTAACTGCCGAGGTACTCTGTTCTAAAGTGCTGTCCCCTATTGCTAATTTAGCTTGTGGTATTCCCCCCCCCCTTTCAGATTTTTTCATACTGAGTAATTGCTCTGGAAGTATGTTCCTTTTCTTTGTCGTTTTGTCTTGTGGATATTAATCAGATTGTTTAATTTTGGTAGTAGCTTCTACTGTCCTGGCTTCTTTCCTAGCAAATTCCTTGTGCCATGGATTATTGCTCTGTGTTTTTGTCACTGGACAGTTGTGCGTGGAGAGACACAGCCTTGCTGTCACCACAGGGTAGTCTAGATCCCCATTCAGAGTACATGAAAGTGGATGCTAAATAGCCATTATGGCACTGCTTCTGCTCACATCTGTATTTCCTTTGAGGTGTCCAACCCAAGACATGGTCTCATCTGTGGTGACTAGGTCCCGGGAACCTGCTCTGAGGCAGAAGGTGAGCTGGAAGAAGCTACTTTCAATCATGCTCTGCTTCGTTCTCCTCCTTCCTTTCCTGTCTTACTTTGGAGTCTGTAACACATCTTATTTCTTCTAGGGCTCCCTAGTGCCCGGGTATCTGCTGCCAGCAACTGGCTGGCTGGCTGCTTCGTGCAACTGTTGTCAGCTTTACAAAGCCGCTAGCATGTTCCTTGCTGAATGGTCCCTCCAGGTTTGCATACTTATTTCTGCCTTGCTGACTTTATTATCAGCGCTGCTTCCCCAGCCTAATTACAACTTCTCTCTTCCCACTGCCTGCTAAGTTGCAGGAACATTTGGATGAACCTCAAATGAGCCTGAAGACAGCAGTGTGCAGAACCAAATAAGCACCTTTAAAAGTGGAAGAAAGGCCTCTAGATGGTGTGAATCTTGCTTATATTTGCAAGGCAGTACCTTAAAGGCCTATTATTCTGGCAACACAGGTTTTGTTACTTGGCTTAGATTTACACTTTGCAAAAGAAGAAGTAGGTTTTCAGATGGACAAGGGCACTGTCTGCAGTCACCAGATGCAGTTATCAAGATTAAATCACAAGGCTTGTCACTGTTTATGCTGGTAATCATTGAGGTGATCAGTGTAATTATCTTGAGATCAAGAAGACATTTTCTCTGATATGGTACCGCGGAATTAAGTTGAAGGAGCATCCATCATTAGCTACTGGATAGAGTCAGGTTATGTCTCTAACCAAGAACTTGTCTTTTTGGTTTTGACCGCATTACTTTATAATATTGGAGAAAAATAGATCAACACATATTGTGAAACTGACCTTTCATGTGGAAAACATTTTCCATTGGATTCTATCAGATTTATTGAAAACCTACTGCATTGCCTAATCATGAAAGGCACCTAGGTATTCAATTCATAGCCAGACTTTAGAACAGACTTTAGTCTCGGTCTCTTTACCGAAGGAAGACAAATTATTTCCCCTTCAGGTTATTTTAAGCTTTCAGAGTATATTTTTTTTCTAGTATAGATCATATGGAGGATTGACTCAGCTGCTGCTGGGAACGGTTTTCTTGCCAAACAGAAATGGTTGTTGATGTTGTCTCAGAAAATGTGACTGAGACTCAGTAGAATGTAATCCCAAACTCTAAAAATGTTTTTGACTCTAATGCATGCTAATAATCTAGAAACAAATTATATGGCTTTGGAGAACTTTTTACAGACAGTCATTTGTCTGTGTTGGAACATTTCCCTTTAATGTCTGTCATGTGGTTCTAATGTTCTTATACAGTGGTAAAAAATCCATTTTGCAGATATGATTGTTGAGCATTAACTGACATATCTTCAGCTTTTGTTCGTTCTTCTATAGATTGTCAAGCCCATTTCTTGCACATATAGTGATAAATTATGTTAAAGAGATTATGGTATTTATCTTACATCTTATGCCTTTCACTTTTAGCTTACTTCATGTTGCCACTACACTTTCACTGTAATTGTACATACTGTTTTGTTTCCTCTTTTTCAAATGGCATAGATATGCATACAAAAAGATGTTTGTATTTCCCAACAGGGTATATTGCTAAGGGAAAGGATGGGACCCTTTTGTAGTCTTAAGCTCTATGAAGAGGATGCGGGAGGTAACTGAGAAAAGTAGGCAGCACTGAGCATCTTTTAAAAAACTCAAGCAATTGGTTTTTTGTTCAGGCTTGAAACAAAGAGGTCTAAGAACATCCCCGACAGCTGTTTCTTTAAGCATATAAAGCTCATAAAATTTCCTTCCAAGAAGTGTGTTGCAACAGAAGACTTACAAGAGCAAAGCATCATAGGAAAGATAGAAGGTAATTGGTAATATTTCTTTATCATTGATCTGTTATTGTACCTGCTAAACTTCACATAATTATTTATCAGCTGAGAGTTAAAAAGTAGTTCCTGGCTTGAAATGAAAAGGAAGAAAAGTCAAATATGTTTCTTAACCTGAACCCAACCCATCAGTCTTAAAGTGCTGATTCATTTGCCCACACAGTGTAATTAAGCTGTTAATCTGTAATACGGAGTGATACATTCAGTGATCTCACAATCGGAAAGTAATTATAGCTTAAAATGTTCATTTGGCTTTCCTCAACCATTTTATTAGTCTGTTACTGTTAAGAGAGGGTATTCATATCTTAAGATCTGCAAACGTGTACCTATACAGTTTGCCTCTGCAACTGGAAGTGGTTTGCCATGAGCAGTTTTTAGAAGGATGTCTATACTGGAAGGGTTTTGGGAACAAAGTGTGTCATCTGGCATTCTGAATCCTGTCTTAGGCAAGAATATTGTGGTTTGAGTACATTTGGTGTTTCATTAGATAATGAATCCATTATGTAATTGGAGTTCAGGCTCACACTGATTAATCATGACATTTCAATTATTCATTGAATCAGTGATCTTTTGCACCCCCTTTTCCCCACCTCATTTGCTGTTGGCTTCTATTAATTTCTCTTCTTACTGCTTTAGGATTTCATCTTGCCATGGTCTGAGATCCTGAAAATCTTCCACTGCTGGAGGGAGACTTTCATCTGGGAATTTAAATCACCTGGCACCTTGCAAAGCAGCTCTTGGCATCTCTCTGGTCTGGTGCTTCATAGCATTTTCACTGCCTACCTTCAATGTAGCTGTGAAGTGAAGCAGCCAGGCAGCTGCTCCGTCTTTGAGGAGTGCCAAGGAGACATGTGCAAAAGATAGAGCTTGCCAGCCCCATGGGTCCCAAGGCCCAAGATAGATTCCTGGTTCATCCACTAAATTGAGTTTCTTGACCGTGTCCTGGAGCCAGGAGTTGGAGGCTGGCTGTGCAGGTAGCGAGATTGCCCTTAGCTGCTGTGTGCTGCGGTACCTTCCCCACTGACAGTACACATTGTTATTTTAAATGAGCGTGTTTATCTGGAGGAATTCACTTGGTACCCATGAAATTTGTTGTTCTGTAGTCTGCAGACAGCCCGGAGATCAGACGCGGCTGCTATGTTCTCCTTTGGGTCCTGCTGTTCCTGCTTAGCTCCAGCTTGCTCCAGCAGCTTTCCAGCTCAGTACCCACTCAGTCAGTCACGTTGCTGTGGTAGAGTTTTATGAGATGTCCATAGGGACGTGAACAAAAGTACCTTTTAAAATTTTTATTATTATTATT
>VXBJ01005580.1:0-19704 GCA_013400055.1 Nycticryphes semicollaris
AGCGTAGATGCACTTAACCTGGGAATATAAATATTCCCCTGAAAGATAAAAGATAGGATAGAGAGAGACCAACAGCAATCATCATTTCTGGGCACTCCCTGTCTGCCCTCCATTGCTTTCCTTAAAAAAATCAAGGTCCAGCAACAACAACAGTAATCATTTTGGCCTGCCTAAGGCCAAATCTCCTTTCCTAAAGATGCTATTCAATAAACCTGGAGCAGTGGGGTCCTCATGAGTATCCGATGTGGACTGCTGAGGGGAGACTGCTTGAGAAATAGCATGAGAAAAGGTGGGGGCCTTTCACCTCAGATAGCCTGGAAGACGAAGAGATGGAGGGAGGAATGGCAGCCCATGTACCTGCAGGCCAAGTGAAGTGGGTGAAGGGATGGTGAGCTCCTGGGAGGAGCTGACTGCTGTGGGCCTCACAACCATGGCTTCCCCCAGCACTCTCAGTACAGCCCTGTTTATTCAGGGTTTATCCCACGGTGCCATGAGCTACCATTTCCGTGTTGTTCCTTAATCCCAAAAGGGTGAACTGTCAAATAATTTAAACTCGGCATGTTATAGCCTCTCTGCTCTGGGCCATGCACAGCATGGGAGAGAGCTGAGGAGCCAGAAAACACCACTGCAGGAAACCAGACTAATTGGACAGGGGGTGGCAGTGGCCTCTGTCCACCAGTTTGTCCGCCGTGGGGTCCTGTGAGTGCAGGGGCAAAGCCCAGCCTCACTATTGGGATAGGGGGATGTTAGGGGGGGGTGAGGGTGGGCTTGGCCTTTCTCTGCTCCTCGCAGAGTCTGGCAGAGACAGTAAGGGTTTGTCTCCAGGCAGTTTTTGGGGTGCTTTGGGAGAAGAAGACGAGTTAACTTGCAGAGAACTAGATAAATGTTCTGCAGTATTACGCCAGGTGGAGAGAACCACCTTGCAGCTGCTCTGCCTTCCTCTTTTTGAAGGTCTCCACCATATATGACTTTGGTAGCCCAAAGGAGATGCTCAAGGTAACTGATTTCCTTGTCTCTGCCCACAGAAAGCCAAACTTTTCCCCGATTGTGACCACACTTATCCCCCTCCTTCTGCAAGGAGGTGGTTGCAGCTGCCCCAGAATATCTCATTGCCGTAAGGGAAGCCTGCCCTTCTCAGTCAAGACCAACAAGTGACTCTGTGTGAGCAATGTCCTCCGTGCAAGCTTGGCTTGATGAAAAGAGCTTTGTTTCCCCACTGCCTATGCTTGCTGGCATTGAAGAAACCTGGCCTCCAGCTGTGGCAATACTGGTTTTAAAGACAGAGGTGACTGGCATGGCCTTTTACTCTGTGGTGGAGATGCAGCTGGGTGGTCCCTCGTGTGATGAATAAGTTAATGTGTGAAGAGGTTGGAGCAAGGCATAAAGCACTGAGCATTTCTCTTGCATTCTGTAGATAATGCATTTTAAAGATCAACTTGGGCTTGCCTGCAAAGTGATTTGTTTAATTATTTAAAGCCTGTTAGCATATTTTCCTCAAGGGATGGAAAATCCTCAGCGAAAGGATCCTTACACCAGAACAAAGATCTCTGTTGTGTGCTGAAGGTCTGGGCTCACACTTAACCACCCGCACTGATCCTGGCTCATCGTACAGTGGAAACACCATGCAAATACCCACCTTCCCAACTCCAGAAGACACCTCACGCCAGCATCTTCTCCACACCTACAAGTCACCAAGTGCCTACAAGGGCACTTTGTGGGGCAGATGGGGTTATAATTGGTAGGTACCTGGTATGAAGAAGGCTTTATAAGACAATTCTCAACCTCAGCCCTTTTTAAGCCTCTTCTTTGTTTGGTATGTCTGCATGGTGCAAGGTGGGACAATGTTGAGAGAGGATTCTTCTTGATTCTCACGGAGGAGCTTTCTGGTTCAGGAGTCTCATCTCCATATGGCTGCACAGTGGAGGACTGTATGAGGAGGTGCAGAGTAGGTGTGGAAGTGAATGGCTCTGCTACAGGACTCAATCGATTGGATCCCAAGTGCTCTTGCTTTGCCTGAAAACAGTTTCTCACTCCATTTTACTAAGCCTGCTGTGACAAACAGCATGTGCAAGGCTGACCCCACACCCGAGGGATGGTGCCTCTCCTTTTTTCACTGCCTCCCCTGTGAAGTGCTAGCTCTGGCTCCTCTATGCCACCTCCATGTGTGATCTGTAAACCACCCATTAAAAAAGGGAAAAAGCTTCTGATTGTTCTGAACTTTGAGAGAAACCACCTTGCTTCATATGAGTAGATACATATGTGTGTTGGGGAGGGTCAGATGGCTGAGGCAGAACTTCTCTTCAACATACTCATCGTACCTAGAAGGTGTTACACATCAAACAAGCTGTACGAGACACGAGCTCCTCCTTTCACCTTCTTCTCTTACACTGAGCAATGAGTTCTAACAGAGGTGTGAACAGCTGCAACTATCCTGGCTGTGGGACAGACTGGAAATGTTTTGGTCTTGGTGTGAAAGAGTCCTTGGCATGGTTCATGCTAGTTTCTCCATGAGGAGCCTTTCTGAAGAAGGGATAGGCTGTGGGCTGTCTTGAAGCTCAGAGATTTAGAGAGTAACGGGGACCCTGCTCTCCCCAGGTGGAGGAGCACCTCAGCAAAGGGAGGGATACATGCCACCCAGGTTTTCCCAGCACTGCTCGGTGCTGCAGGTGCTGGTGTACCCAGGTACCAGAGCTGGCACCACGTTAACCTTGTCTGTGCTGGTGTCTGCAGCACCTTTTTAAGTCACAAATCACAGGGGCACTACATAGATTTGCTCTGACATTGTGACAGGGGACCCCAGAAACCAATGCTGTTTGCACTGGCAAGGTCTGACATCCCCATGGCATTCGAGCTGTGTCACTGCACATTCAGATAGTTGTTGACTTTTATTTTGCGTTTAAACATGAGACCTAGACTCAAGGCTCAACTGGGACTCAGTCATTGGTTCCCATGAGGTCCACCTTTCAGTCAGTTTTACAGCTGAATTGGTTGAGGTGCAAAAGGGTCAAAAGCCCCAAGTGAAACACGCTGAACGGGCGGTTCATTAAGGGCTGAACTGCAGACGCGTGTTCCCAGTCCTCTGCTCTAATCACCAGGCGAGACATGGAAGAGCCTCACGGGACTGATGCTTATGAAAGAAGAGTCAACAGCTTTATTCTGGAGATTTATTAGCAAAAAGAAGTAAAGCCAACATGCCCAACTCTACTATTGAACCAGTAATCTCTGCATGCTTACAGCCAGATCTTCCCAGCCGTTTAACTAGGAGGCCGAACAATAAAATATGTTATGTTTAAAATGGCTAAAGCAGAGGCAAAGCAGGAGGTAAGCCGTCTAATTGCAGAAGTTGCAGTGGGAATCTCACTCCAGGGGTCTGTCCCTTGGGATTAACGGTTTGCTGACATCTGGGTTGTGTGGCTCTGCTTCCTTGCCCCGGGTCCCACCAGGGTTGATGGCAGGGAGCCAGGGAGAAGAAAAAAAAAAAAAAAACAACTCCTCAAACTTGTACAACAGGGAAGATGAAGATTTTTGTGCTGTCAGCATGGAGGCCTTTGGGAGAAAGAAACTGGCAGCTTCTCCCCAGAGACGTATGGTTGTGACTTCTCTTGGCTTGTAGCATCACAGAAGGAAAAAGCAGACATGGGGAAATACGGTCTTTTCTCCTGATGCCAAGTGTTGTCCTGGCAGATATATCCCCCCACTGTCTTGTTTCATCCAATTTTAAAGGCCTCGGGATGTGTGTAGGGGTGTCTTACATCAACTACTCGGGCTGGCTTCTTTGTGGCGAAGGCACAGGCGTTTATTGTGCTTCCTCTCCTGTTTTGGCAAAAGGGTCCCAGGTCTGTCTTTACCCAGGCATGTGCCTACGTTTGTGGCATGCCAGGGTCCTGCAGGGAAGGTCCTGCTGCTGCTGCCTGAGTCCTTTCTCAGCTTCAGGCAATTCTGAGCCTTTGGTCAGTACCAGAGACAGATAGATTAATTTTCCCTAAAAAAGGTGCCCGAGCTAGTTAAGAGAAAGAGGTAGAAGCTATAAGTTGGAGCAATCGCCATTTGGAAGCCTCTATTCTTTTCCCTCGTCCTGTGGACCAGGCACTGCTGGTTGCTGGTTCAAATGCAGACCTTTGGGGGCCACCAGGTAGGTGAGAAGCATCCCACTACCAGCCAGTTGACATGAATTCGCACCTGCCTCTCCCTCTGGTAGTCCATCAAGATGAAACCCAGTCACTACCTCAGCTTCTGTCCCCCTGTTTCCTCTTCTCCCTATGATCCTGTTGGAGCCATTTACTGAGGCTGATGAAAACCTGAATATGGAGAAGTAGAAAGAGAAAAAAGCATCCAAATGTGCCAGAACCACGGGGCTGAATTGGACACACAGGCTGGGGACACTCTAGGAGGGAACACCATACCAGGTCATTGGCTCCACAGCAACGTGCAGAGTCGCACAGAGGCTCAGAGCCTGCCGTAAATCTAACTAAAGTACTCAGCCTGTTTTGAAATCCACCCACAGCCTTACTTTTTACAGTGGCAAATTAATCCTTTTTTAAAAAGGATGAGTCGGTTCCTTGTCATTCTCCGTGCAGCTCAGGATATGATAGTTCCTGCTGCATAAATACAGATTGTTTCTTTTCACAACTTCCCTTTCATCAGACTGCTAGGAAGGCCTGGAGGTTGTTAAAAAATGTGAAAGAAACTTGCTTCCCAATTAAGGTCAATCTCTTTTATCAGAGTCTTTGCATATAAACTTCACTTTCAGGAGGATTTCTATAAACTCCATCCCCAGCTCTGGTAAATTGGGAGATGCCCAAATCTCCAAAGGAGCTGGAGAAGCGGCTGACTTCTTTCCCGGCTCACAGTGCAAAGCAGGGATCTGATCTGTCATGATGACTGAGAACATGTCACAACAATCTGTTTGCATTCTTCAGGAAAGAAAAACATCTTTCTCTCCCCGAGCTGTAAGCTAATTTGGAGATTTTGCAAGCTGACATGCAACCTGATTAAAATGACCCCAGGCCAACAATTCTTCTTAGGCAACTCCACAATTAAAGTCTAGACCTATCTGTAGCCCAGGTTTGGGGGGTTGCGGTTTTTTTGCTTCAAATCCCTTTCAGGGAGGAAAAAGTTCTGTGTTTTTATTTTTAAATCTACATATTTGGAATTTTTCTTTTACACTTTGCTTCTACTGTAGCAGAATGTGCTAAAGGGTTCTATATTTTTTCACATTTTGAGCAGATGAAACTCGTACACAGAAGCCTCAGTTTCTTGCCTGCTGGAAAAATATACTGAATATCCAAGGAAATAATACATGAATAAACTCGAGGACTCTAAGAAGTACCCAAGGCACTTTGTGGCCTACATAAAGCTGCCCTCCAAGGCAAAAATTTTGTGCCCTCAATTTTCCAAAGTCAGTGGATATTTTTGTAATGACCATCATGCTACTACTCAAATCACTTTTTTTCTCAATCAGTTAAACAGTGGGATCGTTTTATTAATCCACTGAGTTTTTGTGAATGCAGTAATTTGTCAAGCAGCAAGCAATGAAAAATAAATGGGTGCTTTCTGGCAGGACGTTTGTCAGATGGTGAGCAACCCCTGAATTTAATTCAGTGATTTGGGGAGACTTGGTAAATTGTCCATGAATGTTTTAATGCTCGTTTCTTTAAAAAATCACTGTCACAGTCATTCAATTGAGATAAATCCAGGAGAGATTTCTCTTCTCCCTTCCTGATTTGACTCAGCCTGGACCATTGGACGGATTATAGCTTGTCAGCTGGCTAAATTGATTGACAACTTGTGTTTTGCTAATGCTCTTCACAGTGTAATGAGATCCCCTAAAGGGCATTATTTATTAATTCAAATTATATACTTTTCAATTACATACTAAACTGAAGTAACTTGCAGACTAACTTTTCAGCATCACTGAAATATCCTGTACAGCTATGCTTATTTGGCTCTGGTTCCAGGCCATCGAGCCAGGGTGGGAGGTCTCCTGGATGCAAGGGTGAGATGGTGGCCGGGGATGCTGGTGCTTGTCCCCAGTCCAAAGTGGCTCATTGCTTCCATGGTTTTCTCGCTGCTCAAGGAGTTTTTAACACATGAGCTTTTGCCACTTGATCACATGACCCTCACTTGGTTTTACCCCTTGCAGGACTTTTCCTCTTGGACCACTTTGAGAGGAGTTTGCCTCCTGGCCTGTTTCTTTCTGCAGACACCACTCTGGCTCAAAGGTGGAAATTTCTCCTGAAGAGGTACAGGAGATGTCTCTGGGCGTCACAAGCACAAGGAATGTCAGCTGGAGACTGGCTCCCATCTACCAGTCAGGCTGAGCATCCCTTCCCACTTTTCCCATGTCCCCAGGGAGCCCCTGGCCTGCCACATCATGTCTCGCTGTCCCCACCTCTCACAGGACCTCACATCCCAGTCCCAGTCCAGCATGGGAGATGATGGAGCCCACTATTGCCTTTGGTGAATTTACATCAAGCTGGGATACCCCAGCTTGTTCCCAGGACCCCAGCTATGCAGGAGCTGAGCTTCTTAGAAATTTGCAGCTTTTAGAAGCTTTTTAGAAATTCCCAGCTGAACCTTGTTGTAGTGGGTGTAAAGCAACTGCTGATTTCATGGCTGAGCCTCCTCCCATCCTTCACCAACGCCCCGGCTGGAAACCCCATGAATATAAGGAGCTACCTTAACCAGAGAGCTCCTAAATCTTGCAAGACAGCAGGATTTTAGCATAATCCCCTCCCGTTCCACTTTCACGGTAGGGGATACTGGAGTCTCCTGGATCCTCTGTTTCCACTGATGTTTCTCAAATCCATTCCTCACCTCCCAGTCCCAATTTGGGGCCCTGCCCTGGCCGTGGACCCGCACCCCCATCTAGCGGCGGCCCCACCGGAGCTGGCAGCAGTGGCCGGGGGGATGCAGAGGTCCCGCTGTCAGCTTTGTCCCCCCCTTCTGGGTCAGGAACCACTTCAGTCCCTCTTCCCCAGCTGGGACGTGTCGGAAGGTTGATTTAAAATAAAGCAAACTCCGACTGGAAGGAGCCCTTCGGAAAGACACCCTCCCCCCTCCACCGGGTACGCCGGAGGACAGTGGATGGGGTCGGGGAAACGCTCTCGAGGCCCAAACGTGCTTCTGGATTAGTGGATGTGCTTTGATTAATTTGTGTATGAGCTCCTAATGACAACGTGGCCTGCCAGGGTGCAGCTTCGCCGCAGAGCTGGCACCAGCTGCAGGCTCCAACGCAGCTACCGGTGGAGGCAGATTCTTTCACTATCTCATTTATCATCATCGCTTCCAGTCCAATTTTGTTCACGCCTTACATTTTGATTGTTTTGGATTAAACATTACCAGAGGAAATAATACTAATAGCCTTTCACAGCGAAAAAATCAACTTCTAAGGCATTTGTTATGGAAAGGATTATAATAAATTAAATGCTTAAACTAGCACTGTGCAAGCATTTTTGTCTTGGATCAAAATGTTTGCACTGGCTGTTTAAACATTTAATTTATTATAATGAGAAATATCATTGTAAAAATAAGCATGTTAATTAAACTTGAGTTTTGCAAATGTGAGTCATCCCATGTGGACACAGTATAATGAATATAGACAGGTAGAGTCTGCATGCCCTTTTTTTTCTCATTAAGAAAATGAACATTTACATCTTTAAACCCTGCAGCTATTAGTTATTTTTAATGAACTGTGTTGCCATTTCAAAGTTAAGCTCTTATATGATGCAATCAGATATTGCTAGGTCAGGGAAGAACTTTGCTAATTAAGTTGCAGAGAAGTTCTTTGCCACAGATAATTGATTAAAGTTGTTACATGGATAATCAGTTTATGCAGTTAAATAAATAAAAATAAATAACTTCTAAGAAAATCCATGTCACACCAGGGTGGTAAAATGAAGCAGACCCCGGTCACCCAGGGCCCAAAGTGGGGGTGAATTTGAAAGCAGCAGACCTAACTTCTTTGTTGCCATCTGACAGGAGAGAAAAAGGGACCTTGGGGACCTTTGCAAAGATTTGATGGCTTCTTGCTGGTGTGGGCAGGATGCTCATTCCCTTTCAAGTGAAGGGATTAGAAGCAATTTTCCTGCCTTCCCATTACACCAGTTGCTGGTGCATCCAGCTGGCCTCAGCTAAGGATTTGTCCTATAAGACAGGTTGTATGCTGATACGTAAAAAAAAGCACTTGGATTTGCTCCCAGCTCTGTCACAGATGTGTTGTGTGGCCTTGAACATGTTCCTTTACCTCCTGGGCCTTCACAAAATACGCTGAGCTTCAGCTCTGTGATCAGTATAGGTAAGTACTACTTTGTTTTAATTAACATCCTGCCAAGCGGTGTGTTCAGAGTCATCTTAGTTCTCTTGTTACCATGCTCTACTCAAACAGGCAAAGGTCACAGCAGGCTGCCACGCCTGGCTGAAACCTGTTCCTGAAGTGGTCTAGCCCTCAAGGGAGGGAGGAGGAACAACTTTGGCACAGCAGTGAAATTAAACTCTGGGGAAAGAGGTGTTAGTGAATTATTATCCTTGAGCCGCCACAAAGAGCTGGGGATGGGATGCCCCCGCTGGGGGGTCATATGCCAAATGCACTCTTGTCCCACATGCAGGTGTTCAGGCAGTAGCAAATTTGTAGGCAAAAACAATTTAAGGCTCTTGATCTGTGGAGGTGCCTCTTCATGCTATTTTCTAGCTAGTTGTCCAGTAAACGTGTTGTTAAGTGTCTGTTGTAGGATTTTTGGAAGGTCAAAATTCTTGAATTTCTTCCAAATTCAGTGGACATGTTTTGCATTAAAAGAGAGGATGAATTAAGCTGAGGATGCTCTGTCCATAACACAACCGGTTATTTTACTAAGGAATGTCCTTCAAAACTACTGTGTGTTTGCAATCTCTAGACAGCTTAGTTCCATGTCACGTGAGTCCCTCTCTCCTATCCCTCCAGACTCCCACCTTTTGTGGTCTTCCTCTCTCTGTGAGTGGGAGGGAGAAAAGTCTTCCAGGTGAAGGGAGGAAGCTGTTGCTCTGTCCTCTTCTCTTTGTCTCTCTCTCTCCTTCTGATGGAGTTTTACATTGTTCATCATCGTGGCCTCTGCTGACCTCCTGCAAAACTCTCCCTTTCTGGAAGAAGCAGATTCAAGTTATCCCTGAGCCATTTTGCTTTAATCATAAGTAGTATTTCTACACAGAGCATGAACCTGTGGAGAACAGGAGGTCTTGTTTGTGGGGCCTTTGGGCTGCTCGTTTTTGGGTGAGCTTCCCCACCCAAGAGGACGGAGCATATGGCTGGGGTTACAGTGACTGTCTGCAGGGCAGCCAACCCAGGCAGGGCCAGGGCTCATCACGCTGGCAGAAGGCTATAGTTAGCAAGCTGCCTGCTACCTGTTCTCCCCTTGAGATAAAGGCAGCTTAATGGAAACAATAACAGAAAAGGAAAATTAACAATAATGTTCACAATGTAGCTGAAAAAAGTTCTCGAATAGTGTAAACATCACTTAGGAGTAACTGAACCCAATAGGTATTATTGACATTCCTTTCACAGCAATCACTAGAGAGAAATTGAACTCTTTCCCAGCTGAAACCAGGACAATAAGGAAGGCTTGAAGACCTTGGCATACATGGTGTGAAGTAATATTTAACTTCTCACTAGTTACCAGTTCGCATTCTTCAGCCTAACTTTGGGCTTAAGTGATATTTGGGGAGTGAGCTGGCATTATCATTAGTGAGGCCAAGCCTTAAAGCATCCAAAAGGCATTAGGTTCCTCCCTGGCCAACTTTAAAATCACTTAGAAGCCTCCAGAGGTTTTACATTACATATAGGCTGACCTACTTATTGGCTGCTACCCAAAAGCACAATCCTGCCTTCTTCCCAGGTCCTGTGAGCCTCCTCTCCCTTTGCTCCCTCCTTGACAGTGTCTGTCATTTGCCTGACCCCTAATTGAGCTAAATGTGCAGAACTCTACCCAGTTTTGCTGCTTTTGCACTTCTGCTCATGGGCAGGTGACTTTTCTGGGTTCTGATGGCAAAGGAGTCATGGGAATGGGTAGCTGGAGATGGAGAGAAAGGCAGACCATTCCCTTTGGTGACAGTGCATCCACCTGAATTTCTATATCCACAACGTGTGTGTCTATGTCCAGACACTGAGGTACTGACACTGGAGTGTGTCCAAAGAAAGGCAACTAAGCTGGTGAAGGGTCTAGAGCACTAGTCTTATGAGAAGCGGCTGAGGGAACTGGGGTTATTTAGCCTGGAGAAAAGGAAGCTCAGGGGAGACCTTATAGCTCTTTGCAATTACCTGAAAGGAGGTTGTAGAAAGGTGGGTGTTGGTCTCTTTTCCCATGTAACTAGTGACAGGACAAGAGGAAATAGCCTCAAGTTGTACCAGGGGAGGTTTAGATTGGATATTAGAAAAAATTCCTTCACTGAAAGGGTTATCAAACACTGGAATAGGCTGCCCAGGGAACTGGGGGAATCTCCATCCTTGGAGGTATTTAAAGCAGGTAGAAGTGGTGCTTAGTGACATGGTTTAGTGATGATTTTATCAATGTTAGGCTGATGGTTGGATGTGATGATCTTAAAGGTCCTTTCCAACCTAGACAATTCTATAATTTTATTCTATGTTTCTATCCTATGTGTAAGGCAGGTGCTTAATCTGCTGTTATATACAATGACATGGTAGTCAGTGCGGTTATGGGAGATTAGAGAGTGATTTTGCTAAGTGAATGCAGGTGCCTACTGTGAGATGAGCCAGACAGCCCTCTAGACCTCCCTGACCAGCTCTCATGTGTCACTGGAGTGTAGAAGCCTACCATGTTTGTAGATAGCTGTGCATGGGCCACAAAAGGTGCATCTGTCTGGATCTTCAGCTAAGTCCCATCCTGGTGTCTGTGTGCCTTCAGGCTCTGGTCCAGGCAGCATTTTCTAAGCATTTCTCACACATGGTGAGATCACAGGATTAAACCCCCAACCCAGGGGTTACAGCCATATCTGCCTAGAAGCATAAATGTTGTCACCCCATTTTACTAGGAGTCCTGCATCTAGAGGATGCAGTATAGGAACCAGAATTAGGCACTTAACAAAATCACAGAATCACAGAATCTTCATGGTTGGAAAGGACCTCTGAGATTGTTGAGTCCAACCATACACACACAAAACCCCCCTACAACTCGGCTACTAGAGCATGCCATGAAGAGCCACATCTACATGTTTCTTCAATACCTTCAGGGATAGTGACTCAACCACCTACCTGAGCAGGCTGTTCCAGAGCCTGACCACTCTTTCAGTAAAGTAATTCTTCCTAATATCTAATCTAAACCTCCTCTGCCGCAGTCAGTGGTGTTTGACTCATTAACATAAAGCATCCTCGAAGGCATTTAAGAAGCACAGGAGAGAAGAGCAGGTCAGTGAGAATTTAACTTTTTTTTTTTTCTCCGCTAAAGTACCGCAGAAGGCATATCTGGAATCTTGTTTTCTTGATGTGTGTGGTGGTTTGACCTTGGCCAGCAGCCAGACCCACAGCCAACTGCTCACTCACTCCCTGTCCTCAACAGGACAGGGGGAGAAAATCAGAAGAAAAAGATCATAGATCAAGACAAATCTGGAGACATCACTTGCCAACTACTACCACAGGCAAAACAGACTTGAGTTTGGGAAAACAAATTTAATTTATTAACAATTAAAGCATATTTGGACATCTGCCCAAGGTCTCCAGGGTGGCAGTGGCAAGCCCACAATGTCAGAACTTCTCTGGAGCACTCAGGAGACAAGGCATTTAATGGCTGTGCTGCTGTAGCATCACTCCTGTGTGTCCTGGGCATGTCTTCAGGGCTGTGTGGGTACACCTGGAAAAGAGGGTGTGGGAATTACCCACTTCTGTGTTATGCTTCTCTCCCTTGATCAGATGGTCTCATGCCAATTGCTAACAGCAAACTACCTGGCAGTGTTTGACAGCACATGGGGTGAGATTTGTTTCACTAGCTGTTGGATGTCCAACGTACAACCATCTACAGCCACCACAGGCTGCAAGTAGGGAGGGATGGGGGACTTCTCAGTGCAATACACCAGATCTATTTTAGCTGGCTGGTTCAGGAGAAGTGCCTTTTTGTCTCCACTGACTGTGAAGGGAGCCAAGGGTGCTTTGCTTCATCGCAGGTGACTACCAGAGATTTCTACAGGAGCAGGTTCAACCTCAGTGGCGGGGTTTGTGATCTCCAGCTGCTGTAGATGGTTTGAAATGTGGAATTAATGCCAGCTCAGTGAAAATGTGCTGTCTTCAGCACCATGTACTTGCTCCCCCTCCTCACCTCTGCCCTCTGAGCTGGGGAAAGGCAGGAGAAGGCAGCTCTCCACAATGGAGAAGCTGCGTGGCTGCACAGTCTCTTCCCCAGCACATGACACAGGTCTGATGCCACAACATACTTGGCAGATAAATGGAATTTATTTGATAAGTTTGCATTAATTTCTGAAGTATGCTAGCAAAAATCTCAGTTATGTTAATTGAAAAATAAATGAAAAAAACCCAACTAGGACATATACAGTGAGATAGCATCGATGAAGTAAACATTTGCTTCAAGGGGCCCTGCCCAGGAGCTAAGCCTTGGGCTCCCCTCTCTGCTCATCTGCATTTTGGATGATGCGTGCTGTTAACTGATGGAGCTTGGGGATTTCCCTCAGCTAATTTTAGGGGTCTAAAAGTTAAAGGAATCTAGGCTACTGCTCCTTGCCCTTGCAGGCAAAGGGAAGATCAGGAGCTTCAGTGATGCACATTGAGCTGTTCCCATTGCCTGTCCTCAAGCCAAGATGAGACGTTCTCAGAAGAGGTCCCCATCTTTCCACTAGTCTCTGCAAGGTGACTGGCTCATTTAAATACTGAGTGTTTAATCTCAGTGGATGAATCCCACATTTAACTGTCAGCACAAAGGACCCCATAACAGGCAGAACCCAGACCCCAGTGAGATTCTAACTGCTTGCTGCTGAAAGCAGCTTTGAGAATGGGAAGAGGTGACTATTTCCCCACCCCATTTCAAGACTGCCTCACACTGGGGTGGTCCAGACTCCTGGTTAGGTAGGAAGGAGCATCCACCCACCCATAGAAGCGCGCAGGCTCTGTTGCAGGCACCTGAGTGGATTTGGCATCTCGACCCAAAGCCATGAGCTGCCCTTCTGCTGCGGTTACCTCCCAACAGCCTCCCCCAGGAGGCCCTAGGGACCTGTCTTGCAGTATGTCATCCAGACATTCAAACTAGTCAAGGAAGAACCAGCTTATGAGACTGCTCTACTTTTTTGACGGAGAACTTTTTCCTCCCTGCATTCAGAGTTACGACTAATTACTTCACATGCAGGCTCGCTGCTCTGTATCACTGATGATTAGCTGGCAGGGAAGCTCCCAGCCTTCCTTCTCAGCACTTACCCTCCAGTCCCAATTTCAGCTCTAAATTTAACCAACATAACCCTTTTAGTTTGTTAGATGCATCGTAATTTTTACTAGCGGGTTTAGATGAATTGCCAGAGATGCTCACCTATTTTCCTGCCCATAAAATCTTTATCCCAGATGTTGCTTCCCACTTGAGTTTTGCACCGGCTTGATATCAGTTCCCTTCAAGTGGAGCCTCTGAAGCTCTCTGCCCACCACAGATCCTCACGCAGTGGATTTTATGAAGTCTCTGTTAAAACTCAGCCCATGTGTGCGCTTGAAAACTTGGTCAGGCTCTTTTATTCTTGCTGCATGGGCTTGGGAGAGCTGGAAGATGGGGGAGAAAGAAAACTTCTGTTGGTTAAGGGACATGTAGGTGGGATACATTACGTTTTGAGACACAAAGTCTAAAACAGCCTTTTTTTTATGTCCAAGAAGGCTTTATATTTTCTTTACGGGTCATCTTCTATACATACTTACTATAGCAATTAGACATATAATTGAAGAATTCATGATAAAAACCAAAAGCTTTGTCATGTGCTAATTCCTGGATTCTTGATTTGTACAAAATGCAAAATCATATACCGAAAGTGAGTAGCAGTTCTTTCTTTTGAAGAAGTTCAATGCAATATTCAAACTCTTAACATAAGTGCTATCTTTGTTATAAATGATTTTTTTGAACACAGGAAGAAATGTTCATGCTTAGTTTGTTTCATTCACTGCTGTTCTATACCTGATTTCAGCAGAAGGATCTGAGATCTGCTTTTAACTTGAAACCTTGAGGGGAGGGAATTTCAAAGCTTGATAGGATTTTTTTTTTTTTTTCAGGCCATTCTCATTTCTAGGAGGAGGCAAAATATGTAGCACAGAATCTCAACATCATCAACGTCTATTCTTTTTCTGTTTTATGCACATATACAAACCTATCCTTTCTCTTGGTAAATAAGTATACAAAAAAAAAATGCAATTTTCTGTCCTTTATAAAGCTGCCTTGACAAGGGTTAAACATATAAGCACATACCCGTGCAGCTTGACTCAAATCGACACCTCAGCCAGATCAGAAAGCAAAGTGCTCAAGCAGCTGCTATGCAAAGGTATTTGCACAGCCTGAACACTTCGGTTGATGGACATCATTAGCTTCATTTGCTTCACCAAAATGACACCCCCTCCCACCAGTAAAGGACAGGGCTGGAAGAGATCAGAACGGGTGGTGAAAGGCAAAGGCCAGCTCTGTCACACAGCCCTCCCTCCCTCCCTACAACCCATCATTAACATCTCCGGAACCAAATCTCCAGCAAGGTATTGCTGGAGGTGAAGGGTGGGCGAAAATAAAAGTAGCATCACTCACGCTCCTCCTCAGCGCATTTCTCTGCGCAAAATGCTTTTGTGTGACCTGTGAAGACCTCTGTGCTCTGAAGCGTGAAACCCATGAACAGATCCCTCCAACACATCACAAAACCTTTATTAGTGTTTATCAGTGACACAGATTACAGGAACCAAAGGCAATTAAATAACATTTAAGTTGACCACAGACTCAAGAAATACAAGTCACATTTGGCAAGGCAAACTTCTCAGTACACTGGGTTGCTTAGGTTATTGTTACACTGTGAAAGAGGAATTTCCCTTACAAGGTTCTACATATTCAGGATATTAATTATTATTAATTATTATTGTGTCTTTCAGACAGTTCCTTTGGCAAGAATTCCCATTTTTTTAGCTTTTATTATATAAAAATATAACCAATTTTCATTATGTACAAACATTACATTACACAATGTACAGGTTAAAAACACTACAAAAAATGGCAGGCCATGGCTGAACCAAAATCAAATAAAAACCAATGTAGAAAACATGGAAAAAAAATTTAAATACTGCACATTTCATAAAAATTACATTAACTACAAACAAGTTGGGGGTTTTTGTTTGTTTGTTTGTTTGTGGTTTTTTTGTTTGCAAATATCAAACAGTACTGACATGATTGGAAATCGTCCCCCACGACTTCATTTTTAAGGCACATCTTGCATATTTACACATACAACACGGGATCTGGTCAATAACTTAAAGGCTCTCGGGAGTGACCTAGTCGTGTGCGTGCAGGGGCGTGCGTACTCGGGCAGGGAGCGTGTTGGGCTACACCTTCTCAGCCGTGTCAGTCTGGGGACCCAGGTATCTAGTCGAGGGGGCTGGGTAAAGGGGCACCCCAATCTCTTGGAGGTCGGGGAGTCGCGCGGGGCGCGGCGGGGAGAGCAGCGTGATCGTCCGGTCAAAGTCCCTGTGCAGCACCTTCTCGTAGACGCTCTGCAGCCCCACTGTTTTGGGCAGCTGGGCTTGGTAAAAGTTGTCCCTGCGAAGGGGATCCCTGGGCAAGGATGTGCTCTTGCAGAAGGTGGAGAGGGGTGCTGAAGGGTGGGGAGAGGGGTGAGGGTTGGCTCGGCCGCAGGAGGGGCTCCAGCAGCGGTCTGAGTGGCCCAGGATCTTGCACTCAGCCGTGCATGCCCACAGACCTAAAGAAGAGAGAGAAAGAGAGAGGAGAAACCTGACATTACCGCAGGAATAAATCCACATCGTTCGCAATCCTCAGAGTTATCAATCACGGGATGATTCAATGCACTGACAGTGGGAGTTGGGAGGTGATCTCTACAGCACAACACAAAAAAACACACTTGGGAAGGTTAGGTCATTTTGTTAGGGACAGTCCTCATAATCCTAACTTTAAGGGAAGCTTTTCGGGGAGGAAAAAACACCCCAATCCTACAGTACTCCCAGCATCTGCTAATTTATTCTGGGTGGAGGAATCTGCTGGAGAGATGAGCAGTTTGAGTAACGCAGCCTCAGGTTCCCCCCTCCATCTGCCCTGCCTAATCGCCGTACCCCAGGGATGGGTCCCTTCATCCACCTCCCCATCCACCCATCCCTCTGTCTGGACGGGTCAGCTGGGGCAAAAGGGCTGAGTCCTTACCATTCTGCATGTGCGTGATGAGATCTTTCTTCAGGGCATCTCCGCTGATATCTGAGTCACTGTCGTTAAAATCACTGTCGCCTTTGCCGCTGTCTTTGCCACTGAACTTCTCTGCCTCTCGGCCGGAGATGGTGTTGAACGAGTGCCCCTTCCAAATGGCCACGGGGGGAGCAGCCTCCTTGCCGTAGCTCGGAGCAGCGGCGAAACCCTGCTGGGGTGGGGGGATCAAGGGAGAGGTGAGAGAGGGAGTAGTGAAGGGTAAATGAGCATCAGAGCCGCATCTCTGCAATTCACACCCTCCGAGACCCCCACCCTCCGACCCCCTTCTGCACAGCAGGACCTTACCTCCCCACTTGGTCCTCTGAGCCTCTTCTGACCCTCGTAGAGGCAAGTGCTGTCGCTGCCGCTCTCAGCAGTGGAGATCTCTTCAGCAGCTGGAGAAGGGTCAGGGCTGGTGAAAGAGGTTTTGCTGGGAAAGGTTCGTACCTCAAACACGTTCCCTCTCTGGCTGCTCTCCTCCTGCCGGCCCTTCTCCAGGTGGGAGATGTCTATCTGCTCCTTCAAGGAAGCATTGTTTTTGATCTCATTCCCCTTCTTGCGCCTGTTGCAGGTGGTGGCGATGGTGATTATAGCCACCAGGAGAAGGGTGCAGCTGCCCGCCAGGACGATGATCACGATAAGAGGGATGTCCCACTGCAAAGCCTTTCCTTCCCAGGAGCTGGGCTTCGCTAAATCCTGGATACTGGAAGGAGCAGTGGCAGTCACTAGGAAGTTGACTGTGGCAGTCGTGGCCAGAGGGGGTCTGCCATTGTCTGTCACAGTGAGGATGACCTTGAACAGCTGTCCCAGCTCTTCAGAGAGGTCTCCTCTCAGCATGATGTCCCCGGTACTTGGGTTAATGGTGAAAAGATCCTGCTGGGGCTCTTCCAGGAAGGCAAAGGTGAGCTCAGCATTGGCCCCATCATCTGCATCTCGAGCTTTGACCTGGGCTACCAGGGAGTCACGAGAGGTCTTGCTGGACACCCCGATTTCCACTGTCCCATTGGTGAGCACTGGGTGGATAATGACAGGAGGGTTGTCATTCTGGTCCACCATCCTCACTTTGACAAGGGTGCTGCTGGAAAGCTGTGGGGAGCCACCATCAGTAGCCTGGATCCTCAGATCCAACTGCTTGAGAATCTCATAGTTGAACGTCCTGAGAGCATAGATGGCCCCAGTGGCAGGGTCCACCGAGACATAGGTGGAAATGGGGGCCCCCATAACCTGTGTCTCTATGAGCCGGTAGGTGACCTTACCATTGTGGCCAAGATCAGGGTCACGGGCCACCACAGTGGTGATGTAGGCACCTGGAGGGTTGTTCTCTGGCACGGCCACCTCATAGAGGGGCTTGGCAAAGAGTGGTGCATTGTCATTCTCATCGCTCACCCGCACTGTGTACTGGCGCACAGTCTTGAAGGGCGGCGAGCCCAGGTCCTCGGCTACCACAGTGAGGTTGTACTCAGGGATGCGTTCGCGGTCCAGTGCTGCTGTGGTGACAATCATGTAGCTGTCCTCATAGGCACGCTGCAGGGCAAAGTGGTCATGGCCACGGAGGCTGCAGCGCACTTGCCCGTTGGCACCCGAGTCACGGTCTGAGGCACTGACGAGGGCCACGAAGCTCTCACTGGCCGCTGCCTCACTGACATAGGCCACGCCAGCGGCGCTGGCGGCCCCACGGAGGGCGCTGATGCTGATGCGTGGCGCGTTGTCGTTGACGTCGGTGAGGCGCACGATGACAGTGCAGGTGGCAGCACGGGGGCTGGCGCCGCGGTCCTGGGCACGCACGTCCAGCTCATAGGTGCGGGTGCGCTCGTAGTCCACGGCTGCCTCCAGTGTGAGGCGGCCCGAGCGTGGGTCGAGGCGAAAGAGCCGCCGTGCCTCAGGGGGCACCTGACTGCCAAAGGTGTAGACCACCTCACCGTTGGGGCCCTCGTCGGGGTCGGCGGCATCCAGGTCGAGCAGCAGGGAGCCAGGTGGCGCGTCCTCAGGCAGCTCCACTGTGACTGAGCCCTGGGCGAAGGCAGGGCTGTTGTCATTGGCGTCGAGGACACGGACATGCACGGTGGCCGTGCCCGAGCGTGCTGGGCTGCCGCCGTCCTTGGCCACCAGCTCCAGTGTGTAGGAGGGCTGACGCTCACGGTCCAGCTCTTGGAGCAGCACCAGGTCAGCACAGCGTGCCCCATCCGCCCGCGTCTGTGCTTCCACTCCAAAGTGGCTGTTGAGGGAGACCTGGAAGCTCTGGATGGAGTTGGAGCCCACGTCCTCGTCCACGGCCACCTCCAGCGGGAGGCGGGTGCCCGGTGCTGCGCTCTCCGACACCTCCAGCGCCATCTGGGCACGGGGGAAGCGTGGCGCGTTGTCGTTGATGTCGCGCACCTCCAGCTCCACGTGCACTAGGCGGTAGCGCTCCCGCCAGCAGCTCACCACGTCGAAGGCCAGGACGCACTGGGGGGCTTGCCCGCACAGCCGCTCCCGATCCAGCCCCGCTTCCCCGATGCTCAGCTGCCCGTCCTCCTCCCGCACCCGCACCAGCGAGCTGTTGCTGAACTGCCGCATCAGCCGGAAGTTCATCTCCCCCGGCGCTTTCACCGGCATCTCGTCGGCCAGCGTACCGATCACCGTGCCCGGCGCCCCCTCCTCGTCGGTGCGGTACCTCACCGTCTTGCCGCGGGACAGGGTGAGCAGGCAGGCGACGGCCAGCAGCCGCAGGGCGCTCATGGCACTTGCGCGGGGCTCGGCCCGACGGTGCGGTCCGAGGACCATAGTGGGTGATGGTAGGGGTGATGGTGGGGGTGACGGGGGGTGATGCGCGATACCCACTGCTCCGCACCACCGCCGTCTGCGCCCCTCCGCGCCTCCGTCCGCCCTTTAATAGACGGCGGTATGCAAATGAGCAGGCGGCGGAGCCAATGGGAGGCGGCGGGGCGCGGGCGGCCCCCCGGCGGTCCCCGGACCGGGGCGGCTCCGGCAGCCGGCGGGAGCGGGGGCGCGGGGCCATCGCCTTTGTTTTCTTTAACTCTCCAGGGTTTGTTTGTTTTTTTTTTTTCCTTAATTTCTAATTTTTTTTTCATTTTCCTTGTTTTATTCCCTCCTCCTCCTCCTCCCTCTCCCCCTTATATTTCTTTCTTTTNAGTGGTGTGTTACTCGCGTGAGAGCCTGTGATCAGCGCCGTAAGTCGCCTTTCAGAAGGTGTCCCCGCATGCTTTAGTATGCATGTCACCGCCCAGGTTTCTTAAGCCTGGGGCACTAGCAGGCGAGGAAAAAAAAAAAAAAAACAGAAAAAAAAGTTCCAACAAGGATT
>VXBJ01005582.1:1270-40620 GCA_013400055.1 Nycticryphes semicollaris
CTGTTTAACTAACCACAGTGACAGGAAAAGCCACCTGCAAATGCAATGCTTAATAAAACTATGAGCATAAAAATTGTTCTGCCTCACACACCTTACAAATCAGACACGATGGAACTCTTACCACAATATTAGAAATATTTTATAAATTATTATATTTTTTTCTTCAGTAAGTAAAATAAGACACCACAGTAACAAGTGTCCTTTAGAGGGATTTCAGACAAAAGCTTTAGAAGAAAAAGAAAACTATAAAACAAGGTAGATGTTCACCAGAAAAATCATCAACAAGAACTCTGCCACCCACAGTTGAAATTTATCTTGTGCCTTCCTGGAGAGGAAGCATTTTTCCAGGTCTCATATACTTCTTACTACACAAGACAGCACCTACCAGAACTGCTGCTGGTCCAGAGCTAAATTTTGCCCATCCTAGGCCCCAGGCATTATAATTCTGGGGGGAAACAGACTGACAGGAGTTGCAGGATCTGTTTTAAGTTTTTTGGGGGGTTGGAACTTCTGCAACTGTCCTGAAGTTAACAATGTGAAAAGGACATTAATACCCTTCATTGCTTGAGTTTGGTATTTTTCTCAGAGGGATTGTCTTATTTGTCCACAGCCAAAAATACTCAAACTGGAAATTGTCAAAGATGGGTTTGCAGAACTAATTTCTGAGATTGAGGTAAAGAGAAGAAATAGAGCAGAAAGAAGGAGAGAGTAACAATACATGGAAATGCAACAAACAAGGTGAGAAATGTCCACTGGGGGAAGAGAACACCCTCAACCACCAGGTCATTTGGTTCAACTGAACCAATCCTGTCAGTCTCCCTGGAGATGTCTGAAACTCCCATGGACTTTACGGCACAGAAAGTGTTTACCCAAATGAAGAGTGTATTAACTGATCATTTGCTAACCATCCCACCTTTTGGAGATATAATTTGAGCTCAGGTAATCTGTAAAAATTAATAGTGGCAGTTGTCTACTTTTTTTCACTGTCCTGTAGCTACCTTTCTTCTATGTGCTAGCTCAGCATGATAAGCTTCTGATAATTAAAGGATTCTTTTTTCCATGCCTTGATCTTCACAGTAGAAGAAACAAAAAGCTTTTATATTTCAGCAGTGTAAACATGCAAGTTGCACAAGAAAAGTAGAACACCAAACACTATTTGCTATTTAAATATCTCAGTGATTCTGTACCATTGTAACACATGTATTTGCATCTTAACCAAAAATCTCAGGATGTCTCTATTACTTTTGGATAATTCCCAACTACTATAGTATTCAACATCTTCATTCAGTGGAAATTTATCTTCAGAAACTTCTCAAAGATCTCTGTTTCACAGTAATTAGAAAGAATCCCAGACAGTTGTCAGATCCACACTGCATGTCAGTTTACAAAAGCAGTGAAAGAAAGCAATAAAAGACCGCAAACCTTACCATCTAAGCAAACTGGGAGATATATGGGCAAAATGAAGTCTGGCTGCAAAAGATTTTGCAAGACAGAGTTGCATGACATGCATCAGATCAAAGTTTTGAGGTCTTCTGGAAAAATTGCAAATCTGCTCATTTCAGCAGGGAGGAGTAATGCTACTTATTGTTTTTTAAAAGGGAAATTTTCCTTGTAGTCTAGTTTCCTGAAGTGCCTTGTGACAAAGATAATGCTATAAAACTACAGGAAGTGGCTAGCCTTTGCTTCACAGCATGTAGCGTGCCTGCAACAGAAACCGGTAGTTTACTTAGAGAGCCACTGTTATTTTCTTTGCATCTGGTATGAAGCAAAGTTATATGGGGCTACAGTGTAGACCTGCCTGTGTCTCACTTTGTTTCTTTTCCTAAGAAACCATGGCTACTGTAAAGAAAAATTTTATCATCAAAAATACATCTGCAATTTTACCATCATAATAAAACCAAAAGAAAATAATAACAAATTGGTTTTGACTACCCTAGATCATCCTAGCTTCACAAACTGTATTATATAGTAGGGTTAAAGTATTTTTCCCCTTGATATCATTAGAAAAGCATCCTGGTTTTCAATATTCTTTCTCTTTTGCTGTTTACAGAGTGTTGATAACGACAAGATTAATCTTATGACAACCATGCATCAGAAGTCAATTAATTTAAAATAATAAATGCATTTAAAGTTGTTATAAAAGGGATTAATAGTTAGAATTTGGGCATTAGATATGTATGCAGCTTAAATAATAAGCTGCTTCATCTCTATATGAAGTCAGTGAGCATATTTTGGTACTCGGTAACACTGGTTAATTTACAGAGGTTTAGATAATGAAATTTAGATGAAAACTTTAGCTATAAAACCCTTTCTCATTAAAGCAGTGAAGTGTTTTCTTCATTTTAAATATATTTAAATTAAACTTGAGTGCATAAAGTGTTACACAAAGAACAAGTATCTCAAGTTTTTACTTCTTTGTGAAATAAACCCGAATTCAGAACCCATAATAAACAGAATTAGTCTAACCCTATAACAAAGATGTTGTCTTTGATACCAGGTTCCTTCAAGACAATTTACAATTATATCAATTCAGTGGAGTTATTGCAGATTTATTCCAGTGTCACTGCATCATTAATAAAAGTAAAAATCCAGAGATGGAAACAGTTTGGAAATGCTCTGACTGGTCTTCTGCAATGCCTCCAACAAGTGTTCTGTCCCTCTGTGGTGCTTTCCCTTTCCACCTGCCCCCATCCATCCCTCCACATTTTCCTGCTCCCACCCCAAAGCCAAAGAGATTAAGACTCCACACGAGTGCTGTAAGGACACAGGGATCAGCACCCCCTCCTAATGTAATTGTGGCTGTCATCTCCCTGCCTGAAAGTTTGACATTGCAATGCCTACTTTTCCAGAGAGAAGGCTGAAAATGCAGAGATCCAGTGCCTCCATCTTGTAGACAGAGTACATCCTAAATCATAAAATACAATATAAATTATAGAGGATGATACACGAAAGGGAACATAAAGGCATTAGCAGCTGATTGCTTAACTGAAGGTATTGATTCAGATGTCTAGTGAAGGACAGTAAATCTATTTTTTTAGGCAGTCACGTTTACTGTGGTGTTACTAACTTAGATTTTTATCTAAAGCAAATTCCTTGTATGCTACTAATTGATAATAGTTTATTTTAATGAATACAGGCATTGTACAAGAAAGGTGAGTTAATGTTGCCTTGGGAATATTAACAATTGGCATCCTACTACAAATGCACAAGCCTGAAGATTTATATATGTTGTATTAGCAGACAGTTGAAGGGATTTTTTTCTTTACTATGCTGTAGCACATGAATTTGAAGTAAAAGTTTTCTCATTCAGTTCTTTGGAGTCTTCTGCAGTGCATAATTGATCTTTCAGTTTAACAGAATCAAAGTTCTCAATCACAAATGAGACTAAAGTCCAACTCCTGCCTCTCTTAAACAGTAGCCAAAGAGATATCGAATCATGCTTACACTGAATGTACATTTCCAAATGACAGATAGCATTGACGTCAATCCCAGTGCAAGGTCATGTGGACTGCCCAGCAATCTTTTTATTTGATCTTTCCAACTGACTTCATGCAATACTGATTGCAAGGGTTACTCTACGCCAGGTAAAAATAGCAAAAATCAAATCAGGATTTACTACAAACTTGCAAGGACTGCCACAGTTTTAGAAGATCACACACCTTGCTTCCGTGTCAACATTTCAGAAAGCTTTTTAACATAGACAAAGCTGGGAGCAGATGAATAGCTGTAGTATAACACATAGACATGAAAGGACTGTTTTTATTGTAGGTTCTGAATTGAGAGATCTGCAATTTTTAAGCATCCCTTGTTTGTACCTTAAGTCCCGTTCTACACCCAAATGTATAAATGTGCAGTATCCATCTAAGGACGCAACACTTTATTTATACGGGGACTTTAGTTATACCTGAAGTATTTGGAATCAAACGTAGTTTATTGAAATTCTTGGGATTTGCAGAAACTTCACCATTTCCTTTGGCTCTAGATCCTGATAAAAGGGAAAAGATGTACATGGAACCATGTGGTGCTCTGGCAGCATGGCAAGGGCCTGCCAGCACTGTGGTACCTTCATGCCTCCATGCGTCTGCTTTCGTGGAAGTGATTATTTAACAGAGGAATTTATTTTTCACCTAAACTGCAATTCTTTCTTAACTATGTCAGATCTGTATGCAAATATAGCCATGGAAAATGGGTGGATGCACAGGGAGCTCTTTTCTGATGAGGCAACACAGTGGCATGCCTTGTTAGAAACTACCTTTTATGGTCAGGGGCAGGTCAGAGCGGGAACCTGCAAGGCTCCCACTTGTGAAACATCAGGGGAAAGGCAGGACTTCAGAGGGGTTCATCTTGCACCGTAAACCTGCTACATAAGGGGAACTTCTTCCCCAGCTGCAAAGCTGTGCCTCTGTAAAGTAAGAGAGAAGATAATTAGTAAGTTAGAGGAGACTGGGCAGGAGGAAGTGCAGCCTTGCACTTCAGCAATCAGTGCTTTCTCCACAGAGAGGAGAATCCTGGGTCTTGCTGCCTGCTCCCAGGGTGATCAGAGGTTGTGCAAAATCACATCAATGAATCTTGGAGCCCCCGGATCTTCCTTTCTTCCCTTCCCTCTCCAAAGGGGTAAGAAAGCCTGCATCACAGCACTCGGCACCTGTGCTTCACCAGACCAACGGAGGCTTCTCTGGGGAGAAATTACATTTTTATACCAATGTGAACATTGATTTTTTTCTTCTAACTGTTCAGCTACACTAACAGGCACATTTTTGTCTTTTCGGTGCTGCAAGACAAACCTTCAAATCTTTTGCTCTAGACTTTAACCATAAATTCAGTTCTTCACCATTAATATCTGTCAGTCAGAATACTCTCTTCTATACCACCAGAGAGCCTAGGATGGACATCCCCCCTCAGAGAGACTAAAGCTCTTATCCAGCATATATTATTTTGTTATAAAATAAATCTGAATATTATTCCTTTCTAAGGAATCCTACTCCACAGGCCTATATAAAAATGTAGCTACTTTTATTTCTAATGAGCATTGTTTTCCTAATATGAAGAGTTGGCCTAAGTACAGCTTATAAGCTTTTGTCATCCTTTTAATAACTTGGTTTCAGTATTAAAAACTACCCCTCTGGTATTACAATGGGTCCAACCAGTGTGACAGGTTCCTGTGCAGGTTCGCAGAACTTGTAATTCTTGTTCCTTTTCTTGGGCTTACTCAGTTGCACTTTCCCTGCTCCTTGAGCAATCCACAGAGTTTGGAGCCCTTTGAGTAATCAATAAGTAATAATGGTGACTTCTGGAGAGCTAAGTCTTGCCACTTGCTGCCACCATGCAGGCATGAAGATTTGGGAGTGGAAGAGTTAATTTGACTGAATTAGCATGTACTTGGGGATCCATTCTCAGAGACTATGAGACACCAGTATGGTATTTAGCTATTCTTGCTCTTCTTCATTCCACTCTCAAATTTCATACTCAGAAGAGCTAAAAATCTCAAAACAAAAAGATACATTTTACTGTAAAACCACAGACAGATTCTCATGAACAGACAGAGCAAATTTGAAGCACGGAGATGACATCCTTGCTGTTTGTGGGTGGTCATCATGCAGCAGGGGCACTTTTGGTTCTCACTCCGGTACCTAGACCAGCACGAGTCAACATCCTAGATGCACAAACCCAGGAACAGCAGGAACACATTGATGGTTCTAGATTCAAAGTGCTACACCCCTATCCCACAGTTTTTAATAATTTTCTGTACCAAAACTGACAAAAACTGATCCACTCAATTCTGGCAGTGAGATTCTTCAAGGCTGTGAAGACTATTGGTAGTGAAAACTGAAGCAGATGCCAAGAGGTAGAGTCAGGGACCTAAATGAAACATCCATCTATGTAGTTTTGGCCACATTGCTTAAAGTGCTGCCGGACAAAGATTTCCATTTATAAGTTTAGATATTGTTATCATTAAGGAAACAAGAAAATGGGCTTCTGCTGCTGTGCAGAAGCAAACCTGGTTTATTAGGCTACACAAACCAGATCTGTTTTCTCCATTTTAATAATTAAATTGAAAACATGTTACTTTATATCGCCACACTTACAAAGACAGCAGAAATAAAATGTCTGAAAATGGTGTTGTCCCATTTTGTGATTTGTTTTAAATAGCTTTTTTTTTTATTTCTGGCTGATGTAATTGTTTATAGTTATTTAAAATAACTATTACGAATCATTATCTTCAGATATTATATTTGGTCCAGATAGCTGCCATTTTATTAATACCTAAATTGAATTAAGATTCATGTGAAAACAAGCTACCTTATCTGCTTTATGGATAAAGTAAAATAGGGGGTAAAATGTGAAGTATAAGGAATGAGAGGCAGTGACAACCGCCCTAGAACTTAACCCATTACTTTTCTCCTTAGCAAAAATAGCTGAGATTTCAAAGCATTTCTTTCAATCCACATAAGACTGAATATTTTGGTAGAGAAAAAGGTGGCCTGATGTTTCAGACACCATCTGCAATGCTGGAAAGTCCAGACCAGAAATTCTTTTCAGCTTCATCCAGAGCAGGCAGTTTCACCTACAGGACTTCAAGCTACAGGTTGGGAGTGCCCTGCAGATCTGGAAGATCTGAAGTCACTGTACTTTTCCATCAACAGATAAGACTATGGAAAATGCACAGAATTTTTTTTTATAGCAAATCTTTTCCAACTCAACTGTTGTAAAGAATGGAAAAGAAAAAAAAAAAGGAGTAATTAATATAGGGGACATCCAGACACAAAATTATTACAAAACTGCAGTAAACTCCTCTCAAACCAAGGGAAAGTGGAATTCTCTTCAATCAGATAACAGGAAGAACAACATCTCTGTGTACATGTTCTGAACTGAATTTTGAACCTAAAACAACTCTACATAAATTAAGGGGTGAGTGGTCCTCCCTAAACACTCTAAGAGAAAGGCAGTACAGTTCTCAGCTTCATGTTGTTAGCCATAATAGTTCTCAAGTCCTGATATATGTTATTGTCATCAGCGATGTTATTTTTACTATTAATCTCTGACTATGTACGTCAGTCTCACGACTTCTGAGGCCAATATAAGTGACAGAAATTGTCAGGAAAAGAATTAGCTTGAGAAAAATAACAATATTTTAAAAATAAACAGTCCTTAACTGTTGTTGTCTTCCAAGCTAATCTCTAGATATTCCTTGAAAATTAAATTGCTGTCAATTACTTTCCAGTGTTCAAAACAATCCTGGATTCAGCTGGCATAGACTTAACCTTCCTCCTAGCAGCTGCTGTGCTTTGGATTTAGTATGAGAATAATGTTGATAACACATATTATTTTAGTTGTTGCAAAATAATGCAAGTCAAGGATTTTTTCACCTTCCCAAAGAAGCTGAAGGGGGGCACAAAGAGGACAAGCTGGCTAAAGGAGCATTCAATACCACAGGTGTCATGCTTAGTGTATTAATGGGGTTTGGACAGGGGAGGCTGGGGCATGGCAGGAATCCATGACTGCTGCTTAGGATGGGATGGACAACTGATCATTGGGTGGTGAGAGCAACCGGTGTTGTATCACTTTGTTTTGTTTTGTTTTACCATTATTATTTTTTCCTCTTCTGTTACTGTTGGTTTAAACAGTCTTTATCTCGAACTGTGACTTCTTCTCCCCGTTTTCACCCTCTTCTCCTTACCCTACTGGGGGCAGGGAGCACAGAGTGGATGAATGGCTGCGTGGTCCTACTTGCCATCTGGGCTTAAACGACAATAAAACCTGAAGTATCTTACAGCACGTATATTTCACAGCAGATCAATTTTCATATGCAAAATGCACATCATCTAACATAATGACACTGCATTTTTAATGTCACACACTATACATACATGTATTTAAAACAAGTAGATGAATTTCTTCTTCATTCCTATATGGTTCTGTAATATGCTATATTTATTATCCACTATAAAGTACTAGTAGACACATAAAATAAAATGTGTGCTATATTGATTCCTAGTAACTGTAATTGAAATATTCTGTATCTGAAAAATTGGAAAGCAAATAACCATGTACAGATCAAACCTACAAAGCAACACATTTTCAGCAAAAGCCAATAGCACATTTGGAACGGAAAAAATAATCTGATATAAAGCTGAAGACTTCTTGGATACTGCTCACCGTCAATAAACATTACCCATTTGGATGTTCTCAGAAACAGCAACATACAAGAAGCATCCAGATTTTACAACTGGCATTATTCTTGTGTTTGAATAAACATTTCCTTTTCTAACCACAGTCCATTCATTTATTTGCTTGTGCTCATATTTCCTTTGGAATCTCTAACTGTTATGGAAAAATCCACAGCCAAAAGGGAGGCATGAGGAACAAATGGCAAAGTTTCCACATAGAGCTCTGTCACTGGTATGGCATGTTGCAGACCTGTGGATGTCCCTAGAGCCACCACTGTCAGCAACATCAGCACTATCTGTGGTATTTGTAGCATGTTGATCAGTATCTCAGCACCAAAGGAAATATTTTTAAAGGAGTAAAGTAGAGTCAAAACATTATCTTTGATCTTTTCAGTCAAGCTTGAGCTTCAGCTTGTGTCTCCTTCTCTTTCAGTTTTCACTTAAAGTCTTTGGTAAAAAGTTTATGGTGGAAAGAAATTGAATTTGCCATTAGCTCTGGAAAAAGACAGTCTAGGATTTATCCAAATCTCCCTGGCAGAGAGGAGTAGAAAGCCCTTCGTGGGAGTTCCTTAGCTAATGCAGAGTTGGGAGTTTTGTTCCTAAGGGAATTCACCTCATCCCATCACATTTTAGAAACTCATCTAAAATACTTACAAAGATTCATTGTGTTTTGAAATGGTAATAATAATGCGTACTTCATATCTATTTGTATATATACGTTTGTGGTTTTTATGTGTTCTCATAGAAGAAAAAACTGCTTTCTCCAGCTTTCCCAAAACAACCTTCATCTTTTTTCCATGCATCATATCCTAAAAACAGCACAATGTGCTGAACAATTATCTCACTCAGAAAAGTTCTCAAGAAATAATAGAAATGCTTTTAATGCAATTTGGCTTCCCAAAGGATATTTCTACATGGATAGATGCTTTCTGAGGCAGGCTGGCCTTGAAACAAGATGCATCTAGACTGAGCTCCATTATGCTGTCTCCTGTTCCTTACATATGGAATTGCAATATTATGGTCCAAGCAAAGGTCTTTTTAAAATCTTTGCTACTGTTTTAGTACACCATTGTTTTACAGTAGAATTCAAGGCAACAAAACTCATTGCAAATGTCTTGTGGAAGTTTTACTCTTGGTACCAGTTGTTATTGTTACTCCAAAGACTATGATTAGCATAATGCATTGAGAACAATAGCACTAGTAAGAAAATTTTCATTAAGTATTCAGTGTGATTTTCCTAATGTGAGGATCAAAGCTCATGCAGAAGGACAGAAACCTACACTTGATTAATCTTAGAAGAATTGTGTCAAGGATGCATATTTCAAGATATTTACATCTCACTGTGCTTTAGTACTTATGTAGAACACCCAGGAGGATATTATGAGGTTCTTTTGATTTGACAGAGAGATCAGATTCTGGTGAAGATGTGAAAGTGGTATTCAACTGTGATTTGAATCACAAGAGGCTGGTCCCAAAGAGAAAGAGATATTTGATAAAGCAGAAAAACAGTCCTCATTGGAAAGGAAACTCAAAGCTTATTGAAAGTTTCTCCTATGTCTTGTTAGAGTGCTTTTTCATATTCTCAGTGCTAAACCTGGAGGGAGTATGCCTCCAAGTCCAGCTGGCAGTGAAGAAGACGGTGATGTACTATTTTGCAGAAGTGGACTCGCTCATTTCCTAGGCTCCTAAGGGCATTTTCACCCAAAAAAGCCTTTGCTCTAGCAGGACTTGGAACACTGGATTGGCAGTTATGTTTCCGGCTTCCCTCCTTTGGCAAATTGCTTTGCTGTGACTTTTGGAAGTTAGTACTAAAGGTCTTGACTTGTTAAAAGGCTTCAGAAAATGTTTTGTGAATAATGCGCTGCAGAAGACTGTGACGCACAAGAAACTTTTCCAATGTCTGCGTGCAAGGCATGGACTCTTTCGCTGCTGGGGCCACTTCCAGTCCGATATTATTATTCCAGCTAGGACACTGGTAAACAAAAGCTTGTTCTTGTCTGCACTAAATGCTGACTAGTGTTAGTGCCTTCCTAGCTGAAATAAGTTAGCTTTGCAATTCAAGGCCTTTTGGCTATGTAGGCAAATTCCCAGTGACTGGAGGACACAGAGGCACACTCTGAGGTCCAGAGTACCTAGAAGATGGCACACTTCAGAAAATGGCATACTTGTTCTGAAGAAAACACCAATGATTTTGATCTGTACTTTTATGAATCTTTCTCAACCATGACAAAGACAAATCCAAGCCATCTTTTTTGCCCTTTGACCCCAGACTTCCTGGTTTATTTATTGTTTATGAATACCTTAAATTTTAGTTGTCTTGCTCTACAAGGAACAATTTATGCAGTCCTTAGAAAGACCTATTGTTCAGGACTTAGTGACAATGTTTCCTGCAACTGGCAGAACAACATGCAATGTTCTACCCATAGAAGTTTTATTACTGTAAGACAATAGCACAACAGGCCCATCAAACAGATGGATCAAGTGCAATCCCCTCTAAATGAAAGCATGTAAACCAGGAAATCTGGGATTTTTACAAGGCGAAGCTGTAAATGAATTTAGTAGAACTACATAACAAAGTTTAGAGATATAAAACATAAACATACCCATGAATTCAAGGATAGTCTTTGATCTCAGCTGACATCATCAGTATGCTTGTCACTGAATGCCTTCAAGGAAAAGCCCACTTGTCTCAGAAAAACTGTTACCACCGCCATCATATCTGGCAACGGAACATTAATACCATGCATGGGGTTTTTATAATTCTCAGTAGAGTAACAGTTAACCAGGTCTTTGGACTTGGAAATCTTAAAGAACTTTATAAATTCCAGTTAGTATCATCATACTCATAGAGTTGGGGAAATCTGAGGTTCAGGAAAGTGATGCAAGAAGAGTAAATTTTCATTTTGATCTGCAGCGTGGGTTGAATTTCCCTGCAAATACTCCACATTGACTCTTATTTGCCATCCATATTAAGATGAGCAGAGGAGAGACAAGTGATTGGTATCTAC
The DNA here is from genome assembly GCA_013400055.1 of Nycticryphes semicollaris. Lineage (NCBI taxonomy): Eukaryota > Metazoa > Chordata > Aves > Charadriiformes > Rostratulidae > Nycticryphes > Nycticryphes semicollaris. The sequence goes on from VXBJ01005582.1 coordinate 12,447, forward strand.
ACCCAGGGTGATTCACAGCCTCTTGCCACATGAAAAGCGAAGTATGCACAGAGGAAGAAGAAACAAAGTTTTCCATTTACAACAGTTCAAAGCTGTTGATAAAAATGCAAGTACTTGGGTTTTAACTGCTTCTCTAGAAGCTTAGTTCAGCACACTACAAAACTGAAAATCTGAATTATGAACAATAATTCTGTGAAGAGTTCTTCACATAAGAAGATGGGTAATCCTTTTCTGTCCCCAGAAATATTAATAGGGGCTTTTAAAATTAAATTCACAGGTTACAGCTGTTCAGGACAACCAGAAGAGCAACTTCACTAAAAGTATTGGGAGCGGAAGGAAAGCCAGGTTAAAACTAATTCTTTCCAATGTAGAGTTGTTATTTTTATGGAAATAGTTCCAAAGGTGGCTAAATGCAAAAAGATTTTGTTATCCATTGCTTGGATTACACTGCTGCTTGAGTACCTACATCAGAAGTACATGAACAGCCAGACATCCACAAGTAAATAAGGAAAGGCATGTTCAAAAGCTTCCTTTTTAAACAAGATCACATGAAAAGCATCTTAAAACCTTGAGTCAGAACTACCATTTTGCATATGATTCTTGTGACAACCTCATGAATATATATCCTAATATTAAAGTGAATAGCACTTTCCTGCCCCCCACTGCATTCAACTCTGATACAAAATATTTCTGTTAGGATATTTAAAATGGCAACTGTTCTGAGGGCTCTCTTATACCAAAATCTAGAAAAAGAAATCAGCAAAAGAAAACTGTGTCTAAATTAAAGAACTTATCTGAATCAAGCATGGACACATTTATCTATATGCATCTTTAGAAATAGCCTCAAAATTAATTTACCTTATTTATTCATGTATTTGAAATACCAAACTGTCAGCAAAAGATATTTAAATCACAAAGTCTTATTTTGGAACAAATCCTACCTCATGATCACAAAAGAACATGTTGGGAATTACAGAATACTTTAAAAGGGTCATTGGACAGTTGAGAGTTGGCAGTGCATCAAGTTTCAGGTGTGATGAATATGAGTTCAATCTCTGACATTTTGCACCTCAGAATCAGTGTCAGAAACTAGTGTCAGAAACTTCCACAGATCAACTTCTATCAAATTACTTCAGGGTCTCCTTGTGCTGAAAACAGTACTTTTAAATTTTGTTTATTGTTTTACCCTCAGCAACTCTAAAAAACCATTTGTCAAACTTCAGAGAAATCCACAGGAGATGCCAGCACAGTAAGATAGCTTTCACAGCAGCTGGCAGAGGCCAGGATATTCATCTGTTGTAAAAGCAGTTACACTGAAATCCTACAAGTTGCTACAAACAAGTTTGATTACAATATGAAGTCACTGTGAGGTCAGTCATAATCGACAGCAAACCCTGCCTGTTACTAAGTCAAGGTAAATAGCAATAAACTGTGTCTATATTAGGCTTATTTTGAGGTTTAGCTAGTTAATCTTTCTCTAACCTCACTCCACAGTCCTAAAATAGACTAACATCAAAAGTCTTTTGAAAACTTTTATAGGATTGTGACACACAAGCCAGTAATTTCACCTTGCTAGTATTCACATGCAAAACTTGCTCTTATTCTTTGTTTCATGAGAACTGGTTACAAATTTTAAAAAACAAAAAAAGAACCAAAATTAAAGAAATGGTAATTTCTTTTGTTATGCCTTGCAGCCATTTCTCCGTCAAATTTCATAGTTTATAAAAATTACTGCAAGGAGACATTTCAAAATGCTAGAATACAACAAAAGAACAACATTGCGTGTAATTCTTTGTCTCGCACGGCTCCCTCAGCTTGCAAAAGTTTTCCAAGGCCTATGCTTTCTAGACTTGATTTAATAACCCTAAATATTTCAGGGTTGTCAACACTTCACTGGTGACTTATCTTGTCCATCTTGAATATCATGAAATTCCTTAAGGGTTACTGAGGTGCCACGCCAAGAGTCTTTCTGCTACTGCTTTGTTCTGCCAGGGCAGCCTTTGTAGTCTGACAGTGAGCAGTTTTATCTTTTCCAGGAATACACATTGTCAACATTTAAGCCATTCTAAAGGAAAATCAAACTGAAAACACCAAGGAATCAGGCAATGATCAATACTCAAAAGCTTCCTTAAAAGTTTTAAAGATTTTTTTCAAGAAAAGAACATGTAAGAAAGCAACGTGTTTAATGAAATTAGATCTGCATTATGAGCAGCTTCTGACAGAAATTGCTGCTTTTGGTTAAAACGTAAAACAACAAAATACCATTGAAAATGTCAAGCAATAAAACACCATTGATATTGCTATTGACAATGTCCTATTTGTATATCTCTGAGAAGCTAAGCAGTGATTTATTCAAAGATAGGAATGAAAAATATTATAAAGTGATCCCTGCAGCAAGAAGTCCTATATATTTTTCTTGGCAGTTTGTCTCTATTATTGTCTGCAGTATTTTACCAAAAAAATCATTGAGGCATCAGACAAAATCCCTCGGCATTCACTGGCAATTCAAACAGAGTATAAGGCAGAGTTCCCACCCTGAGGACCTGTCAATTTAAGCAGTCAACACAGACAAAAGATAGGGAGAAAGGAGGTTATTATTGGAAGGTTAAGGGGAAAGTCGGTGTAAATATTTTTAGGTCCTAAAACTTAATTATAAATACCCTTCTTGGATTTATGAGTGCATATCTCTCTTAAACTTCTACTTGTCCACAAAAGCATGACCATAGGTGACTTGGCCAAAGTTACAGAGTGTCTATAGCAGAACCAGTTGTGACACCTTAATTTTTACAGTGTCAGTCAGCCTGAATCATTTCACTGCTTTACTGTTTGTTGACATCATTATCCAGCAACCACCAATTGAATATTTATATCACAGTAACGTGGGTAAGTCCCATCTAGACCACATCATCAGAAGATCGTCCATCTTTCCCTGCCCCTTAGCCCCAAGTCAGAGTCGCAGCACACTGATAATTCAGTTCCTTTTTTACTCCTTGAAGATTCTCTGAGTGCTTTGATCTCCTGAAATTTGGGTCTACTTACGACTGTGAGACATACTGAAAATCTAATCTTTCTCACAGAAGACAACTGCCCTGGCAAATGAGGGAGTTGTATGTGTTCACAGAGTGACTAGGAGAAAAATTCTGGGGACTAAAGAGGAGTGGTGCAGTAGGCAAACCTGGAATACAATAGTTAATGGGCATTTCATATGTACTTTCCTCTGGTTATAGACATGATGATAAACTAATTAAAGGCTGAAAGGGTGAGGATGGGCAAGAAAGCCAGCACTTTGGGGTTTGAAATATTTTGAAAACTAAAATTATCTTTGAAATTTACATTTTCCAAGGGACGAATTAAACAGTGGATTTTTTTTTTTTTTAAATAAGCATGATAGGATGATAATTTGCTTTACAATTTGTATTTTTGCAGGGTATTTTATGCCCACACAATAGAAAAATAGCAAAAGCTGAGAATGATAGATTGAGAGGGTATTTTCCCATTCTATTTCTTCTTTATTGCTTTTCAAGAGAGTCTCTGAACTTACAAATGAACCTGTGGAGGCAGGAAAACTATCTGAACTGGCTTGCTTTGCAGTTATATTTATCTCGTAACATTAACTGAAGCTCCCTCCTAACCTGCATAAGTAGTATCTCTGTAGCCTCAAGCAATGAAGCCTGCTACTCTGGTTTTCAAAGGTCAAACTGAAGGATTTGGTGTATTTGCTTTAATATGGGCTTTCCAACTCAGGCATTTAGGGAATGATGCTCAGATGTCTTCCAGCAAACCTTCCACACCTTGGGAAGGGCTAGTGGTGGAAAATAATACTGAGGTTTATGTGCATGCTTCAGGCAGAAAAAACACAGGCGCTATATACAAAAAGAAAGAAAGATCAAAATGATGTGACAAAGGTGGAATTTAGATACCTACACCCTCTGGCAGTCCCAGTAAACACCCTGTTCATTTGAAACAACAGCATAAATTGGTGCATGTAGGAAAACCCTGGTGGAAGTGTCCTATGCCAAAAGGGCAGGTAAGGGTTGCACAGGCCAGCAGTGAACCCATGTTGAGGAGGCAGGTGCTAAGAGTCTGGCAATACTCTCAGCGACACACAGTCCCTGAAATGCCTGTAGTATGCAGCTGCCTTTCTGCCTGTCTTCCAGGTCCAGTAATGAACTAGGATGAACCACCCATATTTTGTTGCCTTTTGCAACTACCTTTCCTTGCCTGTGACAAAGAGAGACCAAATGCCCTCCTCAAGCTTGGTGTTTTTCACTGAGGCACAGAAAAATAGAAGTCAGGCCTGGGAGCTTTTGCATTTTGATCACTGTAATCTCATCTAGGATCAAGACCTAGACATCAAACGGGCAAGATCAGACCTACATACAACTGCCCAAGTATCCCTTTAGGCAGCATTTGTGTACATACTTCCACGAAAGCATCCAGTCAGCATCCCTTCCAGCACCAGATGGAGGAACTATGGCTCACTAGGCAGCAAAACAAAGTACCAATGTGTGGTGAGAAGCACTCTCTTTCCTGATTGTCATGAGCAATGTTCCAGATGGGGAAGTGCTAAAAAGTTACCTTTCATAGAGCCTCGTGACTGGAGCAAAAGCCATATATCAGTAACCTTCAAATAGACCCAAACAAAATAGCCTGCATACTCAGATCCTGAGTAGATAGGAGAGTGTTGAAGCCAGTTCTGGTTTCAACACTGTAGCTCCAAAGAGAAGGTGAAGTACAGAATTACTCCTGAACTTTTAATTTGGATTTAATTTTGGATTTAATTGGTAATTGTCAGTGGTTCTAGGGGTCTACAGATCACCCTTCAAAGGCATCTGAGGCAGGCAATAGTCTGCATAGCTTTCCTTTTAAACATTGTCTGTTTTTTCAGCCTTGTGGTGTTTACATTGAGCATCAGAAGGGGATGGTCTTCTAACATCTTGTTCATTGTTTCTGCAGTCTTTATCCCTTCATTGTTTGTTGCCTAATAGTTATGCAGCATTGCAATGAACCCACTGAAAATGGCTTCATACAACATGCAGCAGCCAAACCAATGGCTTGTAAATTATGAAATGTGCTGTTCCCAGCAACCTCTGGGAGAACACATTGTTATCATCCCATAACAGGATTCTGCAGGAGAGGTAAGTGATTATAGCCAGGGAGCACAAATTCACTGCAAAATATCATTTTGCATAAGGCCACTACAGGAGGCCTGAAGCAGGTGACACTGGGGCAGCTTGGGCCTCCAAATTTAAGGGGCAATCAGAAAATATTTTGCTACAGAAATAAGGCTAGACCATACAGGAGAACTCACAGGCATTGGAATGCAGCCTGCATTTCTGCTATTCTATGATGAAAAGCCACCACAGGCCCTGAAAGCTGTTTTGCCATATTGCCAAATAGCCCTTATTCCAGTAAAGCTAATTAGTTTGGATCCAGCATGATGCAGACTTGGCTATACTTTCCAGTTGTTGGACTGGATCCTTTGCCTGCTGTCTTATAAATCCGTGCACTGGGTTGTACCATAGGCTCACACAGGCAAAGAATCTTCTCTCTTAGACTCTGCTAGAACAACCTTGATGACCTCAGAGAGGCTGCCAACAGGTAAGTAAGGGTGAGACCATTGTATGATTCATGTGCAAACCCTCCCCCAATCACCTTATAAAGCAAGAGGATTAAGAACAGGAACCCCGTGACTCCTTGAATCCCGTTCTGGTTTGCATTCCCAATATCTTTGTTTGCCATGCTGCTAGGTGTTCTTCCTACATTCCACATCCATTCTACACTGCTGTCAAGAGATTAAAAAAAAATTTATTGCCAATTAAATTTTAATAATGGCCTGAGCCAGGCACAGTGTCATTACTTATCATGCCCAATTGACATACTTCTGCTAATATATATACATGTTTGCAAGTGTGCAGGCTATTCTAGGGTGTGGGTTAATGCTGAAGATGGAAGCACACACCTAAGTGCTTGCTTTCCATTTGTTATTTAACTGGGATTTCAACTGCGGTTCCAAAGGATGAAACACCAAGTACTTGTAAAAACAAAACAACAAAAAAATCAAAATCACAGAATTTTCCCTCATTCTGAGACAGTCAAGTAAAAAGAGAGTATTGATCTAAAAGAATTCCCAGACCAAATTCTTCATAATACTTTATTCTTAATTACTGCTGTAGTATCAAGGGAGCTTTTTAAAAAAATGGCCTCCAAGCATTTACAAGTCATTTAAGCTCAATATGGTAGATGCATAATAAACAAGCCAAGAACAATGTACAGTAAAAGGCTTCAATGACAAAAGAAAAACTGGGGAAGAACTGAAGCATTAACTCCACATTTATGCTCCAACAACAGTACCACCCCCCTGCACACACAAGAGCATGCCCTCATGTTTAACACTTTCTTTTGGCTATCTCTGGGTTTCGGATATTATTCTCAGGCACCTGGCTGTTCTCACACACTGTGCAGGAAGCTTGAGTACATAAGCACATCTCTATTCAGAATATCACTGTGGGAGCCAGATGCTGAAAAAGTCAGCTGCTTTGGCACCAGAGCTGTTAATATCTCAATTTCATACTGGATCTAACCCAAAATTTTCAGATGCAGTAAAAGAACTTAGCACAGTTAAAGCCAGAAGAATTAAGCTGATTAACACTGGCTATAGAACTGGTCCAAATAGTACAATATATCATGTAGAGCTTTTGGACATCTAATGAAGTCTTTCCATTGAATTCAAAAGACATTCATTCCCAAATTCTGTGAAAAGAACATTGCCAGGTGTATTTATAGCAAGTATTTTCTTTTCTATTATTTAACACCATCATAAAAATCTGAATATATTTTTCCTTTTCAATTATTGATTTCTTCCCCTTCCTATTTCTTTGTTTTTAAATATAGTTTCTGTCATATCCTAAAGTTTCTGGAACAATGAGTGGGTTTTTATCAGTTTTATGCAGCGAAAACTAGAGTTGACACTTGCCAAATCAATTCTGGCTTTATTATAACACCTCTCAACAGTCAGTGCTGGCATGAGCGCTCAACTAAGGTCTGATTTTCATCTTCCCTACTCTGACAGAAAAAGAAATAATCAAATAATCAGCTCAATAAAACACTCTGTAGTTTAATGTTCATTTTCGTGAGAAGTCCGATTTTTCCTCTGTCAGTGTAAACCGGTCACACAACATGTAGTCATGTGCTTGTACTTATGTGCATGCTGCCTTAAGAAGTGAAAGTCATTACTTCTGCTGCAACATTTGCCTTCTGGGTGGGGAAGTCCCCAGACTTGTGCTGATGACTCTGCTCTCTGACCGCTGGCTTTCTGGGACACCCTGCTGTCAGACTTCTCTGGGGCTAACTTGAAGACTTTTTATTCCTCCTTTAGACTTACATCATAGGAGTAGGTCACAACTGACCTTTGGAAACACGTGGTATGCCTAGCAATATCTTTTACTATATATAAGAAGTGACTACCATCCACTTCATCAATTGTAACCATTATTCTAAAGAGTTTTGTCTAAGGGATGAGTGTGCTGGGTTTAAAAGATGTGACTGTCATACTTGAAGAAAATTTATGGCAGAACACACCATAAGCTTGTTCACAGCTTTTCCCCTTCTTTGCATGGAAATTAGCCTGTATCTAAGCTTGGGCTCCTGTAAACAGCTAAGTGTTGTATGGAATAATGTTCAAGTGAGCATCTTTAAAGCCAGCTCTAAACTATACTGCAGTCTATAGTAGTCTCTGCAGAGCTGATTTAGCTGTGTGGTGAGCAGATGATGGAGAAGAGGAAAGGGTAAATGTCAAAAGGAAAAAAGGATAAAGAAAAAGAGGAGACAGCTGAACTATTTGAGGTTAACAAAGTCAATAAAACATATAGATTTAGATCATTGAATCACACTGAGAAAGGGGAGGTTCCTTGCAACTCAGACATCAGACTGCTCTTCACAGCCATGGTCGTCCAAGCTATGGGTTAGGTTCTTCAGTTTCAAGTGATTTTCCCTCTCCTGTACCACTGTTCACCCTCTGTGTACCACCACGGTCCTTCCTTCCTCTCTCAGTGATTCTAGCTGGCCTAGACAAGGACAAAGACAAAGCCAGATCACTCTGCTTTATATATCAGAGTAGAGAAAACATCACTCAGACACATGATTGTGCAATCTGAAGGAGCAAATTGGTGCATGCTTAATTGTATTTAAAGTAAGCCAGAGCAAGCCTTGGATGCCAGGAGATGTTGAGGATCTTCAGCTCACGGGATTCAGGCTGCAGGAGCTGTCAAGATGAACTTTTGTTGTTTCTGAAAATGGAGTTTCCCATCTTGTTTGATTTATGTTAATATTGTAAACAATAGCACAGATTTTCTATCTAAGTGCAACACATTTCATATGAAAAAGAAGTTCTTGTTAAAGCTCTCTACTTGGCACTACAAGCAGCCTGGACAGACTGACCAAGATAATTGTCAGTGCTGTAACAAGAAGATGTGCAATAACATGTAAATATTTCTGCATATAAGAAATTATGTCATAACACAATTGGCTTGGCTTTTGCACAAAGTTCTGAAACTGAGGTGAATCACCTTGGTGCGTAATCTAGTAACGTTCCCTCTTTTTGCAGTTGTGTTATATAAATGCTTTAACAAGGCGTGGCTAAGCGAGGAACACTGTGAAGGCTAAATGTCCAGGACACCTCAGCATGTTGTGCTTGACTGAGAACATGTGCAAGTAAAAACACCACCTTGTATTCCAGCAAAGACTTATTTGCACTCAATCAAACAATGAGATAATTAGCAAAAGTTAACCTCAGCGTGATTTTAACAGTAAAGGCTGTGTAGAACTAGGGATGGGCAGAGCCCTTTGAACAGAATCAGAAAGCATGTCTGCATTGTGCAAGGGTGTGCAAAGCAGAGATCCTGAGCTAGCACATACCCAAACTGGTCTGTCTACATGGCATAGCAGAGTGCCAGGTTACCAGCTCGTGTCTTGGAAGCAGGAGAGCAGCACCAGTGTGATACCGCACCCAGGTAATGAGCTTGGCATCGCTGTGCTGACATGGACGTTCTCCTCCGGATTCCAGGGCCCCATTAGCTCAGGCACACACGCAACGTGCTGAGTGGCACGGTAGAGATAGTCTCCAAGATACGTGGGCCTTTGGACCAAGTGCAGAATGGAGCCTTCGAGCACCCCATGAAGTATTGGAAGAATGAGATGAAGAGGATTAGAGGTGATTTTGAACAAGGAACAGTGACAGAAAGTTAATAAAAATCTTAGGATGGGGAGGTAAGTCAACTCTGCAACAGGCCAGCATATAAACAGCAGTTAAGTAATATCTGGCCTTGTGCTTGCTCACTGCATCAAAGTGAGTTTATCTCCAAAGAAAAATTAAGTGAAACTGTCAATAACAGCATATTTAAAGATATCATATTTGAACTCGACCAGTATGGCAAGCCTGGGCTTTATTTCTTTCTGTTACTCATTATGAAATAAAGTATTTGCATTGCTACCATAAAAAAGTTTAAAAAATATATCATGGGAGATCTAAACTTATATATAACATTTCCAAGTTTAGGGAACTTGGAACTTCTCATTCTTTCCTGCCCAATGCTGAGCATCATGTTTCTATGAGACCTAAATCTCTTACATAAAACTACTTCAAAATGCTGTAGCAGAAAATAAACTTGCTGGTTGGTGTGGTTTTGCAAGTTGATTAAAACCACATTTAGATTATGGAGCACCCTTTACGCAAATGAATGCCAGAGTACCCAATGAGTGTTGGAACGCCTTGTTCAAGAAGTTTTGGTGGTCACTGCTAACATGCAGTGGGACAAATCTATCAGGAACACAAGCTGGTAGTTCCACACAAAAGGAGAAGGAAAAATCCCCTTGCTATTTGGACTGGAAATCAAATGGCAATTTGTTGGCTGTAAAGTAGTTAATACCATCAGTTGAAGCAGAAATCTTATGACTTAATAGCTACAGGCTTTGGTGTATCTAGCCAGTTTTAAAGTCAGTCCCTGCCATAGCATCATAAATGTCAAGAATACACCTCAAAAGCCCAGTTGTTGTCCTTATGTGTACAGGAATAAGTATTCCTGTGGATTTGACCACCCCAGAGGATTACAGAAGATACAAGGTCAGCCACTTACAGGAATCGGGAACAACCAGGATCTTAGCACATCTCACATTCCCTTCTCTCCATCCCAGCAAATGGAGTGGCAGCACAGAACTGATGCGCCTACATGCCTGAGGCTAAATTTTTATTGAATGGGGAAGGGCTGCTCTCATTAAACTCCCTGAACCACCCTTCCTAGCAATGAGATGAAATCTCTATATCCCTGCTAAGCTTCATATGGCTGAACTGCGTCTGCTATAACCAGCAACATGAATGTCACAAGATCACTGCATTTTCTCCATTAATGAAACCAAGATTTGGTTTCATTCAGTCAAGATTTGGAAGTCTTTTGCTACAAAAGTGGTAAAAAAGGGAAGAATAGAATCAAAAGGTTTCAGTGTGCATCGTCTCCTATTTGTCACTTCTCATGTTGCTTCCTCCTGCCATCTATTTATAACTTCCTCGTATGAGCTGTCATACCACAAATTTATATGACCCAGTTAACACGTATACAATTGCTTCAAAGATTGCATTATTAACCATCTTGGTTTTCTAGGTCATAAATCCAGATCCTATTTTTAAATTTGCCTTTGTCCTACTTAGTAAAATGACCAGCCCACTTGAGGCAGAGTGCGTAAACCACACAGATGGCTGGTTTCTGCATAACCTGCAGTGCTTAAAGGGAGTTTCTGAGCTCTGCGTTGCTTCCCTCAACACAGTTTCTCCATTTCCTCACTTAAAATGCAGAACCACAAAAAAATGTTGAGGGCAAGACAGGAGCTACCAAAGGTAGCTGTAACCAAAGCAGAGGATGGTGACCTTGTTATGTGCTCAAGCCAATGTAAATGGCCGTTAGCTCTGGCAAAGCCAAACCTCTATAGGCAGGTGGAAATGTTAGCAGAGCAAATTCTTCTCTTGACCAGTTCTAGAGGTCCCCACAAGGTTTCTATCATCAGTCTCCATGCCACCTTCTCAAGTTTCCTTTCCTTTCAGATATCCTGTAGAAAACCTGGTTTGATGTGCATACATACAATTGAAATGTACTTTGAAGGCTGAGCTCAAAACAGCGTGTCATAGTGCTCAGCCTAGCAAAGCAAAAGTAGTTGCCACCTCCAAACTACCCCTAGAATAAGGGAAGGATACAGAGGGCCGTTGTGTTAAGACAATAGGACTTATATCATAAAGTATCACTCAATTAAAGCTATCTCTACTGCATCTTGTACAGTGCAGTAGTAACTTCAGGTGGCTGAGAAGTTTTTACAGTCTCATAACACTGCTGCCATCATAAACTTCCAACACACCCCTTGATTGCAGTAAGACATTTTGGACTGTAGATACTGTTCTTTTTCTATAGATTCATCTCTAAGTGATCATGGCAGGGTCTGGCACAGCTCAAAATAGATGGTGGTCAGCAACACCTAGGTGAGTTACCCCAAGAAAAACAAAACATTAAGCACAGCTCACAACAAATACTCCAGGAAACGGGGTGTGAGCAGTGTCTGCTCTCTATTTTGGTGGTTCTGGCTGTGTCATAAGTTGACACATGGTGCTATTTTTCAGTAGCAGCCCCTGTGTGTCCCTGGCAGAACAGGTAACTTAGAAGGCAAACTGGATAGCATTAACAACACTGCCATTGAGACAGTCATGGAACATACTGTATTGTGGTGAGATGTACCAGACATATTGTGCTGCATAAATGTATTATCTTTCATCCAGAAATAGATCCTCTCTGTTACTAACAGAGATTGTGAGCAACTTCTGTTTGCACTGATAAGAATCACTGTATTTCCAACTAGTATTTATTAATCTCATTTGAAGTTGCTGGCATTGCTCCTAATGAGACACCTTCTGACTCTAAACTATGTTTAAGGAAAATGAAGAGAGCTTTAAAATTAGGATTTGATGAGCAAGTACTTCCAAAGTAAGAAATCTTACAGCTTTGTGAAACAGAAGAATGACATTCTAAATATATTAATACAATTAAAAAAAATTCAGTATTTGACAGCCTGACTGAAGACTGACTTGCTTCTATATGCCTACAAAAGACTCCTCTTATTTGGGTAAGAAAATACTAGCATTTCACTTGAAGTGGAATCTGATTTTTAAAGTATTTTCCCACAGAAACACGTCACAAACTCATCACAGTCATGCTACACCACAGTCAGGCACAAACACACCCATACTCTCACTCAAGCACATGGCATCTCCTCAAGGCTGCCCCATGTTTTCAACTGCTTTAGCCTGGGACATACACAGCAGAGCACACATGAACTTCTTTCCCCAAGTAAGGAACAGACTAAGAGAAACTTCCAGAAAATGGCGAATGTCATTGCTTTTCTTCACAAAAGAAAGTCACATTCAACAAGATTTTCCTTGTAAAAAGTCCACATGATCCTCTTTGCTATCAGCAGAGTGGATTAAAAATCACAGGGATTTCCGGCCTCTGAATATACAATACTCTTATTTTACTCTATAATGAACCATTTACCCATGTATTACATGACTCTGAGGAGAATAATACTTAGATTTTAGTGGCCACCCTGTCACATTTCCTGATTTTTGAAAACATTTATGTTTCTGTTTGAGACCTGAGCTGTGCATGCAATACACCAGAACTATGATTCTTTTCAAGCAAGTTTCCCAGGGCATTTTTTTTTAAATCTATGAAGTTTCAGGCTGTAATTTCATCTATCTGTAAATAACACATAATCCCAAAAATATTTCCAAGATTATTCATTTCTTAGAATGGAAAAGTATTTCAGAACTGCTAGGAAAGAATAGACCTGTCCTTCACTACAACCTTTTTCTGTTGTCCAAATTGCTTATTTTGCAGGTTTCAGCCTTGTTTTTATCTCTTCTCACAGCATTCAATAAATGTCATACCTGCCTCTCTTGTTCATTTTATCTTGTATGATCTGCCGTGCTTGTGCCTCCCACAAACAAAACCACTTTCAAGAAAAAATGATGATGTGGTTATTGTTCTGCATATTCTTTTTTAAGTGTTATTACCATGTGGTATCTGAAAGCCTAAATATGTGACAACAGTGGATTTTTTTTAATGTGCACAGCAAAGTTTAACTTAGACATGCACTATCTTTTTTGATTACATAGGTCCAGTCCAGTCCTATTTTAAGCATTTGAGTCTTTGTAAAGTCACAGCGTAGGAGCAGTAAAACTGCAGAATGAAAATATCTGGAGGCAGGTTTTATTCCAATTTAAGTTAAAAACATGTGTTTTCAAACTTACCAGAAATGCAGCATCCTCTACAAGGGTTTCTTTTTCCCAGAATAATCAAGTAACTTTTGGATAGTATTTTCCATAATCAAATGCCCTGGGCTACTTTTGCCTCCCACCTAGACCTAATCAATACAGAAGCAGAATCACACAGATTTAGGGTACAGGGAATCAGGGTCCTTGGATCAAATAGAGGTCAGGAAGGAATGACTCATGACTCTGATGGGTAAAGCACAACACCTATTAATATAAATATAAATATGGAATATCAACATAAAAACATATATTAAGATACAATCCTCAGAGTGTTTACAGTCAAAACAGACAGGAGACCCTTTAGGCACCCTTCAGGCACTTTGTAAACCCTTGCTTTCATATGTTATTGTGTTTTGGAAAGTGGTAAAGTAAATATCTTGAGATCAAATAACTCTCTGGTGAATCAAAACAAAAGGCTGGGACAGCATGACCCTTAATTTAATCCAGGAATTTTATAATACTATAAATGCACTTACAAGGCCTGATTTTGCTCTAAGATGTATTAACTTTGAAACCATATATTATAAATTCAGGACTAATTGAATGACAACAGCTATGATCAGGCTTGTTCTACTTAAGTAATATGCATCAAAATGTATTTTAAAAGTCTTGCATGATATACATATATTTGATAATGATAAAATTCCAAGCATAAGGACAGTACAGAACAAGTATATTTTAATGCTAAATCTGCCCCTTATGGAGCTATGCAGAAGTTTATTTACACAAATGATTTATGTAATTTACCTATCCATTGCAGAATTACAGCTCCACATCTACTAGCTGCAGCCTTATTAATGTGAGCATTGTCTGAACAATATATTACTTTTATCAGTCTGCCAAATCAAACATTGTAAACCAAAGTAACATAATGATTGATTATACATCATAGATTTTTCAAACAGAAAAATTATTTGAGACTTTTTATTTGATTTGAGGAAGACAACAACTAGTATTTTTCAACTAATTGACTCTAAGAGAGAACTAATATTTATGAGAAGACCTACATGACAGAGTTAAGATATTTATGAAAGAAATATTTAGAAATTATTCTAGATGTTACATTAATTACCCACAATAGATGGGTGTTGAGGATGGAAAAACTACCCAGATTTATTTGGAATGTTCAAATATAACACTTCTCTTAGCTCTGCTTACATGTTTATAATAACCAGTTTCTCCTTTTTGTTTTTTAATTTAAATCCTTACTTTTCATAGAAAAAGATTTTTCACTCACTATAAAGCCAGTACTCTGCTTAGAAACACTCACTGAATTTAATAGTGGAAAAAACGGGAGAGCACCTATCTCATTTCATACAGACCAAAGCAGACACTAGATATAAGTGGTTTGCAGTCATGCTAAGCTACAAACATGCCCACTTAGAGTCTCTATAACCCTCTTCTGAATTTCTAAACTACATAATTCTTAATGGTATGTAATTGTTAATAAAAAAAAAGTATTTTAATTCCATTATAAGGTCTAATAGTCACTTTAAGTTGGTTTTGGCAATACAACCATCTAGGTCAGCTAAATCACAGATAGCAGTATCCCTTCCATGTCAGTTTGAAAATGTAACAAAGTTTTCAAAAAAGAAAGCTGCACCAATCTGATTAAACCATGTTTTTTTATGTATTTACTTAAATAGTTGTTTTAAGAAGTATACTGATTTATTGAAATGATTTTTAAAAATTGTATCATAGCTCCAGTGTTCTGACAAGATTACAATGATGTACAACACATTTTTAGAATCTTTAATAAACTTATGTGTAGCAGAATAAGTTGTCAGCCATAAAACTCAATTATGTTTGCTTCCTGAGGAAAACAAACAAACAAAACCAAACAAAACCCAAAACCAAACAAAAAAAAAAATCCACCACAAAATACGCTGAGCAGGTAAATATGTTTGAGTGCAATCAATGCCAGCCACTGGCTTAACAGATCTCACTTACAGGTACATCTGCAGGACCATCAAGGTGCATATAAAATATCATCTCTGATTTGGGATTTTTTGTATGAAATGTTTATTATTAGCCATTTCTGAAACAATAATATGCAAGTTAAGTTTTAGAACTGGTCATTCTGGTTAATTCTCACACAAGTCATTGCTTAGAAAAAGTAATAATTCGGTGAAAACCATTATGAAATGCCACATTTTCTATGCCATTCCTTCAGAACTGAAAACCATGTGTTCTGCTCATAAAAGGTTAAAATCTTTTCTCATTTACACCAACAAAAGTTAGAAAACATTTGAAAGACAAAGAAGCAATTGAAATCACCTTTCCCCAGACTGAAATAAAAGTGAAAGCCAAGTCAAGAATCTCAGTCTTGTTTCTTGTTAATTCCCCTTAAAATTGCAAGTGTGCATCCAAAACATGGGACTGCTGCAGATTTCTTAAATGTTTGAAAGAAAAAAATAATTTAATCAACACCCATACATGGGGTTTTTGGTATAATGAAAAAAAATAAATTGGTGTTTTTTCTAACAATAATTAAAAAGACTATTACTTCCAGATATTCAACTTCCCTCCATTAATAAATTAATTATTTCCCGTATTACTAGGACAGGGCACACAGCACTACTCTTCAAGTCATGAGCAAGAGTTTTATAACAAAATGGCATGCAGATTTACACAAATCTCAAAAATCAAAGCAAAAGTATTCATTTTTGCATTGGCCCCATAATTTGTGTTCCTGTTTCTGTAACTGAACTCTTCTTTGGGTTTAATTTGTAGACTTTGCCACATGCTGCAGACGCTCAGAATATCATCAGGTTTGCAACTATGCATGACAGCACTGACACTGTCTGAAAGAGACAACATAGATAATGATGTCTCTGAGACAGACAAGGTTTTGTCGACCTGTTAACTTGTCTGTGCAGCATGAACACTTCCACTTCAAAGTAGAAATGATGGATTTATTTCAGCCCAGAAGAAACACTTTGGGACTGGTTTTAAAAGGTCTCCCACACTGATATTTACTGGCAAAACGAGTATCAGTTGAGCACATGCATATGCTGATTTCATCCAGATTGCATTTCCCCAGTTTGCTTAAAGGAAAACAAATATCGATCACATCAAAATCATGCTACGTAGCATGCCCTGTTTAAGCTTTGTCCGCTAGGCCAGTTAAAGACAGAAAAGAGAGGCTTTGAACTTGGCTTCTGCTTCATAATACATACTAGTTGTTTTCTGTTGCCTGCTTTGGGGGATAAATATTTGGTATCCATCATAGAGTTACAGTGAGGCTCTTCTTCCAGACATAAATTCCAAACTTAACTAATGGCAAAACCAGTTTCTGTACTTGGGCATGTGGGGTACAAATGCATGCATGCAAAACAAAGTCACATATCCTTTGAGGAAGAAGGCAAAACTACACTCAGAGTTTGATCACCAAGTATCACATACGGACTCAAGTCTACGTTTGGATCTTTGATAGCAATGTTTCAAAAATTCCATGTGAAAAGAAACTCACTATTGTTTTGTCCTTGTGAGTCATACAGATTCTTAAAAACACTTAAGCTTGGGTTTTAATTAATTTTTTTATTTTACTGTGGGTTTCGGGTTTTTTCCCCATTAACAATGTAAACTGATTCTACCTCCAAACAAAGGTGCAGTTTTGTTTTTCTCCTTGTAACCAATGAAAATTTCTCATTGGCCTTGGCATATTAATTTTAAAATTTAAATTATTAAAAAAAATAACAGAAATACTTGGAAAAAACACTTCTATTTGCCATGATGAAACATAGTAAGGCTTATTGTGAAGTTGTGCAATAAATACAGAACATTTTCTTCCATTTGTAGGTGTCATTGTCTATGCAGACATATACCACAGCAAATCTAGACATATCCTACAGCACACAGTGCACAGCAGCAGATGAGACAGGCTTTGGTTCTTATTCCTGCTGCATATTTTTTAGATTAGGCAAAGCCCCAAGCCTTCTTCAATCAGTATGCTGTGGTTTGGGTCCTACCCCAGATGACTAACATCTTGGTGGAACTATTTTCAGTCAAGGGATTATTTGTATATTCCCTTCTGAATACTGATCCTACCACATCCACTTTGTGTCACAGCCCCAAACAAAAGGAGGGGAACTCCTGCCAGCACTTCTCCTGTGATCTTTGCGTGAGCACCCCTGTCCAAGTTGCTGCCCACTCACTCTTCCTGGCACTGAAATACTGCTGTGGGAATTGTACAGCCATTGAAACAGCACCTTCACACACAAACCAAACACGGCTTCTGTTTCCTCATGCCTTATTTCCAACATCATCCCACTTGCTTGTTATTTTTCTGGAAAGAACCCCCTTGGCTTTCCTCTGCCACTAAGGTGCTTCAGTAGTACATGAGAATGAAAGCCTCTGTTAAAGGTGGCAACGCATTCAACCAGCAGCCACCCTAGTGCCACGGGTATGCAGCCTGGCCCAGGGGAAACAGGAAGAACACTCTGTCTCCTTCCATTTCAGAAATAAATCTAGTCCTTTGCTGGACTCTGAACTATTAGGATATATATGATTGTTGTCTCCAGCAGCAAATTACTATAGCTACACTGCAGTCCTCAGTGTTTTCCACTTGCATATGGGCAGCTGCTCAATGTGCCACTGTGTTATGAATCTGACTTCAGGGAACCTGTTTCCCCTTGTGCATTGCAGAGGAAATCAAGGACCGCTTTCAGTTTTGGACATGTGGAGATTATGTGCCTAAACACCTAGAACTGCAAGCCTCAGCATTGCAACACTTAAATTCCCATTTGGACATAGCCCTAATTTGCTGTACGATTCCTCAAGCCTAGAGTAGTATGTTGGTAATGTACTCAGACACACTGACCAAATTGCAATGTCTGACAAATACATAAAAAACAACTCCCTGGGAGAACAGTCTGAACTTTCACATACAGAAGAAACCTTGGCACATTTTGACTGTTTGGGATTCAGAGTCATACACAGATTTTTCTTCTAGACTTTTAAGAAGATAAGTAGAGCTAAAGAAGTTGTCTCTCCTCCTATTAGTAGTAGGAAACTGTATGCAATCTCTATGTTTATATGGACAAGGCATAGTCAAAAGTAATGTTCCTTCATTTAGAGCTGTGGTGGTTGCGCTACAAAAGATGTTAACAGCACTGTGACCTTGATGCACACTGTTGTCCTTGGCTGAGTCAATTCTCTGCAGAGCATGTTGGCCTCAGGGCCTAACTGAGGGTTAGGATTACAACCAGGTAGCAGAGTATGGTGGCCTAGATATTCCCATCTAACTGTAGACATCTACCCATGGCACATAAACTGGCACAGTCGTTGCTCTGCGCCCTCTGCACAGCCAAAGGAGTCAGCTAAAAGCACGTGCAGGGGATCAGCCAGATCCCAAGTGAGCTGAATTATCTTCTGGAGGTGCTCGCTTTTCTCTAATTAGACATGAAGGCAACATTAACTAAGCTCCTACTTTAGATGCCTCAGATAAGAACCTCAGCTTAGACAGGATGAATCTGAGCCTATGTCCTGTATCAGGAAAAGCTGACAACACACCCAGCTCTAATGTGGAAATGCAGAATGTCATGCATCGTTTGAAAATCAAGACCCTGACACCTCCTTCCTCTCTGCAGCTCTGCACTCAAGAGCTTGAGTATGATTTACCCCAGTGCAACAGCTGCCAAGTCCACATCCAGGTTGCCTTAATTAAAAGCAACCGTGCTAGACAAGGACAGGTAAAGACTCATCAGTTAAAAGAAATCAGTCAGGAGGAATAATTTAAATATGCCTCAAGTTAAAATTACTTTGAAAATTGCTAAGTAGGCTAAATATGTGGATTTCATTTTTATTGCTCCTGTAATATGATGACAAAATTTTAGTTTGTAGTACTTGTCTGAGAAAAGTCACCTTTCTTTTGTCTGTCTGGTACCCCAAGTGCTTGGAGACGTGTCCTTGGTAAGTTCCTTCTTTTCTAGCTACTTGAAATTACTTCTGTGTTTCACACTGGCTAGCTTTCAAAAACAATTGTAAGAGTTTAGGAACATTTCCTCTAACCAAACCAATGCTGTTGTATGAATAACTGATTGTTCTCTTTTTCCTCCCCTGAAAGTTGTTTGCTCAATATAAACAAACTTTTCTGAGAGACTTCCATGAAGAAAGTTAATTTGGCAGGGCTCTGTAGTGACTGTGTTGGAGAAAGATATCCAGGCCTCCCTTGTGTGGGCTATGCAAGTTAAATCTCCCAGGATAAAGTAGTTATGTATCTAACCAAAGGCAGGGAACTCAGGCATAGTATGCACAGTGCATTTCTGACACACAGGATCAGGATCAGCTCCAGACAAGGGCAATGGCAGTCACCTAGGGCAGCTTTCTGCAGTGGATGACAAAGCAGCCACTCACTTGCATTGGAAAAGCAAGATTACTGCTCCTGCTGCCACTACCAGTGCAAAATCGAGATTTGATGAGAAACACAGAGACCTGTGCCAAACGCAAGGTCCCCTTTCTTGCTTGCCTACACCTGCAGCAGCAGGAGTAGCAAAACCAAAGGTGTCTTGTTTTTACTCCCTCCCTGATAAGAAGGGGAGAGGCCTGAGCATGTCTTGTCATCCTTTGTGCGGCAAAATTCCATAGTGCCCCCATGACTGAGGCATCCCATGGCAACTCTGCCTAGAGAAAATCCATTTGTGTAAATACACAGGGACAAATTAAGTTTTAAGATTAAAATCAGAGTCCAGAGCTAGGCCCATCAAGCAAAAAGAAAGAGTCCATATGCCAAAAGATGACCAAAAGCCTGAAGAAATGCTGACGAGGGAGAGGACTGCCCACATAGAAGGGACTCAGAACAGTGGCATTTCAGAGATGTGAACAAGGAAATGCCTGATAGAAAAAATCCCTAGGCTAAAGCAGAAGTAGGGATTATCAGACATGCAGATCCAATGTTCTCATTGAGGAGATGGAGACAAATAAACCATGGAAGTCCTTCAGGAAGGTGTTAAATGGACATCTACTTCTATGGACTTGTGTTTCTCCAAAACATTTGGAGAGTTTCTCTTGCTCACTACTTCAGTTGTATAGTATTAGTCTACTATCATCTACAACCATACTCACCTCAGAACTCTGGTAGCTGCCTGACTAAGTGCAATTATGATACAGCTCCTGAATTTCAGAAATAATTCAAAGATCTGTACTCAGCAGACAATTAAAATTTGAATATATGCAGAAGCAAGCTGTTCCCAGACCTGCAATTATATAGCTAACTGGATTAGAAGACTGTTTCTGTGAACAAGTTCTTCTACTGAATCACATCGGCTTTCATCAGCATGTCATAACATACAGAGTTTTGGAAAATAGAGTTGCCTGTGAAAATCTATCCAAAGCTCACTAGCTTTCATAGAAGAAAAGGGTCAGCCTTTCTAGAAGTAGGTTGCATGCAAACGTATTTTCTTACCAAAATGCTTTATGATTATGTAATGAAATACACACATAAACATTACATAGGCAAACACATCTTCATTTTAATGACCAAACTTCAAGTTTTATGTGTATGAGAACTGAAGAAATGTAACTTTATTACAACTACTCATAGTTATCCTTCTTGTCTTCTTTATTTGCTTTTAATAATTTAGGTCAAAAATAGCATATTTAGAAATCCAAAAAAAGTAGAAGAAACATAAAGAGATAATTTAATGCATGATATTCTAATTTTAAAAAGTCTTTAATATTTTAGAAACTGTCTCTAATCTTTCTTAGAATCCACCAAGGAAATATTCTCTCATGGCACTCCTTTTAAAGGACTTTACGTTATCTTCCTCTCTGTTTCTCCACAATGTCTCCACATGAAGATCAAAATTCTGCTTCTCTGCAGTTGATATCAATTTGAGAAACATTCCTATCTACATTTTTATTGTTTTTCAACCAATTTGAAATCTCAGGATGTTTTACCTTCCCTGACTATAACTTTCCTCAATAACTATTTTTCTTCATGTTTGACAGTAACTCTAAATTCTCCTCTTGTTCCAATACTTTTAAGAAAAATTTTAAGCCATGTCCTTAGTCTTGTGAGCAATCCATACTCATATAAATATTTCCATGCATTTTGGTGAAACTAGGGATGCAAACTGGACTGTTTTGCAATGCATTTTTACAACTGTATTTTGTTACAGTTAATTTCTCTTCATCTAACTCAAAGGTAATTAAAATGCTGATGAAAGAATCTGTCTCTCCAGATCCAGTATCTTTGAAAGATACTGTCTTTACACCAGAACAAGTTGATTTCGTATCATATTGCCATGACTATTCTTTAATGCAGTGGATGCTGATCTTGCTGAAGGTGCCACAAACACCACTTTGCCACATTGGTTACACAGACTTCTTAAACAAGAAGGGAAATGTGCAGATGCTACATATCCCTAGTGTCAAGTACAAAATGCATTTGTATAATGATACAGGATTTACAAAAAGTGCCACAAGATGACCCAGTATGAATAATAACATCCCCTTGACAGTCAATATTTTTTTAAAGGAACGTGACTGGAATTTCTCTAGCTTCGTGTTGAATTCACTGCTGTCCTTTGGGCTGTACTGCCTGAGTGTTATAAGCAGGGTCAGAGTGCCCTTAACAGACTGTGTTTTCCATTTTGTGATGCTCTTCAGTCTTTCATTTTTTCAGAAGGGCTTAGAGAGAAAGCATACAAAAGTAGGCTCAGATATACACAAGGCAAATCTTCAAGGATCCTCTTTTTGTCTTAAAAGTTCTCTGAATGACCCAGTACGACATGGCTTATGAGGTGAAAGCCAGCCTCTTAGCCAAGGCTTTTAAGGGGTGTTTCCACTTTTGGATACATGACTTACAGTCTGTCTATCTCTCATTTTAGGCATCTGCATTCTCTTTTAAAATCCAGCCTTTGACCATAGTCCCCCTTTTCTAGTAAGCATCTGTGACAAGATAGCTAGTATATAGAAGTAACGTCCTTTTCAAATCATTGTCACTCTTTATAATCTCTAAGATAAATTACATTTGTAGAGTCCTACTTCAAGCTACAGTTCCAGAGACATTTTGTTTTTAAGGCAGTCGAAAGCCTTTTACTGTGTACATTATACAGCGGAAGTAATTTAACATCTGCAATTTTCTTGAATGATGAAATAAAGTTAGCTCCTCAATGGCATTAAATTTGGCAGCACCCAACAGTCTTCTCATAATAAATACTGATACTCGTCTATGTCATAATCACTTTACACAAAATTGCCACGTTTCTCAACATGATCACTACATAGGAACTACAAATAAGCGTATCAATTTATGAGAAAGATAAAAGCAAGCAATATTATTTTTTTAATTAGTACTCCTGTTGTAGTGGTTAGTGTTCAAGTAGTAGTTTAATATAATAAATAGTTTGTAATAGTTTATAAATATGGCTGCTGTTAGGCTAAAATACTTAGTAGAATATTTGCCAGAGGATTGTCTCATGGTTTATGTTCCTTGGCGTGAGCAAAAGACAGGAGGAAAAGACAATTTTTTTTTTTTTTAATGAGAGTGCTAACAACTGTATTTTTTAGCATCATGATAACTTTAAATAGCACATTATTCATATTTACAGTCTAACTGTTACTCCTGTGCAGGAACCCAGATAATTTATAGCCTGCAAGATGAAAAATGTAGTAAAATAATTTGAATAAACACAGTAGAAATTAATTCTTTTGAAATAGACAGATATTTTGAGTCAAGAAAATTTGGGGTTCTCGGCTTTCTCCTTCTTGGAAACTTATTTAATACTTGCTTCCTAGAAAAATTACTAGATTACCAGTTAGATTAGACACACCATATCAATCATGCAGTGTCCTTATATTCATCCAAAGAGTTTCAAGGGAGACTCAAATATTTGAGGGGGGTGAAAAACCCACTATTGAGCAAATATGACTATCACAGCTGAGATAGTGTGGTTTCAGAGAGGGACTTGCTCAATGTTACTGTAGACCACTTAATTTTCTTTAACGTGGAGAGTAATTTCTTTTATTTTTCTGCCTTCTGGCCTCATTAAAACTTTTTAATTATGGAACTATTTGCTTAGTTAATTAGCCCTCCGACACTCCTTATCAACAGGAGAAGTCAACACACTAATGGAAAATAAATTACAAATCAAGGGAGCAATATTTTAAAAAAGCATACCAAATCTAATTAAAAGCTCATTTGTACTCCAGTTTATGATGATATAAAATGCAGGCTTACAAATGGGGGAGAGATGTTGGTGTTTCGTTGGTGTTGCTTTTTTCATGAACACTTCTTTTAGAGAATGTGAGCAGATCAAATTTATCCAAATTCACTAGCCTCATCAGTTATTGCTACAAAGAATGAAAATGTTTTTATTATTCTTGGCTTTGATCAGGATCAAAAGCAAGATAGTGGAATCCAGTGTCCAATTTTTATTTGTTAGTTAGTTCTAGAATATATTTGAAAATATTTAGACATTTTAATTGAAATTATAATTTTACAGGTAAAAAACCTGCAAGTATTAATCTCTTGCCGTTCATTCACACAGCCAACATTAAAAGTGTAAAAACAACAACAAATAAAACCTGCAGATATAAAAACCAGTAAATCAAACCACATATCCTGTTTTTTAATGTATGAATACAAAAACAAATGACTGCTAGGTTATCAACATAACTTTATTTTCTGAGCAGTCTATTAATAACTATAGTAATCATGAGGTATTCAAAGTAACCAACCCACTAGAATTAACTATCATGAAATCTGTTTCCATTTTGATCTCTATCCATGGATACACATATTTTCTGCATATTAGCATATTGCCTTTAGATTTTTTAATGAATTTCCTGTTTTTCTTGTATGAGAATATCTTACCAATTGAAGATGCCATTATTCAAGATGGACTTTCTATGCAATACTAGCTCACCTGTGTGAGTTACATAGGACAAATCAATTTTCTTGATTTGTCAAATTCAGTGGAAGCAGCTTTCATTTGATTTTTCAGTTGACTGAATTGAGACTTCAATTTTGTCATCTTAATAAATAGTTCATTGGTTCCCTGAGTTCTAAGTTGCATCATTATTTAAACCCAAGCTGACTTTCCATTTCAGCAACTAACAAAACCATGCAAACCTGCAAACAAACATGCTTCAGTATGAAACTTTAAGGAAATACTCTGTATCTTTAAATATTAAGTAGCCTTGCTACCATGCTCTCAGAGTAAATTCAACCCTCTAAGCAGCACCATCTGGCAAGTAAGTTATGTTGACAGGATCTGCTCATAAAGGTTGAGCTTGTTTCACCACTTCCTTGTTTCTCAGGCTCTGACTTACCATTTTCCCTACAGCTGAAATATATCAACCAAATGAAATGCTGGGCCAGATCCTGAATTCTGCTGAGATTTCTTAAGTAGCTGCTTGGCAGATGCAATGGAAGAGGACAGAGAGGTAGTGGTGGAAGCATGGTTTAGGGGAAAGGGGGTAGAGTGAGGGCCAGCAGCAGGATCAGACTCTGGAGTCTGCAAGAAGAGTCAGCTGAAGTCCAGCAGCCCTACAGCTGTGGTGAAAGAAAGCTGCTGTATCTCATCAAGTTCTGATGTGGCAAGTGCCCATGGATCAATTGATAGTGTTTACTTTTGCGTATAAAAAAAACCCTAGCAAATTTTTTATTCACATTGAAAGTCAGGACCTACAGCAGTTGACAGGAAGATCCTCTTCTGGCACTGGCACTAGAGTTAGAAACCTTTCTCCCCACCCTCACAAACAATTTGTGAACCTGGAGAAGAGCAAAGGTAAAAGAGCTTTGACAGTTGCAGGGAAATACAACTGCCTGGTTTCCACCCACCATTCAGTACCCCAGTACAAGCTCTCTAGTTGTCACAAATCTAACAATGTATAGAGAAATAGAAATATCTGCAATTAGAATTATAGAATGGTTTGGGTTGGAAGGAACCTTAAAGATCATCGACTTCCAACCCTCCTGCCATGGGCAGGGACACATTCCACTAGACCAGGTTGCTCAAAGCCCCATCCAGCCTGGCCTTGAACACCTCCAGGGATGAGGCATTTACTACATCTCTGCACAACCTGCTCCAGGGTCTCAACACCCTGATAATGAAAAATTTCTTCCTGATATCTAATCTAAAGCTAGCCTCTTACAGTTTGAAGCCATTACCCCTCATCTTATCACTACATGCCCTTGTAGAATGTTCCTCTCCAGAATTCTTGTAAGCCCCCTTCAGATACTGGAAGGCCACTCTAAAGTTTACACAGAGACTTCTCTTCTCCAGGCTGAAAAATCCGAATGCTCTCAACCTCCCGTTGTAGGAGATGTACTCCACCCCTCTGATCATCTTTGTGGCACACCTCTGGACCCACTCCAAGAGGTCCATGTTCTTTTTGTGATGAGGACTCCAAAGCCAAACTTTATGTAACAAGGGAAAGGTGACTCTTTAATGTATCATGTAGAGATTTTTTTTCTCAGTATCTGTAAAGATTGTGGAGGAAAGCCATTTTTAACTAGTGATTATTCCAAGGAATAATTACCCATTCCTAATAACCAGGAATTATTATCTATTATTCCAATACCTCATATCCATCACGTTCAGAGGAACTGTTCCTGGAATGGACTTTATTGCACTAATGTCAAGGACCTAGAAAGCTTCTTTCTACTTCCAGATGCTTTGAATCATCAGCAAGGCTTTCATCCTCTAGCCTTACTTAAAAACTTATATCATGGAAACCGCATCTTCTGATACAAACTTTTCTAGTGAATCCACTTGATGACATTTTCCTTATGGGGGCATGCTCTCCCTCTTTCTCTCTCTTGTTTTGAATCGAAACACAATGGATTCTCCAGGCCCCCACCTCCTTTTGCACAAATACTTGCATTTTTCCTACTGTACACTACTTTATAAAGGAAACTTGCCAGGAAGAGAAAAAAGAAGTCTGGTAGCAAACTCTTATTCAAATATTGGCAAAACATCTGTGAAACAAATCTTTAACTGGAAAGGAAAAGTACACGTTATTTTAAATGAAAGACCTTGCATTGTGCCTCCTGTTCCATTAAGTCACTCTAAGTTTACAGGATATCAGCTCCCACAGCAGGGCTGCAAGATTAAGCTGGCATTGAAAAGCTGTCATGACAAATGAAATGCAATCTGAGAAGTGCCCCAAGATCCTGAATGATGTAATCATTTCTTCCCACCTTCTATAATGTAGCACATTTTGAATTCGTAATCTTGTTTTTCCTGTCTGAGTCATCAATGATGTCTTTTATTTGTCAAATGGCATCATTTGTTCTAAGAGATAGCCTGAAAGTGGAAAAGGGAAATAGTCACACATCTCCCAGAGGGCCTCATTATCTGACATTCTTTGGACAGGCAGAGGAAGATGCTGCTAGCTTTATGTCCTCCCCTGAAATCCTGCTGCGAGGAGGTGGCATCTCTCTGGAATTAAGTCATTGTGGCAGAATCTCAGCTACTGTAAACTCTGCATGCTCTGCCCAAAAATCCTGACTGGTGGTGACAGGCAATCTGTCCAGTAGTCTGCAGAACTAAGGTTTGCGCTGCCTTCTCATGCAGCAAAAGATACACAAGCTCTTTTCCTCTTTCTCGAGGACCTAATACCCACTTCATTTCCCTTAGGAAGCAATATTAAAGCTGAGTGCACTAAATACATATAATCTGAGACTAAGCAGCTATTCATGATGTTTAATGCAAAGCTCTGAAGATCAGCTGCAAAAACTTCAATGCACGTGCTAGTGCTTCTCTGAGTGCTTAGCCACATATGTACTTCCTATAAACACTGCCCCA
The DNA here is from genome assembly GCA_013400055.1 of Nycticryphes semicollaris. Lineage (NCBI taxonomy): Eukaryota > Metazoa > Chordata > Aves > Charadriiformes > Rostratulidae > Nycticryphes > Nycticryphes semicollaris. The sequence continues at coordinate 39,573 of VXBJ01005582.1, forward strand.
GGAACTATGTATATTTGCTCCCACCTAGGTTTAGCAGGAGCGGAGCAGATCTTCGTTTCATAGCTTTCTGAGGGTGAGAAACAGGAAGATATAAAACTCTCTCGAGGCAGAGTTAAATAATTCCTCAGTATCTTGTTTGGGGTGCTAGAAGAAAGATATGGCAATAGTCTTCTATTTATTTTTAAATTAAATTTAATTCTTTAATTAATATAAGTAAAGAAAGTAGCACCATATTATTTTTTTTTCATTTGGAACATGAGCATATGCTTTTGAGAGAAGATGAAGCGATTGTGGATGGAACTGAAGTACAATGACTATTCATGTGTGTTAAAACAGCATCCAAAAGCACTAGTGAGGTTAAAGCTTTTTTGCCTGTACATATGCTCTTGAGAGATAAGAAAAAATCTTTTGTCAAAAGATAAGGCAAAGAAAGGATGGGATGGCATGAAAAGACTTGTCCAAACTTACACAAGTTCCTGGAGTAACTACAGGTTAGAGCCACATCTCCAGAATACCAGCCTGCTGCATTAACTAGGAAAGAATACTGCTTCCTATTTAACACAATTTTGTAAATGCTGTATTTAATTTCTCTATCTTTCTGTCAACAAATAATAAATGACATATTGTTCATAGGAAATTATAAAGTACATTTGTTTATTATGTGTACATAAAGTGCATGGAGTACATTAAACATCATAATTTAATGTTTGTTGTTTAGTTCAGTACTTTTAAGAAATGGGGAAAGTGGTTTACAGCAAAGCCAGCTGAGCAGAAACCCCATAGAAGGTGATCTGCTTTGCAAACGAAAATCTTTCTGTCCACCTTCCTGAAGGCACTTCTGTTTCTCACTGCTACATTTCTTTCAGCTCAGCTTTCAAATTTGTTAGTCACCTGCATTAGAGGTTTTGAACTAAGCTCTGAACAGACAGATTCAGAGTTACGAAGCAGTGTCCTCCCAGTTTCATGTAAATTGGATTCCAGATTATTTAAATGCTTACATTTTCTACAGTATTTTCCCCACATTCAAAATTATATATATAAAAAATAT
>VXBJ01005582.1:45857-74920 GCA_013400055.1 Nycticryphes semicollaris
GATCCTTTCTTTATATTTGAATTGCCAAATAGTATATTGTTTCCTGGCGGTGGTTTGCCAGGAAAATAAGCATAATAAGAAGAATCAGACTAAACAGCTTAGATGATGGGGTGATCAGAAAAGATGTACTTTTGTCTACCAGGAATTCTTTTTTGTCTCAGATTCACCAAACTTTTTCCGGTATTTTCAGTTCAAAACAGAAAATAACCCTCTCTGAACTGAACTAAGATTATGTTTGAAAGATTCGGTATGTGTCTTCTGCAAAGCTCATTAGGACTGTGTATTTGCCAAACAAGAGGTTTACAGGGCAAATCTCCTCCCTAGTTGATGAGAAACCCACAGTCTCTCAGGATGAACACAATCATGGATAAATTCTCAATTCTGGTTGAGTAAATCAGTATGACCTCTGAACCTACCTCTTGATTCTTTTAAAAAGCAGGATGTTAGTATCCAGACGTAAAGAATTTATTTTTAGTAGCCAATTATAATTCTGAACTGATGCTGAATTAGTTGAAAAGGTGAACTTAAACCGAAACTAACCATATAAAGAGGCTTCAAAATTTCAGAAGAATTCAACCAATGTTAGGATTGTTATTCAATATTAAGATTTCATATCATAAATCTATGTCTGCTTGATAAGTTCTCAACTCTGTACTTGTTTTACAATTGTTTATAATTTGTTTTACAATTACAATCTGGGAATTTATGGTGAATTAAACACACAAAAAGGATCTTCCTGTTAACAGTCCCAGCGCTGTCCCAAACCACCCTGTCTACATGAAATGAAAATAACGGCACCTGGAGATCATAAAATAATTTTTTTATTGTTTTTTCCTGTTCTTGTTGACATTCAGTGTAAAATGAGCACGAAACTGGAAAAATCTGTATGTGTATAAGAAATACATTTTAAAACTTTTTTAGCTCATGTAATTCTGGAGAGCTTGAAAAAGGAACTCTAAATTCTGAGACACTTCATAGACCTTGAGAACTGAAGTGCATGGGAGCCATGAGCACAGAATGCTACTAGCGTTCCTCATAGGATCCATACAATTCCAAACCCTTACCAGCTATAGAGATTGAAGTTTTAGACACCTATTTTTTTAAGTTTCAAACCTGGAGATAATGATGTAATGAGATTTAGTATGATTGCTACAGGGAGAAAAGAAAGAGAAGGAAGGAAGGAAGGAAGGAAGGAAGGAAGGAAGGAAGGAAGGAAGGAAGGAAGGACAAATAGCCATGTGCCTTTTAACTGCGCTGATTGCCTTGAGAATTCTACATGAGGAATCAGGTCACTTGGATGCACTTTTGTATAGATCACTACTAATGTTTCCAAATACTCAGATCTTATACTTACATCTAGATTATCAGGTGGGAAAAAATTAATTAAAAATTAAAAAGAGCACATTTTCAAAACTTGCTCAGCTTTGTCTGCAGTTTATGCTGCTAAATCATACAATGTTTTCAGAATCACTTGTGATGAATTCTTGTGAAAGAACAGCTGTTAATTTACCGGTGAACTCTTGAAAATCCATCCTGCATGCCAAGTACTGTTAGAAACCTGTTCTATTCTCTATATATTACTTTTATGCATTTACTAGATGTTACAGGCTTCCCCTGCTTGTTGACATAAAAGGGGAACAAACCCAATTTGTATGAGTACTTTTTAATTACTTTTAATGAGTAATACAAATAGCAAATTTGCAAATTGCCCTGTTAACTTTGACACATAGATTTGAGGGCTGAGGTCTAGATACACAGAGGGATTTAGCCAACTAAACCATCTGCTTCTCACAAGAACTTCCTAAATCCCAAACTGAGAGTTTTTGGACTCTGAACTCCAGTCCTGGGTCCTCTACCAGAACAGCCCTACAGGTGGCTTCTGTTGCACATACACGGACCTGCCTAAATTCAGACTTATACTAGTCTAAAATGAATCTAGCAAGAACCAAGTTCAAAATAAACAAAGCCTATGATTCCTCACAAAACAAGTAACTGACACATAGAATGCCTTTCCAAAGAATATTTAGGATGCTTAAAGTTTAAATGGATTTAAGAGTCACCAGGCAGGTTTATAGGAATCTGATGAAGATTACTGCATAGAAGCTACGTAGGTCATGAAGGCTCCAAGATAAAAATGTTTAGTGACTGACAAGAAATAGTGTCAAATCTAGCCACTTTGTTCTTCTACTTTTCTGTCCTGTACTCAACACATGACCAGTACTGGGACACAACATACACTAAGTAAGGTATGTCCTTCATAACTGAAACTTGTCTGTCTTGCTTCTGAGAAACGTTGCATAAACACTTTTGGGGGATCCATACACATAGTAAATGCAGCCGGAAGTACAGACAGCATTTCCACCTTTATAATGGACTAAAGCACTTCACTCATGTGCAGTCAAACCAGGTTCAATTTCCTTCTGTGCCCCAGGGGAAGCAATTTTCCCTGCTGAGATAAATGCTCTAAGCATAATGTTGTAAAGCTGTTCTTATGTGTAGTTCTCTTAATCCCATTTGAATTTTTTCTGTCTTCTAAAATTGAATTAAGTTTTCATTGGTCCAGTAAAATTTAGTTCCACTTGCTGTTGCAATGAGTATTTAATAAGCCTTTACTGAAGCAGGCACTAAGACTCTAGGATTTACAGGATCTCTTATGTTCCCTCTTTCATTAGTCATTCAAATCCTGTTGTGCACTTTAACTACAGCTGTGGATTCCCCTGGAGAGCGAGGTGCTGCCATGTCCAGCATCGTAACATCTAAGTCTGCGAGCTCTGGGTGACTGTTGAGCTTAAGCTCTAACAGCAGCCTCATCGAGGGGAATGACAGCTGTACCCAGCTTCCCATCACTCAGCTGCCATCTGGGCTCTCCAAGCTCAGCCTTACCGCAGTACAGCTTGCTGTGGTCAAATCTTAAGCCTGTATTGTTAAGAACTTCAGTGTGTGCCAGTGTGGCAAGCAGAAGGTCCCAGGCCTGCATTTTTCTTGCTTACTATATAGATAGAGTGGGCTCTGCAGAAACTCTACATGTGAAGTTCAGACTACAAACATGTTCATGTTTTCCATAGCCTGTTGTCTTCCCAGGGTTTCAGGGAAAGGAAAGGCTCGAAAAAGCTGATCAGCTTCCAAACTCAGCACCCTCACTAGCTCAATGCTTTCAGCAGGCATCCAGTTTGATAAATTATCACTCTTCATAAAGAGAAATAATGCTTGTGTTGGTGTAGCAAACAAGAACTAAGTAATGCATTTAACTCTGTACCTGGACTGAAAGAACATTATTTTTCATTCAGTCCAAAACTAAATACCATCAAGCTTTCCCATGAATCAGAAACTTTCTGAGCCTTAAAGTGAAAAACTCAATATATAGGACTGTCTCATATAAGATTATCCTTAGGGATAAAGCTTGTTTATATGTTTTGTCCAACAGATTATAGTGAATCACTAAAAGAATATGAGTCAACAAATTAATGCTCTTGCAAAAAAACAGACAATCTCAGATGTTTATCCACAAGTATTGCTTTTTGCTTTACTGATCACTAGTCAGCCCTTTGATGGAACAATGCATTCAGTCCTCAGAACGACCCTTCAAAAAATCTGTGCACTAGCACAGGACACGTAAGAATGGAATTAGTATTACCAGAGCTATCAAAACAGTAAGTACAAGAAAGGATAGAATTACGATTGTTTAACCTGTAACATATCAGTATCAGACTGCGGGTTAGAACAACCTTTAAATACATACCAAATTGCTGCAAAAAGAAAGGGCATAGGGCATAGCTTCCATGGTCACAATACATAAAGGAAGGAATAATTTATTGGAAGAAAGATTCAGGTTAAATATCAGGAAAGCCTTTCTAAGCGTGAGGACAATGAAGTATTGGAGTAAGTTGCAGAAGGATGTATTGGAGTTTTTGGTGCTAGAAGTTCTTTAAAATAGAGTATACACATTTCCATCAGGAACACTAGATGATCTCTCATCTTGAGGTTTCTATCAATTTATTTCACAAAACTCTATGCAAAATACATAAGAAAGGGCTCAAAATCACGTGGTCACTTGGCTACAAAACAAGAAACCCTTTTAGTTACTGAATCTTCTTTTTCATGGGTGTTAAAGCAGTTCCGGGTCAGCTGGAAAGTTATTACACCCTTCTGAGGGTAAGAACTGGAGTTTTAAGTCTTTCCCAGCAGAAGAAAAAATTAGAGCATCTCCCATGCTCTGTAGAAGCACGAATTCCCACCTATTGCAAACAGCTACAGTATACTGAAGCACCAGTGTGCAGCCAGACTGACTATAGCACATTACCTTGAAGAAGAGCATGCTGCCTTCTAGCCTCGTTCTTGCAATGGCCACTTCATAGCAGGTGTGCAGGAGAGGGTCTCTCTGTTGTGCACAGAGCACAAATGAGTTACTTCCTCTTCCTATAAAGGAAAAAAATGATTCTTAGTGAAAAAGAGATCCAATACCTCAGAGTCTGATTTTCTGCTGGCTTACATGTGATAAAGTTTGAGTCTTAATAGTTACAGTCTGGCATTAGAAGGTCCCCAGGACTACAAGTGGGACAGGACGCAATCTGCAAAGTGTCTCCTTGAGCTGTCAGCTAGGTAAAGGAGTACTGTTAATGCTTCTCCAAGTGCAGCTTCAGTGCTCTGGGGCATGATCTTCACCTGCAGAGCCCTATTGACTTCTGCTCTGAAGAACTGAAATTAAGGAGGCAGCACATGCTGTAGTTGGCCTGGTCCTTTCATGGGCAAAAATGAGTGGGTGAAAGCAGCTAATTATGTCCTCCTACCCACACCCAGCATCTTTTCAAGAACTTGCACTGTCTAGACCTTACAAGCCTCTCAAACTTAATCTGTGTCATCCTTAATCAAAGACATGAAAAATAACATTTGCAGATGTTTTTATTTGATCAACAATCTTCTGTTTTATTAGCTGTGAGGTTGGTCTCACGTTTCCTCAGATGTGTCATGTTAATTCTTGCCATACTAGATTGCACAAATCATGCTGGGTTGCTGGATCAGACACAAAGTGAAGTGGCTGCCCTAATTATGTGTAATATCTACATGGTCTTCCAGACATTTAACAGACTGAGAGCTTCAGCAACAGTGTAACACTGCCAAAACCATGGGGAAAAAAATTCCAGAATGCTTTGGGTTTTTCTTTGGATCAGTGACAATTTCAGGGATAATAAAGGAAGCTGGAGTCCCCTTGAGTTTTAGCTTTGTTTTAACAGCTTCCATCGCAAGGTATTATTTTCCAAGTTGGAGATATGCGGATCAAAGAGAACACACAAAAAGAACTCATCTGCAGAGAACTTTGCTCCTGCTTTGAGGGCACTCCATCACAAGCCCATCCAAATGGCCTGTCTGTTCTACTGTGCAGAGCCACATTGCTTTACAGTGTTGGGAATTGTCTGTGCCATAGGAAACACAGCTATTGGTCTCTTTCTGAGAGAATTCAGTCAGTTGTACACTCCCAGCAGAAGATGGATGTCCAATGTTGACTAGCCATGAGTTTTGAGGCAGCTGCTGCAGCTGAGAATTCCTTTCCTGCATCCTTCTGTGTTCCATAGCATTTTCCTGGGAGCAAGGCCATTTTCCTTGTCCTCTGTCCTACCTCTTGGCCATTGCTTCAGCAATAACCAGAAAGATCAGATTTAGACATAGCCACATATGGTTATTCACACAAAATACCTAATAGGCAACAGTTGCACATAAATCATTGTATCCTATATTTAAAGGTATAGAACGGGTTTTAAAAGCGGATAAAAATCCAAACCCAGCAGCATTTGTTTACAAAGACAGTGTGTATATCCCTCAGCCCAACACAGTCTGATTTACCAGCTATAGAGAGCAACACTGTCCTTTTCAAAAGATTGAATCAAATGAGTCAGCAAGGCAGGTCATTATGGGATACACAATGAATATCTTCCAGCTGAGACAAGCAAAGAAGCAATGACTCAAACACAGCACTCAGCAGGAGTACCTGCCACACAAAGCAGATCTGAGTCTGATACAGTAGCTTCAATAGGATCAATAACAAAAGTAAGAATAAAAATAGAATTGAAATTAAAAAATTTAAAAGTAAACATAAAGATGACATTAAAATTATTAAAAAAAAAATAAAAACCAAACTGATTATGGTGCTACTGCTCCACACTAGTAGTATGGCCGTAGTTAGAAATTAGTTTCACAAGGTCACTCTTCCTTATAGTTAGTTTGCTAGAGTGACAAAGCAGATACAGCTTCTGAACTAGACCTGAATTGAGTTTCTGCAGACTATGAGAGTCCACAGAGAAGTCTGAGGCACGAGCAGCACTTTGCTTATGCCAGATTTCCTAGCCTTCCTGCTCTAAAGTAAATCCCAGCTGTGACTAAAACAAGCCAAAGGCTGCACAAATTTAGCACACATGGAGCTGGATGCGCTGTAGGAGACTTATGTTTGAAGCCACCTGGTTTCAGATCAGTATCTATTTCTTAGAAATGCTTCCCTTCCAAATATCAACCCTCCTAGCCTTCCGGGGAACAGAGCTGACATGACAGAGAAAATCCTGTTTAACACAGCTTGAAAACATAAGGGCATTATATTTTATTATCAGAACTAAAAACGCAACATGCACATAAACCCTGGATGTAACTATGTTATATATCTCATATATTTTATATAAGCTAACAGTGTATATGTGGTGTAGGAAGACTCAAACCTTACATTGAAAAAATGCGTATCTCTTAGCCACAATCAGCTGGAAAGTGTTTGCATTTTAAATAAGAAGGGTGGGAGGTGTGTGTGGAATTAAAATTTAGCTAATTAATAGGAAAATAAATGGTGCTTTTGACTAGATTTTTGCAGAATGTGCCAAATTTTACTTTCAGTCACTTAACTGACTCACAAGTCTGAAGTTAAGCATGTGCCGAGTAGTGTTTTAAATCACTGTAATGTCAAAATCCTGATTGACGTCATTTTTGAGAGTTCCTCTACTTACGTGCTCCAGAACTTGATATATTGTATTGATTCATTGTTCTTTGGCTGACTGTGTGACCCAGGCTTTGGCTGGGAAAATCATTACTGCTTCAAATATTTTCTTCTTCAAACTCTTTCCTAACAGGGATGCATTCCCTATTTCTTGCCCTTTTTTGCTTACCAAAGCTACCCTCCGTAGTTTGAGCTGCTTTCTTTTCTGTGTTGCTGTTGAGGGAGACTTAGCTTGCCTGTAATTCTGTTTAACATAAGTTAATAATTACTTTTCTGGTAAGTCTCCAGTGCTGATAGGACTAGGTCAGATGCCAGAATCCATTGCTAATGGAACAATTTTTAAATAGCTCAGAGTGGAATTCAGGTGTTAAACAAGAGCTTGGTCATATGGTCAACATGTATGCTCATAAATTAAACAGCTCCAGTGAACAACCCCAGGAAGGATTCACTTGCCTATACTGTTACTGTCTGGGCTGTTTCATGTAAGCTAGTGCTAGGGAACAGTCCTAGCACTTTAATATACACATCTGTGCAACCACCGACTTACTCATATCAACCGTGTGTTCACACTCTACTACAGTTTACAGGCAAAAGGGAAGGACTAAGCTTGTGAGTAAAGTTCACATAAACTTGGGCAGTGTAAACACTAGAGTTTTAGACTGGCCATTTATCAGACATATTATCTACAATTTTATTTGCTGGTAAGACAGACCATGATGGGTATAAAAGAATTAATAAGCTATCTCATTATTATTATCTGTCCAAGATCTACATCATCATTAAGTAGCAAATAATATTGTTTCTTTAAATCTCTCAAGCAGACAGTGGAATTACTAGATGCTATTTCACCACAAAATAACTGACAAGAAGTTATGTAAGATTCAGAAGTATTTCAGAGTGCCACTGAAGATTAGAGAAGAATTCCAATAGCTATTGAAAAATACTGTGATTGAATTTTCAACTCATAAATCAGTAACATGATGAATAAAGCAAGCAGATGTAGATGGAAACAACCTACAGTAAGAAATAATATGAAAAAATAGTTTTTGCTAGTACTTATTCCAGTTCTTATTTTCCTGTACTAGCAAAATGAAGGAAAAATTACGTAGGTAGAAGAGGACAAATGGAATGGGCAGTACAAAAACACAGGGCAGCCAGATGTAAATTCTGCCCCATCACATATGTACCGAAGCACAGGTACTAGAACACTGTTAACTATTTTGATTCACACTGAGGACGTTCTAGCACTTGACCCGTCAGTAAAGCAGAGTCCTGAAACTGACTTCAGTGGACTTTGAATCTGTTCCAGCTAAGGAACAGTTGCAATGGTGTGTAAAGCATCTTGTCTTCTATTTGTTTCTTTAGGGAAAAAACAGCACACGCACACACAGACCAGCAGTTATCCAAGTCTCTTGTGACATTTCATGCTTTGTTCTGCCAGGACAAAATTGCGATGTGCCCAAAGAGTTTTCCAGCCAAGAAAACCATAACACATGCATTACCACTTGTACAGGAGAACTGGTTCAGTACTCCTGTCTCTGATGTCAGTGGATGATACAGCAGAATAATACCCCTGGAGCTTTATGCAACTGCGTCTCAGTGAATTCAGGAATGATTCCAGCCAAAACCACATGCTCTACATTCTCAGCCAATGAAACATCGTAAGTGGGGCTGTAACACAGCAAAACTGCCATGCCGAAATAAAGACAAGCAATGCCCAAGGACCTAGGGTATAGAAATGAGAGCACTTAACTTTCAAAATGGGTTTCTGACAATAGAGTATTAAAATATTGAAAAACAAAATAAATTTTTTTGTCTTTTCAATTACTACAGGGACTGGAGAAATAAGCATACACAAAGCATAACATTTAATCTCACAGGCCTGGAAATATGCATCAATTTAAGAATGGCTATTTGAAGCTATTTTATGCAACTACAGGTATAATGTGATTTAAAACATTAACTGAACTAGTGGAAACCAGACTTGTGAAGGAATTACTTGATAATTCTTGAGGAATAATTCTTGTGAACTGATTCCAAGAACCTAGAATATGATAGTGAGAACACACGAGGTTAAACTTCAGCCAAGGAAACTGTCAGTTGATTTATTCTAGACAACAATACAGTGGGAAAAAAAGCAACATGATGCAAAATAAAATTCAACCTTAAAAAACACAGTAGCAAGGTTCATTTCTGAGGAGATTTCACTGCTGTAAAGAAAAGTTCAAGAAGCCAGTAAGTTTTATCTAGGTGTAGTGGAAGAGGAAAATGAAAGAGAAGCGTGTAGGATAAGCATAGAGTTCTGGAAGAATGAGGAGCTTGCTTTTCTCATTAAAGTTTCTTTATTTTTGTGTAGTAAGTTACTAACCAAATAAAGACTGCCATAAAAATCATGCTACAATGCTAAGTGTTTGACACTGAAGCTTGCCTGAGTCGTGCAAGACTGAACAGCTTCTTAAGTTCCAGATATTATTTTCAAACTACCCCAGGAACTGTGAAAAATATTTAAATTATTATCATTGTTAGCATCTCTGGTAATATTTCACTTTTATGGTTTTGAAATTTTTCAAAACTACTTACATAAACAGCTATGCATGTACATATTAGGATGGATGCAGAGAAAGTTCTGTCTGGAATTTTTATGAGAGTAACATAAAGGAACAACCACAGGACTGGAACTCAAGAAATAAGTTTACTATGTGACCAGAGAGCTATTTGCAGCCAATTCATCTCACCAGGATTTACTCTGCCTTGTTGAATTCTGTAAGAATATAAGAGCCTCCTATCCTCATATTGCCCCTACACTCAAAAACATAAAGGAATATTTTGGCTTAATACCAACAGGCTGTTGTATACAACAGACGTGTGCATGAAGTTTCTTACAGGAAGTGTTGCAAGAGACCTTTAGAACTGAAAATACTGGCAATTAAAAGACATAGAACATCTCTACAATACATATATACATATGACTTCGTCTTGAAAGCCAAAAGGCACGAGGATTTAAAATAAACTGACTGCTGTTTAACATGTTTTCTGTCATCAAAACATTTAACACAATTGCAAATGACTATTCATAATTAAAAATATTTTAGGTTCTTAACTATTAAAATGAAACTTTGTTGGTTAACTATAATATTTATTAAACTACTTTTATGGTTAAACACATTAGAAATACATTCCCCTCAATTATGATTTATATTATGCCAACAGTGATTCATGCTATCTAAAGCTGTGACAAAGTAAATGAACATAATCTAACAGAAACTTTTCTTCAGGAGTGTTGTATTTAATTCAAGCATACAGAGGTCAGCAGGGGTCTTTCTGTTGCATTCAATTAAATTGCTCTTAAATGCTCTTCTATTTAAGCAGCATCTTTATGTAGATGAAAATTATGTATTGTTTTTTTCTCTTCAGTTCTGCAAGTTTCATTCTCATAGGCGAGTATTTATTTAACATGGGCCTTGCTTTCTTTCCACAGAAACTCTTTGGCTGCCCTCCTTTGTAAACCCCAAAGAATTTGGATTCCTTGTGCACTAGGCATGAAAGGATTTCCTTCCAATACTCCTCCAAGAAGAGTTTTAATAGCTACTCCTCATATTTATTGTGTAGACCTATTTGGTCTGTTAGGTTTTTAAATTAATTACTGGTTACTTTTTCCTCACTCTCTGTGCCATCTGCTATAATGGGAATGAATCTCAGTTAAGATTCTGTTCTAGCACATATTTTCTCCTTTTTGAGCTCCTCATAATTGAAGTGTCTTTGGCTGCCAGGGTACAGAATGATAAACAGACGCAATGTCAAGTGATTTAAACTTTGCATAATTCTCTGTGATATTGATTTCTGCCAAATATTTGCTTTTCCATTCATTTCAGCTGAGAAAAATGCAAATTAATGGTTCAAAAATGGGCTCCTTGTATCTTCACCAAGATTAAATGCGTCAGAATAAAAACATTGACATAAAAACTTAATTACAGTTAAAATGATGAAAAGAGTATCGAATCTATTTCTTTGTATAGTGTGTTAATTATTGATTTAACTAAATTAGTTTACTAAGATTTGAATGAAACAAAATATTTTCCTTATGAGATGACCTTTGTTGAGCTTTAAGCACTTTAATTTTATGCTGAATAATACATGTATTTTACAGAGAAATGTTTATTTCATTTGGTAGTAAATAAACAACCTCTAATATCTACTCCAGGTAATTCCTTAGGACATGTGTTCATAACACAAAAACTGCTGTTGATAAAGCGAGTAATAACTTACTAACTGTGAAAACTAATTCATACCTAAATAAGGAACAAACAATATACAGCAACTTCCCAGTAATCCCATATAAAGAATTCCTCCCTTTCTTCCTGATTATTGAGATCTATTGAATTGATCCTAGACTCCAGTTTTCAATATCATTATTTAAACACTGTGAAGTTTAACTCCTGCCAGTCTGGAGTACTCAAATCCACCAAAGCAATGACATACATAGTTTTAAGCCTCTCATTAGACCTAGTGTCACTTACTGGTATATCACACAAAACAAGTTGAGTTAAAGTTTCAGTTATCCAGTTGAGTATGCACCTATGGTCACTGATAAACCTGTCTGCTCCACTGACGATCAAACTTGAAGATCAAACCTGCAAGCAGTGTATCTACTTTAAAAATGCATGAATGATGTGGGAATGGACAGCAGCTTGTGCTATGTTTTTTGACGATTCCAATTTGTTTTCCACATATTACTATGTGAAGTCCTCTCAGTAAGATACTAGCATTCCTCTTTCACCTGTCATGATCAGCTTATCTCTTCTTGATATGTGTGGGCTTCCCAAAAGAAAACTACAAACTCTTCCATGAAAAGACTGGAATTACATAGAGAAATGCCAAAGGTTATGAATCAGTCAGAAATAGAGAAAGAAGTTTAGGAGAGTTCTTCTGCACAGGTACAGGCACATTTGCATGTTGTGTCCTTAGATGGTAGATATAACTCCCCAGCTTTGGCAGAAGCATGGGCCAAGATTTAGACCTAGTCTGTCTGGTACCAAGGAAAGAGCTAAATCTGACACTTAGAGATATGGTGATATAGCCATGGTCTTCTAAGGCTTCTCTTTATCTGACAATTATAGCAGAAATAATTCTTTCATTTCCATTCTTAGATGTAAAAAGAGGCTGCAGTTGTTCTATTCATCCTGCTTTAAGCTAGTGCATCAATCAAGAAGGAATTGTAGGTGGTTTTATTAAGACCAAAATGCCAGTGATGTGCAGATGTCAGTCCTTAGTCTCCAGTGTGTGCAGTCTTCATGGTTTGTTTCCTGATTAGGGGACAGAGAACACAGCACCTCTCTGCTGCAGCAACAGTGGGAATGCCTAAGGGTATAGAAAATTGCAGAATCAGGGAAAGACCTGCTTGCAGCTAGGACATCCTCTTACGATAACAGGAAATTTGGAATATGCTACTGAATCAGGGCCAATCTGAAACTGAAAGTACTATGTCCTTCATGCACTTGGAAAGAGAACTGTCAGCACAAAACTATTGGCTTAGGCAACAGTACCTGCCTGCTGTTCAAGCATAGAAAGGTTTCTGGAAATAAAGGCTTTTTACACAAAGTTTTTACTTAGGTTTGAACAATTTATCATAAAGGTCAACTACATTCATTAAAATTTACATTCCATTAGCACTGTGGCAAATTAATTTCTCTCTTATTTTAGAATTAAGTCTTCTTAACCCTTTTTTTCACTTCAGATTCAGTTTGCTCCTCATGTGCATACTAACTTTGTTCCAAGAACTTATCCAAATGTTAAGTATCAAGCACAGAAGTATTCCTTGATGCCATGCACAGACTTTTCATTTCAGTAATATGGAAAATCACACACGCTCACAGTAGTGCTCAAGCATTATAGAATGTAGGTACTAAAATATTCAGTTAAGTCATATCTACTTCTGTGCAAGTTTACCATCTCAGTAAGACAGGCAATTCTGCACAAAGAATTAAAAAATTAAACATTTTGTTCTGAGCTCTAGCCTTCAGAAGCAAAACGAAAATCTCAGGAAACCAAGAAAGGAACAGAAATAGAGAGCTAAGAAATTATGGAAAGGTGCCTTTACGATGAGGATGTCATATAGGTTTTAATAAATAACTTGTTTATATGGATTTGAAGTTAGAACCTCAAAACAAACTAATAACTTGAGCATCTGGTTCAGAAACTCTTCAATTACCCACCTCTCACTGTTACCATGGTAAAAAGCATTCAAAGTAACCACATGGTAAATTCCTTATTGGCACCTACAGACAGGGATGACTTATCGTCCAGCCTTCTCCTACAATAACCCTATTCAAGAATCATATTAAACATTTATGGAAAATATCTTCTATAAAGATAAATGCAGAAAAGATAGCTCCCACACTTCTTGTCAGTCTCTGTGATTCAGACTGTCTAACTTAAGGCATGTCTCTTGATCAAGAAAAGCAAAAAAAATTAACTTCTTTGAATTAATTAAAAATCACTTAGTAGAGGTTAATCATTTACAAAAGCTAACAAAGGATCTGGGACCTCTGTTTTTGCAGCAATTTTGATAGATGTAAGGCTAATTGATCCATTCTTCATTATGAGAAACAGCCCCTATCTTCCATTTACCCATGTCCACCGTGAACATATTCCTTAAACTTCCTCTACTACCATCGTGCTTTCACCCAAGCACTCTGCTCTTTTACCTTCTATAAAATTGCTTACCTTTCTCCCCCACCCCCCTGCTTCTTTTCTTGACTTTTTCAGCTGTTTAGCAGAATGCCCAGTATGTGCTCTATCGTCATTTCAGTTGTGGATAAGGTCTCATTGTTTTCCACTCAGACAAAAATTACTTTCCGAAAACAGTTTGCATTTGCAGTCTCTTCCAGTCTACTTCAGTATTAAAATTTCCCTTACTCACTGTCTTTATGTGGTTTTTCTCCTATAGAAATGACTATTGCCAGGTCTCAGGAGAGTGCAGTTGTGCCGCAGCACCTTTTTCAGCTTGCGTCACTAGAACATCATAGTCTGGAACTGGTTTTCCATCTTGCGGTTCACCCATTTTATTTCCTCTGCCCTCTCTGAATTCTCAGCAAGGAGATTTTTTTTCCTTTCTTAACTGCGGGGCTTAAGGGATCACAATATGCAGTTATTTGTGGCTTGGCTTTCTCTCTATATTTCTCTCATCTTACAATGCTGCTCTCCCACCAGTTCAAACTTCTAAGGTAGTTAGTTCTCTCAAGTTACGAAGCCAAGAAAAAAAGAAATAAAAAGATTTTCTTTCTACTACTTTTTGTTCCCATTTAAAGCTAGTGTAAGTGAAGTGCCATTGTTGCATCTGGCAGTTAAAGAGATGCAACTATATACTAATTACCTTTGTTATCTCTAAGCACAAAAAAATTCAAAGGTCATGGCCCTTTCTGTCTACACCCAGTTTATGCATTAAGGCTGCTAATGCATTATGGTTTTGTCAGTGACATTTGTTCTGCTCACTGAGGTCAAGTTTATCTCCTTTGCTGGGACTGATTGTAGACCATTGTCAACAGCGTCACCTGTACAGCACATTCTCCAGGTAACAAGGTAGTAGGGAGATAAATCTTAGCACTTACGTTTTTAAAAATGTATTAATTTTTACGTACCATTGTTATTACATATGGATTATATTTTTGCATTTCAGTGTTTTCACAAAAGCCTGTTTAAAGAAATTCTCCACCAATCACTAACACAGAGGCAATCTCTATGTCAGAAAGCTCCCTGGCTCTACTGGGTTTCATATAAAACTTGTATTCATAAATTATGACGAATACATTGCATAAAGATAATGAAGATAATGCAAGTTTCATGCATGCCTGTTCCTTAGTGAAGAAATAATGTTAAAATGCAGTGCAAGCCCCTTACTAAAAAACTAACGCTTCTGAAAAGTCTAGTTTTGACTTGCTAAAATTAACAGATACCTAGCTTCACACAGCTCCTGGAGAAATTTCTGTCTAGAACTAATACAGCCTCAGCTGTTTTAGCAACAATTTATTCCAATTCTAAATACTCATTGGAGAACAGCATTAGGTGAGAATCAAGTCTGTGGAAAGCAAGTGCAAATACTAACTTCTTTAATACCCAGCAGATGTGAAACAGCTTCCAATCTAATGATAAATAACTGTGGAATTGCTTTTATAATGACGAAAGCCTCAATACTGCCAACATACTACCAAGAGCGCTAGTATCCTGATGTGATTTTATTTTCCTCCATCATTAGCACAGTGTGCTACTGTGCTAGCACAGCTATACTACTTTAGTGTGAAAGATGTGCTCAGTTTGTTGCTCCATTTTAAATATTAACAACTGTGTATCTTATGGTGAATTATAATTTTTTTTAACAAGAAAAATGTTCCCAACATTTAGCTGAAGTATGGAGTCCTCTTAGTTGCACAACTAAGAATTTAAATTGAGGCCTTTAGAATACCATTCTCAAAGTGGACTCTTGACTAGGCTTTAACCTTGGAAACATATGCACTCATGTAGTACACATACAGCAATAAATCCCTATTAACCAGTCACATTTCTCCCTTGGCTTCAATGAGGGTTGGATCACATCCTTAAAGATAATAAATTACAGAAACTGGAGTCTATAATCTTGAATTATAACAAGAAGAAAGAGTGCTGCAGGAGTAACACTACAGATCCAGCTACTCAGCCACTAAGAAACTCTTCCTTCACAGCGAGGAAAAACACATGGCACATCTCCGTGATGAATTGCTGGACATTGTTGTCATTTCTTCCAGGAAAAAAATGCAGAGGGCACAGTGACTGCTACACCACAAGTAAATATGAAGATAATGATTATCTCATCACCAAAGCTTCTAGGTTTTGGCTTTTAATGCTTGTGCTCTTTAAAACGCTCTCTAAAGCACTTTACTCCATTTTCTTTCTGAGGCTTCAAATGATGCCAATAAAAGGGGCAACATTTTTTTCAGTCTGAAAATTATTTCCTGAATTCAGATGAGCTGTGAATTATAATAAGATTAAGAATAAAAGATAAGAACACAGCTACCCATTAGAAGGGAACACTCACAAAGGAATTCTGGTTTTCATATTACAATTTGTATTTCCTGTTCATAAATAAATTTTTCAAGGTCAGAGAAAGCTACTCTCTCCTACAGGATATTATGATTTTCCAGAGACTTACATACTAAACTGCATGTTGTCTTTTCAAAAAGTCATATTGGATGCACAAAAACTTTGAAGACGTTTCATAATAAATTCTGTTATGGCGTTTCTGTTTTCAAAAGGCAGGACAAACCTGGCATTTTGTGCTACCATTTTGACTTTCCCATACTTGCATTACATGCTTGTCTGGAACAGGGGAATAAAATACCTTTCTTTCCAGTACCTTTTGCACCTTTGAAAGGCATGTTTTTCATCCCACCCAAACCATTTAGTAAATGGCAGTCTGATACTGCCAATTTATTTCATGTTAAAGTTGCTTAACAGTTTGTCAAAAATTAGAACTGAAATTTATAATGAGACTGCATTAACTATCACTCTGCAAGGTTTCCTATTGCCCTACTGTACTACATGCTCTTGCTGTTTTATCGGACTGTACTCCACAGGACCTTAATACTGGCAGAATTTGGTACTACTCCCAAAATAGACTGACCTGATCCTTCTGCCACCTACTCATTTCAAGCTGCATGCCACTTACTCATGTGAATTACAGCACCAGTGTTTGCACACCCACACAACCACAGATTGGAGAATTGATCCAGATGAAAAGTCAACTTTGATTTTTGCTGGGCAAGAACAGGAGAATTGGCAGTGGATGGGACTTCCTTGAGGAGCACCCCTAGCTTATGTCAGACTGAAATGTTCATGAATTTATTGTACCTGTTTTCTATTCTGAGAAATATTTTTGGAGTTGGTACTAGTTCATCTACATCTGTGAATCTGACTTGCTCTAAAAAGGCCCTTTATGTATGACAGCAGACCAGCACTGGAGAAGGCAACCAGAGAAGTTGTGCAATCACCACCCCTGAAAGCCTTTCAGACTTGGCCAAAGTCTTGGCTGACCTAATGTTAATGCTAGTCTTCCTTGGAGCACAAACTTTGACTAGAAACCTTGAGAGGTCCAACCACATTTCCACGACCTGTGATATGAGGTACTGAATTAAAACGGGTAAGTACTCAGTTAATTAAAACAAATACATATAGGATTGTCTGTCACTGTCAGAGTATACTGACAGTCTTTGCTTTTATGTCTGAAATCCACTCTGTCCTGTCAATATAGGTTTTCAAAGCACTCCACAGATAGCAAAGGGGGGAGTCCTTTAGGCAGGTAAGCATACAAAGTTGAGATTATTTAAAATTAAATTGGTTTTTCCACATGTGCATGTGTTCTTCCTCGCTGTGAAGGAAGAGTCTTTCTTAGTGGCTCAGCAGCTGGATCTGTAGTGTTACTCCTGCAGCACTCTTTCTTCTTGTTACAATTCAAGATTATAGACTCCAGTTTCTGTAATTTATTATCTTTAAGGATGTGATACAACCCTTATTGAAGCCAAGGGAGAAATGTGACTGGTTGAAAGGGCTGGAGGGCACAAAATTGGCATCCTGCTTGGCCTCATATTCTAGCCAACCTGCTTTTACCTATTTCTCAAACACGTACTTGTCAGATGGGCTTCCTCCTTGTGGAAGCCCAGCCCTAAAAGTGTTCTTGGGAAAAAGGTCAGTGAACATATTCTTGCAAGAGGCCTGGTAGAATATAACTTCAGTGGGGCAGTGATGAGCCAGCTTCATGGGAACACTTGGTACATGGTTATGCAGGATACAGTCTAATTCCATAAGGCCCTCAGACCGTGTGCAAGGCAGTAAGTGGAATACAAGAAAATAAAAAGAATGGGTCACAGACAGAAAAGGATACATAAAGACAGACTTCTATAAGGTATTACTAATACTTATAGAGTATGCCACTGTAGTGGATGTCTTTTCACTCTGTAATTGAGGAAGTATTGGACTATTTCTAGTTTAAAATGCAAGTGAAGATTATGGCTGTGAGACAGGAATGAGAGTTACTGAAGTGTTCTGAATGTCCAGGAGATTTCCTAAAGGAGTTTCTTTTCAAGGCTGTATGGAGTCCTGTGCAAGTACCTAGAAACTGTGGTTTGTAAATGTTTGGCCAATGCACAAGCTTTCCCAGGTGGAAAGCCAATGCATCACCCATTAAGGCCAATGGAATGACGATCATTAACAACCGTGAGCTTCTAAGCCTCATCTTTACCTTAGAGCCCTAAGGCTCCAGTTAGCAGCTCGGAGCTGAGGGTTTAGATTTCCATCTAGATCATTTTATTAACATAGGAATAACTTAAAGCCGCTGAGCACTCCCAGAGAAGTCCATGAAAACAGTCACTTAGATGTTTGCTTGAATTGACTCACACAAAAACTGAAGACCGAAACTCTGAGCAAGTTGAATACTGAAATAAGACCCTTCCCTTAAGCATGCTTTCTAACAGTTTTCAAAATAACACTATGCCACATCTTTTACAAGCTTTGGTGAATATATATCTGACAAAGTTTATTCTGAGTGGTTTTGATTTATGCTATTTTTTTCACAGTATCCTAGGCAAATTTACTGGCACTCCATTTGGTTGAAACAAGGTGTTTACCTGTGCATTTACTTAATAAATATTAATTTATAAATTTCTCTAGATAACACTTACACCCCGTGGCTACACAGGTCATGAACACAAATTCACCTTAAATTTTTTAGCCTCCAGATAGATTGGCTTTTCTATCATAATAAGCTAGTACCTGGATATATCCAGTGTAAATTTGCTAATGTCATGAGCAGAAAAATCACACAGTACATTTTGTAGAGGCCTGTCAAAACGATTTAGAAGAGTTCTTCACAAATACTAGACTAATGAGCTTTAAAGTTTCAAAACAGTGATTTTCTTACCAGTGTCCACTGTAGGGAAAAAAGAGATGCCACACTACAGGACATTATTTCAGCTGATACTACTTCTTGTCTTCTTCTTAGAATGCTTATATCACTTTTTAAAGAATAAATCATACAAATCAGTTGATTAATTCAATACCATCTCCAGCATCTCCAAGTTAGTATGTCTATCTTTACTCTCATTTTGACTAAATGGATTTACATTGTTATGCACATAAATTGCTAAGCAGCAGAATATATACTGAAATGTATTGTAAAATATGTTATAAAGTGACACTGTATGTGAGAAAAAAACTTTAACTGCAGTAGAAACAGAGTATTTGAAGTGGCAGCAAAAAACAACAGAACTTTCACAGAAAAAAAAAAAAAAAAAAAGGCAACACAACAGTTCCTGATGAGGTAACAGCTTTAATGATTATTTTCTTGGTAATTTTAAGAACCATAGTAAAAACTGCGTGTTAACAAAAAATCAGTCCTGTCTAACTAAAAAAGTGCAATAGAAATCAAGAAGCTTGCAAGCACTGAAATATGAATGTACTAGGAGCCCCCTGAGCAGTGGAATTGATATATACCATTTCTCCAGATTTGTGTTTCATTTTGCTATATATCCCACTGCAGTCCTCCCTACATTCCACAAGTTAATAACCGAGTATGTCTAAAAGGACTGAACTCTAATCACTCTGAAAGCTTGGTCCACCAGCAAATACACAAGTTTGATCACACATGCAGATGAAGTACTCCCTCAGCCAGCTAGGTTTCCACAGGAACACAACCTAGGAACTGTATATTGTAACGCATTAATACGAGAGCAGACATAATTACAATGGCAAGTTGTGGCTCACCACAAAATTTCTGACCATAAAAACTAACATAAAACATTTTAAAATGTCAAAAATATTATTAGTAAAACTCTACACCTTCTCTTACTAAGTTAAATGTAGTTTGACACTATTAATGGAAATACTTCCTTCTGATCTTCGTCCCACCCAAGAAGTGGCATTCACAATCACCACTGTAAGACCTTTTACTGTGAGGTTAACAGTGTTGCCAAGTGCTGTTCAAACCAGTGACCCTCATTGGCTGACTCAAGTGGGACTTTACCCCCTTTTAAAAATTTTAAGAACTTATATTCCTCTTGCCTGGTAGAAGCGCAGCTACTGAAATAATTAGAATTAAATTCCTGTAAAAGTAGGTAGATACAAAAGACAATTCATTCTATTTGTTTAGAATTTAGCCATCTACCCTCTTCAGATCTCAGATGTCAGTTTGCTTCCAGTATGGAAAATAACCATCTGATTCTGATAAAGACAACAAACATGAGGTCTCCTACACAGTTTAATGTAGGTGGATGCCGAAGCTATGTGGGTGTACATACTCATGAGCTTTATACCTCACTATTTGTCTTTTAATCTTTCTATTAATTTAATTAAGCAACTTCATCTCATATTTTTGGCATGTGTTCAAAATACTTATACTTCCTTCAATTAGAAGTACAGGAAACCAGACCTACTTACATAGCTAAACTATATGCTAGGTTTGACCCACTTAAATGGCATCAGCTCGCTGGTTTTCCTTGTTTCAGTACAGCTAGAACTAAACAGGAATGACATTGGCAAGATAAAACCTAACTACAGAATCCAGATACTCATTATGTATGTATTTAAATATGAGATGAGTGATGCCTAGTTAAGGAATGAGCTGAGAAGTTAAATTCCTCTAGAGGCTTGTTGTTATTTGCCATGCAGAAGAAAATCACTGTAGAGCTCAGGAAGAGCTAATGGATATATCAGAAGCCTATCAACATTCTGGGAGAAAGACTATTTGCATAAAGCATGTGACAGCAAGCTCCAGTCAGTTGACATTAGTTTACAGAAGCATATATTACTACTGAATATTCAGCTTATATTAGCAATAAGTCTAGTTTATGTCAGGACCTATAGAGACATGATGTTCCTGACATACGTCAGGAACAAGAAGGAAATACGAACCTGGCAGCAATACAATTTAAAAACTCATGGGCCAAAAAGTGGGACTACTATCACCTTTGCAGCTCCGTAAAACTACTATACCTCAGCTGCTTTGAAGATCCTAGTGTCTTAAAAAACAAGGTCCTGCACATGTGAATAATATTCAACTCCCTCCATTCGTGCCTTTCTGCATTCTCCACTAGAATAGAAGATTGTATCATTGCCACAGTATTTCAGAAATAGCCCTTCCTGGTTCTTCATGAACCTGAACAGCCTCCACAAGGGCTGATTCTCCCGGGTTGGCAAATCCATCTTCAGATATGTTCTCAACCCTATTTCCACATTGTCCCTGTCACTACTGTAGTTACTAGTAATCAATCTGAATTATCTATTACTTGGAATTGTTGGTCACCATCTCATGACCAGTAGTCTAGCATCACAACAGATGTCAGCACAGACATCAATGAGCAGATTACGATTTTTTCCCCCTAAGGAAGGATTAGTCTTCCTGACTGAGAAGAAACATTTTTTTTCTGAACTGTTGGCTCATCCTCAGCCCCAGACTTTGTCATTCCACTTTCTGAACAGATGGTACTATTTGTATACGTGAAAAATTCTGCCTCATGTTTCCAAATTAGTCTTACAAATATGGACGTCTGGCTTAATGAGAATAAAACAAAAGAAAAAGCATCCACTCAGACGGATGACACGTATGAGCATAATAGCTTAATAGAAAAGGAATAGGTCCAAGAGTTTAATTGGTGTTGTGTGAGCTGTAGTCATCAAAAACCTAAAAAAGCAAGGGTATTTTCATAGGCAATCATTATGCAACACATAGGAGCTAAACCAGTAATTGCTGAAACATACAATTTTTTGAATGGATATGTCTGATCTTGGAGTAAATCTGTAATGAGATGGATTTTGTATTTTGAGTTTGCTCCTGCACCATACAGCTGAACTTTATGGCATCCCATCTTGAGCATTTGCAGTAAGATCTATCTTGGAATATTTTGGTTAAAAAATACTATGAGCTGAATGGATTTTGCACAAACACAATGAAATAGCTAATATGCATGACAGCATAAACCCTCCTCCACATATCCACGGAACTCGAAAGGATGATCTTTTTCCAGGAGAGGCAGAGAAGCAGGCAGTAATAAAGGCTGGAAAGCACAGACTGAGCTAGGCATGAAAATCAGGTTTAGCAGAGAGGTACAGTAAGTGTGTTTATACAGACAAAGCAGTGTCATGTAAAAAGAAATGAAGTACCTCCACAGGAACTAACTCCAGTAGTGCAAGCAGTGTGCTGCACTAGCATGGCGCTCTGCAAGGCAACGTTCTAATTCATAGCAAGCAGGCTATCATGGGTATTGCTAAGCTAACGACATCCTAGCTAATGGTCTTAAATGTATATTAAAGAACATCTGCCCAGCACTGTATTGTGCCAAAATTACAGAGGGCTGTTAGTACACAGGGGTGACTTTTGAGACAACAATCAGGCAAGGCTAGCTGCTGAAAGATAGTTGTAGAAAGGAAAAAAATGAGGAGACCAGCAGAATCCACAAGTCAGAGCCATCTCCTGAAAAATAAATACCCAATACCTTGGTTATGTCTGCAGCAACTGCAAGCTGGCACAGAGCCACTGAAATTTCAGAGCTATGCAAAATCATAGCAGCTGGGACATGGTCACAAAATTACATCCAGTGCTGAGCAGTTACTTCTGAATGTGTTTACCTGTGCATTATGCACTGAACCCTCCTTTCTTAATTACAATAATCACCTGTCTACCTGCCAAGCTCTGTTGTATAAGTATGATCTTTAGGCATTAATGTCCCCTTTCAGGAAACATTGTCCTAAGGGTGAGAAATAAATACAGACGGCCAATATTCACAGATGTTCAGACTGGTTAAAAGTGGTAGAATTTTATCTTTGAAAAGGCATCTAAGCATATTTACTAGGAGCTGATAGGTGATAAAAATCAATGCTACAGTTAACAAGACTAGCAGGATATGTTTAGAAAAGGGAGTGGAATCTTATGCACAGAAAACCAAGGATGATGAAGCTGCCAGGTAAAATAATTCACTGATTCTCAGACAGCCACATCACCTGACTATGCAAGAACTAAAACAGATGGTAAATGTTAATACAAGTGGATTTATAAACAGCATATCATATTGAGCAAATATGTACTATGTAGCATGTGCAAAAGACATATAACCTATATTATCCAGGCTATAACAGGAATACCTCAGGTGTAATACAATTCTTAGACTTTTCATATCCAAGTGGTGTGAGTGGAGATGTGTGCACATCAGTTGCAAATGAAATGCAGGAAACCAGTAACTACCTAGCCAAGTTCATGCATACTACATAAGCCCAAGGAATAGATGGCAGAAACACAATACAGACTCCCCCAAAATAACTACATAGTTAAGGGGAAAAAAATATAAATTTGATCATATAGTCCTAATGGAAATCCATGGTATTTAGACTGCATTTAAAAGTCTGATTACAGCTTATGTACAGAAACTAGCTGGAAATAACTTGGAAATAACACTAACTGGGATAGGGAACTGTATCGTGCTAGATGGTCATCTGAGGTTTATAAAGTTTTCCAGACATACATTGCATTGCATGATCAGCTCCACACTACCACAGTTATGTGGTTATCACCATCAGAGCTACTTAATTCAGGTTGAGCATGCTGGTGTGAATTGCTGTCATACCTAAGACTTCCACACAGATACTTCCTCCTCCCCCTCTCCACAAGAATGCCTGAAAAACAATCGGTGAAACTTTAGAGCCTAGGCTAATTATCTCTCGCAATCCTAAAATCCTTGTCAAGATCTAAATGACAGCAAAATACTAACTCTGTAAGTAAACATTTAAGAAAAACAATTCATAAGAATCAGTTTTCATACAGGTTGAGTAGCTGATAAAACACTGGCATGATACAGACAGAATGCGAAAGAATCACATAGTAAAAAACCAATGCATTACCAAGTTGAAGGGGGCACATCCAATCTTCCATGAGTCATTTGATAAAAAGTACCAAGCAATACAATAGCAAAATCTGCAGATGACACAACAGTGTTACAGGTAAACAAGATAAAATGCTATGAGAAGTATCAGAGGATCTTTACTAAGCTAGGGAAATGGGGAGCAAAAATAAAATTCAGGACTGGGCCGTTCAAAGCAAAGATGGCCTAATCTGAACATTTTTCAGTTCTCAGTTAACTGTCATTCACCAACAATTATTTAGTTAAAAATGCTGGTCAGTGTGATGTCTCAAAAGGCAAACAAAAAAGCAAGAATGTTCAAAGAAATGTTACAAAATCCTTGCAGAAAGCAGCATTGCACTCCCACCTGCAAGGCACTGTTCAGTGCTATTTACCTTGTTTCAAAAAATTAAAAAATTAAGAGCTGTAGAAGCAGAAGTTCAGCAAAGCCTTGTTCTTTTAATTTCATCCTTACTGTGTGGGCCAGCTGATAACTTTGGCTGGGCAAAGGCTGGTATCCACCTGCATATAACACCTTTGGACAGCTCAATAATGCACACAAGGGCTCGTCATCCAGGATCACAGTAGTTTTCTTTGTTTCATTCATTGATCTTTTCCCGTGAATGCTGCTCCTCTGACACCACTCTGCAACCTCTGCCTCTTTGCTGTGCCGTGTCTCCTTTGTTGAAGTACAAAGTACTCCATAGACAGCACATGTGCAGACCACACACTTGAATTATAGGACTACTTTCATAGAATCATAGAATCATAAAACCTATGATTCTATGAATCATTGATTTAAACTTTAGCTTGTTTGATTCAAATAAATACAGTGAATTCCAAAATTACAAAGCCAAAAACACATCACAATCTAATCCCCTTACTTCTGATCTGCACCACATAAAGCTAGCTTTCTGTACCACAATTTACCTGCTTTTCTTCAGAGGCAAACTTAATTATGTAGGATCTGTAAAGTAATTGCTACATTTTTCACATAACTCCTCCATTTATACTAAAAAAAACAGCAGATATGTTATATAACTGTAGCCTAGTTATTTATTAAAAAGTTGAAAAAAATTTAAGCAGATAATTTACACAAGTGAAGGTATGGACTCACCGGGAAAATAAAAACAGACCCTTACTTTTTAATAATCTCATGTTTGAAAGCTGTTTAAAAAATCGACACAATTAGCAAAGACTTCTCACGGAGTCTTTAACACTGCATAGATGATACTGCAGTAATACTTCCGCAATGAGAACAGCAGCTGGGATGTTTTACAGAATCATAATATAGAATGCCAAAGAAAAGTAAATAAAGCCAAACTTGCTGAGGCTATTCATGGCACCTATATACCCACTAACACGCTTGTCATTCCTGATCAGCAAAGTCCTAGGAGGCAAATTGCATTTCAAAGATCTCAGTTGGAACAAACAGCAGGTTTGGGGCCTTCCTGCTCCTTGACACTGATGATGGTTTTGCTTTTTGATGCGTGAAACTGCCTTCCTGAGATAAGTTGTATGTGACTACCTCTTTTGTCTCTGCTCAGTTTTGGAAAAGTGTCAGCTGTGTCCAGTCTGTGGAACTGCATTTTACAGAAGTCATTTGTGAACTGGAAATGGTACGGCATGGAACAATACTAATTAGATACCTAGATAGCACGACCTGTGAAAAAAGATTGAGAATGTTTATCCTAAGGAAGAAAAGAGTGAAGGTAAAAATCTAAAAACAAGCTACAGATATTCTCATAACCCCGAAAGGAGGGAATCATCTGTCCTCCATGTCTTTGCTGGACAGGCAAAGGAGCCCTTGTTTTAAGTTTCTAGAGCAGTGATTAGGTTTAAGTAACGGGAAAACCTTAAAATATTCAGGAAAACTTTGTAACAGTAAGGATAGGTTAAGGTCTGGTCTGACACAAATGCCTGGAGAGGCATCATCAGAGGTCATTAAACACAGGTTAAAAGATGCTGATGACGTTATTTACCATGATTTGCCCTGTCTCCTGTGACTATCACCCAAGACCTCTTTTGACCACTGAAAAATATGAGAATGGGGTGATAATTAGAGAAGTAGATTTATTCAGGAACAGTATGAGAAGCCAGGACTTCATGTGTTACAAATCAATAGAGCACAGACTGCATGAGCTGCACCTTATTAAAAAAAAAAAAAANTCAAAATGTCAGCAGAGAAACAGTATACTAAATATGTGAACTGTAAGTAGTGTCATAAAACAAAATTGTCTAAAACACAGGAATAAGAGAGCAGCAATAAGCAGTCAATTTTCTTTACTGAAAAAGTATGTTGACAATACAAGACCAAGCTGTTTGTTTCTTTTTAAGCATAACTGAAACACAACTGGAACAAAGGCTGAGTAGTAAGCAAGAAAAAACTGCAGGTGCTTCAAAGTTATTTAGGGTGGTCAAGTCCAGGCAGGACTGTGAGAAGTTTACAAAAGAAACCAAAGTAATCACCAAAATGGCAAATGAAACTCAATGTTACTATGTACAAAATAACCCGCATTGGACAGAAGAAAAAAGGAAGAGCATACTTTCATCATCCTAAATTAACTGTGTGAACTTAGGAAAATAGTCTGGTATCACTGTAGAAAACTCATTAAAGACTTCAGCTCAATGCTGAGCTGTGGTAAAAAAGCAGACATGATGTTTTGAAGGATAAGAAATAGGATGGTGAATAATACAGAAAGTATTGTAATGCTGTGATATAAATCAGTGGTGGAGTCTCATCTGGAATGCTGTGTGTGCTCCTGATTACCCAGTCTCCAAAAGGATACTGCAGAACCAGGCAGAATTCACAGAAAAAACAATGCAAATGATCAAAGGGCTGGAAACCTCACATACAATAATCAGAAAGGCTGAAAAAGAATTACTTAGCCTCTGAAAGGAACAGACTGTCAATAACAAATGTGCATTATGATGAAATATGGAGAAAGCAAATAAAAGTTTTCCTTCTCCCTGCCTCATGACACAAGAACAAGGTCATTACTTGACATGAAAACAGTACAAATGTAGAACAAAAA
The DNA here is from genome assembly GCA_013400055.1 of Nycticryphes semicollaris. NCBI lineage: Eukaryota > Metazoa > Chordata > Aves > Charadriiformes > Rostratulidae > Nycticryphes > Nycticryphes semicollaris. Next base: position 72,773 of record VXBJ01005582.1, read on the forward strand.
AGGTTCAAAAAAGTTGTAAAGATGCTTTACAACTAACACATAATTAATCTGTATAAAGCATAAAGGTGATTAAAGCCAACTATTTGTGCTCAGTCATTTTCTTTCTATACGTTATTAAGCAATTAAAAAAAATTAAAGAACTACAGAGTGCTAACAAAATTTGGATGAAACAGTAAACCAATTAGGGATAAGGAGTAAGCCAAATCTATGAGGTAGATTACCCTCTGCTTTACAAGCAATTTCTTGTACTTCCTCAGCTACCTGGCAATGGCCAGAGTTGACTGCAGCTTGCTGAACTAAAGCAACCACTGATCTTACTCTGGACCCTTCCCTCCACCTGTGAGAGATGAAGGAGTGAAGTGCATTGTACATCAGCAATGGAGACAGCTAAGACTGAAGTTGTTAGGCTTAGCTGTATGGCATACCACCACTGGAAAGAAACAGTGAAAACCAGTTTGTAAGAGATTATCAAAATAATTGCAGCCTAGAAGGCCAATCACATCCTGGGCTGTATCAAAAGATGTGTTGCCAGCAGATCCAGAGAGGTGATTCTGACACTTTCACTTTACTCTGCCCTGGTGAGACCTCACCTGGAGTACTGTGGGCAGGTCTGGAGCCCTCAATATAGCAAGGACACAGACGCGATGGAGTGGGTCCAGAGGAGGGCCACAAAGATGATCAGAAGGTTGGAGCACCTCTGCTACGAGGACAGGCTGAGGGAGCTGGGGTTGTTCAGCCTGGAGAAGAGGAGGCTCCAGGCAGACCTAATAGCAGCCTTCCAGTACCTGGAGGGGGCCTACAGGAAGGCTGGGGAGGGTCTGTTTACAAAGGCCTGCAGTGACAGTACAAGGGGGCAATGGCTTCAAGCTGGAGAAAAGCAGATTCAGACTGGATATTAGGAATAGATTCTCTACTATGAGGGTGGTTGAACACTGGAACAGGTTTCCCAGGGAGGTGGCTGAGGCCTTTCCCTGGAGATATTCAAGGTGAAGCTCGACGAGGCCCTGGGCAGCCTGGTCTAGTTGGGGGTGTCCCTGCTGACTGCGGGGAGGTCAGACTAGATGACCCTAGAGGTCCCTTCCAGCCTGGACCATTCTATGATTCTGTGAAATCATTGCATCGAAGTTGAATTTCAGAATGACAGCAATGCTAAACGAAAGTTGCTAACCATGGAAGGAAGAAGAATGAAACTAAACATAGCTACAAAATCTAGATAAATAGGGAAAAAAAAGCAGATTTACTAAAGCAGAGATGTGAATACACAACTGGCAGAGGTCAGGCGCAGGTAAGGAAGCTCCTTCTAGGCTTCTCGTAGCACTAACTAACCTATTTAAAGGTGAAAATGTAATAAATTACACTTTGTTTAAAATGGAGTGTATCTGCATGACAGCAAAGGTGTGCTGGCACAGACCTCAGAAGAGGCACACTTCCAAGCTTTAAAACTGAGTTAACGTGTTACAAACAGGTGGGAAAATAGGAACTCAGTCCAGAAAGTGACTCTAAGAGTGCCTACAGTTTGACACACAACAAAGGCACTCAGAAAGCTAACTTAGATTTCAAAGTGTGCATATGAAGGATTAAAGAGTTTTAGGCACCACTTTCAGGGACACTAATAGAAATTACACTTTCAGGTCTCACTGATAATCAGAATAAATTGGTAATTGTGTATGCAGCTTTACAAATCTCCTCTTGAAAGGACTAAGATTCTCTTACTATATATATTTATATGTGTGTTTGTGTATACATGTGTATATATATATATATGTGTATCTATATATAGGCAAAGCAAATGTGTTCAGCACCATTTTGTGACATTGAGGGCAACTGGCAATGAAATGATTTGGTCTCTACTACTAAAGTGCCTTAGACTGCAAAACAGAGAGAACACAACCTGTGAATGGATGTTGAGCAATGCCAGGTCCCAAATCCTGCCCAGGAATTGCCAGGGAGAGGGTCAGCTGGCCTGGCCCAGACTATAGTGGCAGCTATTCCAGCAATGCAGCAGCAGAGAAGACCCAGTTCTAGTGCAGGGCAGATGCCCTAATACTGCTTGCTAGCACAAAGCAGCTCCTGCACTACTGCCCCTGATTACCAGCATCTGAGCTGTGTCCCTCTAAAGTTTTGGTACTATTTTTAATTTACAACAGG
>VXBJ01005582.1:79777-101304 GCA_013400055.1 Nycticryphes semicollaris
GGAAAAAAAAAAAAAACACCAAAAAACCCCACAATCACCTAGGCCAGGTTTTCCTGTAAATGAATACCATACAATGCTGTTTTAGTTACAGTGACTAAGGCACTGTCACCTTCCTACTATTATCAGAAAAGTATTTTTTCCACATAAAAAAAAAATATTGTTTCCAAATTCTTCTTGGACAAACCCATTGCAGAAAACAAACCCACGACTCTTCCATCTGTTTTTTTCACGTATCTTGCAGATTTCTGAAAGCTGCTGGGGAAAAATTAAAAGAAAAAATACACAGCTGGGAAATTATACCAAATTCAGCGGGGAAAAAACAACAAAAAACTCAGAGAGATTAAAGGCAAAGATATCTGAGCTAACTTAGTGTAGTGTCTTCCCAATTAAACCCAAAGACAATAATACTGAAGCCACTGGATTCAGCATTGATACTTTAAAGACAGACTGTGGGCTCACTGTGAAGTTTGACACAAATTTTCAAACTCTTAATTTCATGGTTTATTCACATTGATAGCATTTTGCAGAATCAAACCCTTTCTCTGCAGTTTCACTGGAAGGAAATTTAAGTTACAATAAAATAATAATTTCATTTGTGCAACACGATTTTTTAAAAGATAAATTATGTAAGGTAATTAAATCGATTAAACAGATTTCCATAAATATTGTGCTTTCAGGTTAATAAATTGAGTTTATTGTTGCAACTTAGTTGGGCTAATGTATAGAATAAAGTTAAAAGCAACAAGGGATATGAAAGCGACAAGTCCTGAAGGAACTGGCTGAGGCAGATGTCAAGCCACTTTCCATGATATTTGAAAAGTCATGGCAGTCAGGTGAAGTCCCTGCAGACTGGAAGAAAGGAAACATCACACCCATTTTTAAAAAGGGTAGAAAGGAGGACCCTGGGAACTACCATCCTGTCAGCCTCATGTCCATGCCTGGGAAGATCATGGAACAGATCCTTCTAGATGCCATGCTTGGGCATATGGAGGACAGGATTCAGGACAGGCAGCATAGCTCTAGTAGGGGCAAGTCCTGCCTGACTAACCTAGTGGCCTTCTATGATAGGGTGACTATGTCAGTAGACAAGGGACGACCTATGGATGTGATCTATCTGGACCTCTGTAAGGCTAATGACACAGTCCCCACAGCATCCTGCTCATCAAATTGGAGGGATACAGATTGCATGAGTGGACTGTTCGGTGGAAAAGGAACTGGTTGGATGGTCGCAGCCAGAGAGTGGTGCTCAATGGCTTTAGGTCCAGATGGAGAGCAGTGACAAATAGTGTCAATAGGGGTCCATGCTGGGACTGGTACTGTTTAACATTTTTATCAATGATATAGACAGAGGGACTGAGTCCACCATCNTACTATGGGCAGGTCTGGAGCCCTCAATATAGCAAGGACACAGACCCGATGGAGCGGGTCCAGAGGAGGGCCACAACGATGGTCAAGGGGTTGAAGCACTTCTCCTCGAGTTGTTCAGCCTAGAGAAGAGGAGGCTCCGAGGAGACCTAATAGCAACCCTCCAGTACCTGAAAGTGGCCTACAGGAAGGCTGGGGAGGGTCTGTTTACAAAGGCCTGCAGTGACAGGACTAGGGGCAATGGCTTCAAGCTGGAGAAAAGCAGATTCAGACTGGATATTAGGAATAGATTCTCTACTATGAGGGTGGTTGAACACTGGAACAGGTTGCCCAGGGAGGTGGCTCAGGCCCCTTCCCTGGAGATGTTCAAGGTGAAGCTCGACGAGGCCCTGGGCAGCCTGGTCTAGTTGGGGGTGTCCCTGCTGACTGCGGGGAGGTCGGACTAGCTGACCCTAGAGGTCCCTTCCAGCCTGGACCATTCTGTGTTTCTATGATATTCATCAATAGAAGAGACAGAAAAACAATAGGAGCTTAAGTAAATGCTCACATGCAACTATATTCCTTATGACTACTTTGTATTGTGAATAGTATTTTTCAGCAAAAAAAGACCAACAGAATTACTGTATAAGTGAGTATAAAACAGAAGCACCACAACTGCCCCTTCAGGAAGAACTCTAAATATAAAAAAAGAACCACCACCACCCCACACCTAAACTGACTACATAGTTGTTTTTAACATCTTGTGCTTCATATAACAACAACAACAAGTTGTTATGGATGTATCATGGAATGTCATGGAAATTGATTTTTAAATTAATGCTGTTTTCTTAGAGCTATCTGTCTATATCCTACCACAAGTATTCCCTTACATAATACCATGCATTGAACCACAGAATCTGGGAGCAGGACTGATCGCACTTGATTTTACCATTTAAGACTAAAGCATATTTTTTCAGCCAGGTATCAACTCTTAAACTCAGACTGCTGCTGAAAGGAAAAACCCCATCCTCCCTCAGTTTCACATTCCTACAGGCCTTTGTATGTTCACATTCAGAGAGATCAGGAAACAGATTAAGGAGAAAATTAACCTCTGAATTCAGAGGAAAACACTCCAGGCAACAATATTTCAGAATCTGAGAACACAATGTGAGTCAACAAACAGCTACAGAAAAAAGCCTGTATGTGGAGAATTGCAGCCTGCATCCTGTTTCATTTTAAATTGTGATAAAACTCTAGCTTAAAACGGGAGGCAGTTCCAGACTGCCCCTTCATTACAGAAGAAACATAGACAACGCTGTAAGATCAATGAAATTATATGAAACCTGTTTAAATGTCTCTAATTTCTCAATAGCCCATAAAGCATGATTACGAGATCTTTCCCACAGTGCTTGTGGAGCAAGCTTTTTTATTACATACCATTCAGCTGTTGTTGCAAACCTTGTTTCCAGTGAGGATGGAAATAAGAAAGTGAGCCTCTAAAGGCAAAACGCTTTTTCCCTTGCTTTTATTGCATTAGTATAGCCAGCTAGGCCCATCTTTAAAATTTCAGAAACTAAAATCATAAACTCTGTGTGCAACTGAGTTCCATCTTAGAAAGTTTCTGGGTAACACTTTAAGAAGACTTTAGATTGCTTCTATGGAATTAATTGTTGTGGAACTTGCAAGCTGCCAGAAAAAAAGCATTTAATGACTATTGTATAGAATTTCTAAATTCCTGCTGAGTTGTTCCATGATTTTATTTTCTTAGAACTTTAATTATTTTTAGTATTATTAGTTTCTAAATTTGAAAACTCTGAAAGCTGCTCCTGCAGGATTTCTAAGCAAAATGAGACAATCTCAATGGAATATTTTTGTCAAATAACTCCATACCTTCGGAAAAAAAACCAAAAAAATGTTTTAAATCAGAAAGTACTGAAAATAATCTGGTACATATCTTTTTGAAATTCCTATGCTATATATTTTGAGATTTGATATTCTGTGTAACGTAAGAGTTCTTAATAGTTAAACTCTTCCCTTTAAAAAAAAAAATAATGGAAGGATGGGTTCTTCTTCTACTTAGTGCCAACTAATAACACAGTTCCCCCAGAAAATAAAAAAAAATCATCTTTGTAAACAGATTAAATTTGTTGTATTTCAGGTGAAAGAGTAGACTTTGCCTTTTTAAGACTGAGAATACATAAATATACATAGAATAAAACTTTATTTTAGAATATTTAATTTCCATAATTTCTGTATCACTTACAATTTTTGTAAGACTTCCCAGGCTGTTTATAAAGATTGAGAAGAGAGTATCAGAGTTTCCAGATTTCCTGTAAATGGTCAGTGTGCCTTGGTGCAAACCAAGTAATACACAGGTCACAATTCCTTACATGAATGTATCAGATAAAATGGTATGTGGCTCACTGCTGCAAGACCCATTGTTTACATGGTTATAGCTGCATTCTGAGATATTTTCATGCCTCTCCAGCATGTGCCATATTACTGAAACCTGTTTCCACCAGCCAATTTAGCAATGCAAAGACTAAATTACTTCTGTGTCCTAGAGTTTACAGAGTGCATCCTCCTGGGCTTGCACTGTGCTAATTCCTAGTGCTACCAAACAGACTCACAATATGCTCCCTGGTCTTCTTGCTCTTCATAGAGAGGCAAAGATCGAGAAAATCCCAAGAACCATAAAACCACAGTCTGTCTGTGTAAATCAGCATGACGGTGGCTGAGAAAATACAGTAAACATGCTATATAAGGCCTTGTTAATGTCAAGGACGTACAGGTAGATTTGCCAGAGGAAAAAAAATACAAAATTTAGGCCTTCAAGCATACTACACAACCAAAAAAGACCACAGTGCATCAAGTCTGACGCTGACACAAACTTCTTGAAGCCCTTTATAGAAAGACTTCTGTTCTTGACCTCTACCCTCACTGTTCATTCTCTAGCCCAAGTCTGTAGCTGCCAGCAAACTTACAAAGTATTGGTATTACCTCTTAGAACATATATCTGAAACCTGTTTTTATTCCTTTGTCTCAATGTTGGTGTTTTAGACCGCTGTGCTCTTTCCCAGCTGAATTACTCTAGATTCACATGCTCAAAACCATACAGCCCCTGAAACAGCTGGCACTCTTACATGGTAACATCCATCCATGAGCCTCTGAAATCCCTCCTCTTCTTTTTGTCTCTTCTGCTGACACATGGTTAATATTATGCAACTAAAATAATAATCCCACCTTAGCCAATTTGATTGCTTTCACTTCTGTTCCAGGATATTGACCATCGCCCTGATTACAGACAAGTGGCATCCTTAATCTGATAAGTATACTGTATTGTAAAAGAATTATTTTGTCCAAAAAATATGATTACTGCATGTTCAGAACTCTGGGTAGTACCTGTCTCGCAATTTTAATGACAGAAATTAATTCACGGCACCAAAAAAATCTTAGCAATCCATCTTTTTCATATGTTCAAGTCTCATTCAGAAAGGTATTACTTTGCAAAAAAACACAGCAGTACTGTTTTTCCAAACATAAGCTATTATAAGCAATGCATAGATAGAAAATATTTACACTACCAAGTAGTGTGGCAATAGAGGCAGATCTGTATTTGTAAACCTGGAAATGAAAAACAAAGAGCACTAGGTATTTTTGCTGGTTTACAGAGATCCAGATGATCAGGGATACCAGAGACGTAAAGCAAAACCAAGAGGAGTCAGTGTTCACAGGAGCCCCCGAGAAATGAAGATGTTTTGGCACAGAGAAAAAAAAAAAAAAAAGGGGGGGGGGGAAAGCAAGAGAGAAGGCATTACTCAGAACCAAAAGGACAAAGAAACTCATGGGAGGAGTTTATAATTACTATGGAAATGGTGACACGGGTAGTCCTCTGACTCAAGACAGAAAGAGGGAAATGCTGGACTACCAGGGAAACGTTCTTGGAAAGCAAAACTGAGGCTACCTAACAGAGGAGATATTTCAAAATGTGTCTCTCCTTCATTGCATCATTGAAAGTCCATACTGAGAAGCAGCAATGAATTTCCTCTCAGATACTTCTTCAGTCTGTCATCCTGAGCTAAACACCATACAAAATAGATTATCATTACTATCAATCCCTACAGTATAAATCAAGAAGTATAGATCCATAAAGATCTGCATGGAGACATTATTTGGGTGAAAAACTTCATACTGGTTAGTTTTTTGCTATCTAATCTTCATGAGCACAACAGTCTGCCTTTCAACAATCTAAAACTGAAAGGCTTAAATTATCAACATAAATCAACTAGATGAAACTTTCTGAAATGCAGATTTCAGCAGGACATCAACTAATTTCTTTATTAAACTTTTCTTAAACTGCAAGTTATTTTTAGCAAAAAAGAAAGCATCCAGTCATCACGGTAAAGGGTCAGAAACAAGTTGAAGATCAAAGAGCAAGTTGAAAAGCAAAGAGCAAGAGAAAACAAATTCTATTAAAATCTGAGCTTCTTTCTTGAAATGTGTAGCAGCATCTTTCACTGTGTTTTTAAAGTGTCATTCATTAAGCCTTAAAACTGGCAAAAAATTACACACCCTAGCAGCCCTCCAATCCTGCGGATATTATCTCCACAAGTAATCTGCTGCATCTATTGTGTCTACTGGAAATATTGCTGCTCAGTTGTTCATTTCCCTAAACTGTTCATCTGCTGTCACTCTAAATCTCTTGTGCAATATTTGAGCCTTCCAGTTACTGTAACAGCAGTTTTAGCTTTCAGAAGGCTTCCCCTTCCTCTTAAAGGCTGAAATTTGTTTTGCAATTCAGTTCATTTTATTTATAAATATTTAATTTTCATTTGCCTCCTTAAAATTTGTTCTGAGTGGATAGTAACATTAATTTATTATGAAGTGTATTTATCTTTCTGTACCTCATTAGCGCTCAAGAGTTCTGCTGCCTCTACTAAGCACTCTGCTAAACAAACTTCTGCAGGCCGAATTCAAGCACATGGAGGAAATGAAGCATAAATTTAGGATGCAGTTCTTCTTTCATGCCCCTCTACAATCTTCCTCAAAACCACATGCCCCACTGGAGTTCAGAAATGGCATTATGATTGGTGATCCAAAGAGATGCAGTCTGGATTAGTTTTAACTCCCCATAGAATGCTTAGAGTTGGAAGGAACCTTCAAGATCATCAAATTCCAACCTCCCTCCCATGGCCAAGGACACCTCCCATCAGACCAAGGCCCCATCAAGCCTGGGCTTGGACACACCCAGGGATGTGGCTTCCACAAGTTCTTTGGGCGACCTGTTCCAGTGTCTCACCACCCTCACAGTAAAGAATTTGTTTCTAGTGTCCAATGTAAATCTTCCCTTTTTCAATTTAAAACCATCACCCCTTGTCCTATTGCTACACTCCCTGACAAAGAGTCCCTCCCCAGCTCTCCTGTAGGCTCCTTCAGATACTGGAAAGCTGCTATAAAGTCTCTCTGGAGCCTTCTCTCCTCCAGGCTGTACAAGCCCAACTTTGTCAGCCTGTCCTCACAGGAGAGGTGCTCTTGCCCTCTGATCATTGTTGTGGGCCCTCCGCTGGTCCCATTCCAACAGGTCCAGGTCCTCCCTGTGCTGAGGACTCCAGAGCCGGGCACAGTACTCCAAGTGAGGTCTCACGAGAGCAGAGCAGAGGGGTAGAATCACTTCCTGCAACCTGCTGGCCACGTTTCTTTTGATGCAGCCCAGGATGTGGTTGGCTTTCTGGGCTGCCGGTACGCACTGCCGGCTCATGTTGAATTTCTCATCCACCATCACTCCCAAGCCCTTCTCCTCAGGGCTGCTCTACAGCCATTCTCTGCCCAACCTGTATCTGTGCTTGGGATTGCCACATCCTAGGTGCAGGACCCTGCACTTGGCTTGGTTGAACTTCATGAGGTGTGCACGAGCCCACCTCTCAAACCTGTCCAGGTCGCTCTGGATGGCATCTCTTCCCTCCAGCATGTCAACCACACCACAAAGCTTGGTGGTGTTCCCTATACAGATTGCATCAACATTACTTCCAGGAATAATCCAAAGTGGTGGTTTCAGGGATTATAAACACCCACCCAAAAATAAGAAAAAGGGTAAAACTCTGAGTCATGGCTTGTAGTTGTTATCCAGTATTACTTTATAGTAGTTGTTATCCCATATTAAGTTTACTGACTCTTCATGAACCTGAGAAGTGAACACAGCTGAACAAATAGAGAGTTCAAATCAAATTTGAAGCTGCTTAAAAAAGCAGAAGTGAGTAATGAAATGGAGAACGCCCAAAATGTTTTAAGATTAAAAAAGAAAAAAAATTCAAATCCCTTACACACAGCTTATCAGTGTGTTGGCAAATAATTGACAAAGAAATAATGGAACTTTTAGCCCATCTGCACATCTCATCATGAGAATGGCTGATGACATTTCAAACGTACCTTCAATTCAATGACAGTTAGCAAATATTCTGATAACATAAATATTCTGATAACATAACTATCCTGAAAGCACCAGACAGGAACAGCACAGCATGATTTCAATCTGGTTTGACTTAGGTGCATCACCACAGGTTCAAAGAAACAGATCACAATTAATGGAATTTTGTCATTTTAGAACATTTATGAAGCAACTTTTTGGCTGGCTACCAAAAACTCTCTGACCTCTTCCCTATTAGAGGGAAATTAGAGAGAAGCTAGGCAATTCCAAGCATATCTGCAGACATTTCCCTCTACAGCCAACATTACAACCACTTTATGTTGTTTTGGTAAGTTCACAAAGAAAATCAGATTTTCTCATTAATACTAAATAGTTTGGGAGCAGTTAATTCAGTTTTGAATTATGATATCAGAAATCATTGCAATGCTAAATACCTTGAGTGCAGTAACTGAGTATATCAGTCTGAATAACAACCATACATTACACTTCCTATTGTTGGGTTAATGCAGCACAGAGTAAAAAAAATGAAGTAACACTGCAAACATTTAACAAAAGTATTAAATGAATAAATGCTTCTTACTCTGCCTCTGTACAAATAAAAGGGCTGGATAATGTATGTAGGGGCTGAATGATCTTTCAAGGTCCCTTCCAATCCCTGATAATCTGTGACTCTGTGAATGAAAATACATTACGCTTTTAAATTAGTGGGAAATTATATAGTCAAAACTACCTCTACTGGCGCTCTTGAAATGTCATGATGATCCATTTTATTTAAGATGGCCTGATATTAATATCTGTGTGTGCTTCAGATAAAACTAGTATTTTGAAAAGTTCATGCTGGTCTACTAAAATAGTAGACTGCAGTTCTGCGTAACGCTAAAATACCCATTAATCTGCCATGCTGTGATATTTCAGATATCTAAACAGGTTTCTGGTTACTATTATAATGGACTTTAGTCTGAATTTTATAGTTTATAAAAGATTAGGTATTGTTCTAACACATTCTCTTCTTATTCCCAGACAAAACACAGCGCTTAGAACTGCCAGCAAGGTCCTACAATAACAGACACACTTTTTCAAAATACTGTTCCCTACAGATGCCTCTGACATTTAAGTTTCCTGAATAGGAACTAATCCAAAAATTAATGTCAGCTTTTGTATTAACAAATACTAGACATGCACAGAAGTCACATATTTTATTACAGAAATTTCTGGGTTTATGTGGGTCTTAGCCAAGGGGAGAGTATTACCAAGCGCACTATTTATTAGCAAAGCCATGTAACAGTGAAAGCCAACAACCATAACCAGTTTAGACTTCTCAACTATTTCTGAATTCTGCAAAAATGTGGTTTGCAGTAGAGTGTTAACTTTAATACCCACAACAGTTTTTAAGATTGAAGTCACTACTATATGCTTAGCACATTACAACTAAAATCATACCCAATTACAGCTTGAAAATACAAATCAGTACTCATCACAATTCCTTATGACTCAGTATTAAAAGCAAAAAAAATGTTTTTTTTTCCTCAACGCTTATAATTATTATTAAAGAAACAGAATGGAGTCCTATAATCTGCATAATTCCCAAATACTGGATGAGTTCAGATCACTGATAAAAATATGACTGGTACAGAACATTTCTGATATTTAAATCTTTATACATTTGTATAAGATACTGCGTGAGCTATTAACATCTCAAAAGGTGCTTATCAATGACTACTCAGCCAAATAATCAATGGAAAACTAGGATAAAAATTAGATAAAATTAGTTCCTGTAGGAAACAAAAAGTAAGCAGAAAGAACATTGCTACTATCATTGTCATACGTCAGTTGAGCTGGTTAATATGGTATCAGAAACCATTCCAATAAGGAAGCGATGAAAGCTAAAAACAACCTACAGAAATTATTGCTTCTGTAATAAGGTTTGAACAGACACATGACGTAGTGTATTTGAAGTAGCAATTTTAGACATGGAATCCAGCAAAAAGGAAGTAAGAGATTCTTGCAAGAGTAAGTGGCAACATGTATGGAAATGAGAAGCCATGAAAATAGGAGACAAAAGAAAGGCACATACAACAGGAAAAGGATGAAAGCAGTTATAGCAGCACAACATTCACTTTAAAGAATCTTACATTTTCAGCATTGACAGGGACGATTAGATCTGTATAAGTATACTATGGGTAGGATTTAGAGGCTTAATTTGGGGCCTACATTCTAAAATTACTCAGCATCACTACTGCTACTTAACTGTGAATAGCAGCACACTCAGCGCCTATTGCTCAAGATAGCAATACTATCTTAATCAGTTTCACTTCTGTTCATATCTATGGATAGTTCCACATTCCTTTGCTTCCCTCAGTTGTGACACCCTAATCAAGGACATCCACAGAAAACCAGGCTGAAGACAGACAGCAAGACTCCTGACAAGTGTTCTCTGGAGATAGGGCTTAAAACCTTTATGTCTTTACTCTCAGATGTGTGATCTAATCCATAAACTGATCTTCTTTTGCACTCCCAATTAATATTTAATTATTCCATGCAGAACGAAACACCTTCAAAAGGAGACACTACTACTATCCCACCTCAGAGTATTTTATACCCAGGATACTTTCCTGGAAGATAGGAGATGCTGATTAGAATTCCCTCAGGCAGGGAAAGGAACCAAACACAAGCCTGCTGTCTTTTAACTGCTGAGCTAGTGCATAGCATGAGCTGGGAGTGGCAGGCAAGGAAGTAAGAGTTTTTGAACAAAAAAGACTATACAGCTAATTTCAGGAAAGAGATCCTGAGCTGAAGGAGACTATGGTTTCCCAGTTCCAGACAATAACACTGCTTAAGGTACTCCCCCATCTGAAGTTCTTTTCAACATGTCTCCCAAGCAGCTCACCATTCAGCCTGTTGGGATTTGCTAAATAACTCTCCTTTTCAGAGGGGCTGCCTATGCAGATAACCTCAATGATGTCAACTCACTAACACTGAGCACCTAAGCACCGCAAAGCTCAAAGCTGCAGCAACTTGTGCTTTTGTTTGTGAGTGTAGCACCCAGCAAGTTAGAGACGAGATCCAGAAGCAACGCATCACTGCCAAAGCGGGGAAATACATTGATGACTTGAGTAGCAGCACAATTCTGGCTTAGTGGAAACCAAGCAATAGAGTTTTGGAAACTAAGCAATAGAATTGAAAAGTGAGCAGCCCAGACTGAGACCACTGACTGTAATGTAACAGAAAATCACAAGGAGATGGAGCGAAGAAAACCTTTTGGATATACAGAGAAGTTCAGAGAGAAAGAAGGGCACCTACAGAAAACGAGTCTTCTCCAATTCTCCACATGCCCCTGTTCTGTTCCTTTCTTCCATAGTTTCCAGTCTTATCACTAAACCTCCCACAATTTGTATGCGACACAGCTGTCTTCTTGAAAGCTGACATCTTTCCACAGTCTTACTGCTCTCATCACACTAATAAAATTAACATGGTTAACTATTAAAATAGAACATTCTATGTTTATCTTTCTCCCTGAACATATATAAATTATTCTAGATTGTTTGTAACACAGACTGCAATTTCCCCTAATTAGGGATACTAGGTTAGATTCTCCATTGTGATATGAATCAGTACATTTCCAAGAAACTATCTGATTTACATCACATGAGTATCCTGCTTGCCTAATTAATATACATCAGGACATTATGCAGGAATGCGTTCCACATGGCACACATGTCCATGAAAAGGGTGATACATCACACACATTCCTTCCAGATCTGAGATGTCAGAGAGGGTACCCCACAACACTTGCACCTGTTCAGGTAGGTGTGGTTGAAGCATTACTGCAATAACCATATTACAGACAGACATGCAGGAGGAAATGGAAAACACAAGATGGCATAAACCTTTAAGATTTACATAGGCCATTATCATCCAACATGAAACACCGCTCCTTTGCATTGTTTTCCTTTTTTTTTTTTTTTTCTCGTGAGCACATCTCAAGGAGTCTCCCATATCACAGAAATACTTGGTACAATCTTAACACATCCTGAGTTGGCATTTTTCTGAGAACTGAGGATTACATAACACGTCATGCACATGAAATTCAGTTTATCTAAGAAAGGAGGGGAAGCACACAGACACTTCATTTACTGTACTAAAGCAAACAGCCTTACAGTATAATCCTTCACATGACGTGGTGGTAGCTTCAATCATCCTTCTTTCTTCCTCCTCAGATAAGGACTGCAGCTACTCCACTTCCTAAATCCATCTTCAAGTTCTTAAACAAAATAAAGACAACAACAACTTAAAAAACAACTGTGACCCACTGCAGAGCACCTAAGTTTTTTCGTGCTACATAACTAGGAAAGAATCATGTAGAGGTCCTTGAAAATCTTCAGACCTCAGCAACCAACAACCTTTCTAAAATTAATACCAGGCTCAGCAGCACTGCACAAGATATCACAAGCCTGTATGATCACAGGTAATTACTCATACTTAGTGTGATTTGAGCTTTCATCACAATTCCCAACCTGTTACAGCTGCATACAGTAGCTGTAGCAACTGAATGTTTAGTCAAGAATACTTACATTATCTAAATGTCTCATCTGAAACGTGCACACATGTAAAATTCACCTTCGATTTAGTGATATACATACTGAAATCCTATAGAAAAGAGCAGCAACAATGCCAAGGTACATAAACCAAGGTTTATCTTGTGAAAAGTTACGATTCCTGTTGACATGTGGAAGTTCAGGCTGTTGCAATCAAAAGGCGTGTTTGCAAGTTTAACGTTTACAATTAACACAAACATTCCACCACCCTTAATGTCAAACACACTGAATGCCTTCCTGACAGTGAGAGGCTTTTCAGCTGGTGAAGAAAACAGCATCAGGAATTCAATTCGTATGTTATTTTAAAACCATTATCTATCTACATTTCTAAAGACAATGGAGTTAATTTCTGTTCCAGTCTGCTACTCTACCACAGTCGGATGCTATAATAATGGATAAGGTATTTAAATGCTAGACATCTGCATGAAGATTCACTTACAAACTGCTCAAAAATGTTACTAAGCTAATATATACCTGTAATAAATGGTGAACTGTTTATTACAGAATGCAGTGGTTCGAAGTTTACTTATGCCTATCTAAAGTGTATTAATTTTGGACACATACAGTCTCAATTAAACAGTCCTTTGCAAACTGCTTACAAGTGAAACGGTTCAAACTAAAAACACTGAATCAACTATAAATGGGTTGTCTCCTCTAGACAAAGCTATTTTCACTTTGGAAGGCAACACAGTCAACTGAGATTGCAAGGGACGGGCAAGTAACAATTCTGGCACTAACCCTTTATGTGACTTCGGAAAAGCTGTCCCGGGTTTTTCCACTTTCTTTTGTCTGACTGGTGTTTAGACAACAGCAATCTTGGATGGGTACTCAGGCCTGGAAGAGATTACTTGCCTAGGCTTCTTGTATAATCGGTGGAGAGCATGACATAAATCTTACACAAGTAAGAGCTTTTCTGTAATCCTTTGAGCATGTAGAATATGGGGTTTAAAATGAAATCAAAGCAATTGGTTATACTCCTACTACTCAAAAAAAAAAAAAATTTAGATACATTATTAATCCCCATTACAGTCTGGTGGGGTTTTTTTCGCCAATAAATAGAAAACAATAATGTGTCATTTCTGAATGCAAATTCAAAATTAGAAAATGGGAGGGGGAAAGGTTGTAACACCAAGGGATTCAGCTAGATTTGACTTACAGGCACCCCTGACTCAGACATTTATTTAAAAAAAAAAAAAAAAAGAAAGAAATAAAGAAGTCTCCCATACACCACAGGTTAAAACTCTGAGTGACAGTAGCTCTGAGACCAAAGTAGCTTTAGAGGCCACAGACGCGATGAAGAAGAACATTCACATGTTTCTTAAAGGAGTACTACTGATTTTCTTTTCAGAGCAAATGATACGGATGCTCAAAATTAAAATAAGCAGCATGGTACTGATTATATTAGGCTCCTACCTAAAAAGAATAAAACTATAAATATTATTTTCTGCTACATTATTTACAATTCAGTTAAGTCGTTTTTTAATGGCTGTGTTGAAAATTTCACATACCAGTTGCAAGACCCACAGAGGGTCACAGCAGCCTGAAGTACAGACCCATACTTTCGTTTCCTTGTGGGGTTCTCAGAGCCCTGCCTTTTCTTTTTCTAGAAAGCAGATAAAACAGCCAATATCCATGAGGAGCTGAAACACTTCTTTGAAGGGAAACAAATTCTGAGTAATCAGGCTGCATTGAGCCATGGCAACAGAACAGCTATGGATCCTCACATTCCTCCTGTTCTCCTTTCCAAGTCAGTAGTCACTGCACTCCCTCGTGCTCTCAGATCAAAAGCACTTGTGCTGTACTTCAGGAGTGACAGCCACAGAAGCTTACTGGAAGGACTGTTCCCCGATGACTGATTTAAAGTAAGGTATCAGAGAAGAGAAGAACTCCAGGTAGCGGATACTATCATGACAACCCACAAATGTGTATCTCCTTAACATTGGCTGCTGTAGCAGTGGGCACAGTGTTAGAAAGAAGGGTAATAAATTCCACCACTAGCAGAACTGTTCCAAACTTTTTACCAGGCCCTAAGTGTCTCACTACCACAGCTAAGATACCCTTGCCCTAGAGTAAAGAGCTAAAACCAGGCACAGTTGCATCAGTCCAGATCCCAAAGTGTTTTTAAGCAACTGTAAACAAGTTGAAGTGATTCTATGCATTCGGCATAAAAAATGTTTCATGTTGAATGTACTTTACTAGCTCACAAGTGAAAGTCAAGTAGCTCTTAAGCATCTGATAATGCAACCATTCTCAGCATAAGCAATCAGCAGTAATTCTTAAAGGGCAAATAAAGCACTTGGTGGCAGGGCAGAAATGAGACTACTGTTGAATTTGGCTGCCTTTTGCAGTTCCAGCCTAAGAACATACCATAGCCTAACAGTATCTTTCAGCATTTGTTTATCTGATGAGGTCACTCTGTTGAAGTTAATTTTTATTGCCCTATCTCAAATAAAAGGAAATTGGAATCATTAAGTCACCTTTCCTGATCATTCCTTCAACACACCTAGCTTCCTAGAGGACAAACTACCCTCTGCTGGAATAACAGAGAATTTACAGGCAAGAAAACATTTCCTTAAAAACTTACTGCAGACCTTCCTAAAAGCATTCAGCTGCAAATACAGTCTGTCATTTGCTGCAGGCTTACTAAAGCTGGGGTTTATTCCAAAGATTTTGCAGCCAGTGTCCTCTGACACTGGCTCACCTTATACATTGATCATTCCCACAAAATTAGCCTTTTTTCTATGAGATTAAGTACATTTTTCTAAAAACCAAGGTGCTAATTTACAGTAACATAGTATCCAGCAGCTTGTTGGTTTGTATTATTTTTCTTCATCCTGGAATCTTTCAGAATTCAAAGCTTAATTCATCCTGTGTAATATTTGATTACATGCAGTAGTTATGCAGCCTACAAAAAACTTTCTGAATAATTTTTCTTTATAAAAAGGGAAAGTCTTTCCCAAAGAGCCCAGCCTTGGGATTTATTAGGAGAATTCTTCCACTAGGCAATGAAAGAGCCATTGCATTGCACTACTAATTGTTAATCCATCCTGACAGCTGGAAATGCTTTCACGCCCAGCCCCGTAGTGGGCAGGATGGTACAAGAAGAAACTTCTATTAAACTTTCAGCTGATCATAACTCACATCTAGCCCCAAATCACATGCCTGAGCCAGCCTTCATGCTGCAGAGGTAGCATACAGACTCATTATACGCTATAAAGGATTCTGCCCACTTTCCAAAGATGATTCAGGTACCTTCACAGAAGAAAACAAATTTCACTTTAAAAATTACTGTCAGTCTTCTTGGAGTGCTTCACCAGGACAAAAGCAGAGAACACAATTTGTCCAGAGGTAGTATATTTTCCTGAGAAACTTCAGTTTCTTTTACAAGGAGGTGCTGAAAAAAAAAAAAAAACCAAACAAAAAAAAACCAACAAACCACCAAAGTCAAGACGTATGACAACAGAGAAAGGAATGCTACAAAACCATATCGTAAGTAAAACCATTCTGTGACTGCTAATCCAGTTGCAAAAACCACAGGTGCCTTTGATACACAGCTTTTAACACTTGATAAAAGTTTCACCTTTCCAACAGAAATGCCCAGCTTCTGTTCTTTCTTCGAAGCTACGGAATATGGTTGTTTAACACATTCCCAGGGCTTGTTATCACACCTCAATTTGAAAAGGGAACAGAAAACAGCCTGTTGCTTTGTTGAAATTTCTGGCATACAGATACCGCCACAGTATTACAGTCAGAATACATGGAAAGAGTACTCAGTCTTCAGCTCTCTCACAGAAAAACTACAGAACAGCCGTGCTTGAATAAGACCTGCCAGATAAAGCAGGTAACTACTTCTTCTGTGCAAAGCTGGGTTGTTTCTGCTTCCATCACAGCTGTTGATTACTGTACCTCTTTATAAAACGAACCACCTCACAAAGCCAACTGCAGAAAGCTAAAACAATACCAAAATTTCCAATTACTGATAATTACAAAGTATATTCTAACGATCCTTGTAAAACCTAATCAGCGTGTGTTCTACAAAGATACTAGTTTACTACAATGAAAGTGCCACAGTTTGTGTCCCCACAGGAATTTAATTGATAAGATTTTTTTTTTCTGCCCAGGGTCTGACGTAGCTGTACACTTGCAATTTATCAGCTAAGACCTGAATTAGAAAAAAAAATATTTTAAGGGCTCTAAAATAAGAAAATGTTTTGACAACTAATTACTAGTGCTCTTCTATGAAATTCCCTTTATGATGGTAGCCTCTAAAAGGCAAGTAAGAACTGCCAAAGTTTAAAAAACAAAAAAACAAACAAACAAAACAGAAAAAAACCATCCAGTATAAGTCGCTGTTGAGGAAGAAGTTATTTTGATCTATACTGCCCCAAAGAAATTGGTTGAAAAAAATAACTTAAAAGTATTTTCACTGTTAGTGCAAACTGCACAACGGCTAAAATAGAACCACGTACCGCTGCAGTGACAAATGTTATTACAGAGGAAAAAGTCATTCAGTGTACTATAAAGATTAACAGCATCATTTAAACAGGAAAAAAAAAAAAAAACCCAAACTTCAGTAGCATGATTGACTAATACGGAACGCATGACTATGGAGTAAATTATAGAGCTGTGTCTTTTGGCAAGATAGTGTCCTACTGGAGTGCTGAGGTGCCTCACATGCCAGTGCACCATCAGACCCACTGGCCGTGGCAGTTTGCAGCTCTCCCCTAGAGAGCCATGCAATGAGAAGAGCAGGGGGGGCGCCTGCTTTTGCTCCCCAAAGAATTCCCCCACCCAGGGAAATCCCCCATTCATCAAGATGTTTTATCAGGTACTATGGAAATGTGCCAGAAGTACTAGTAATACTGCTAGTCATACTAGTAATAACCAGAACTCCTAAAATAAATTTAATAAAGTTACTAACTATGATGATTTTATAGGAAAATATGTGGGCAGGAAAATATAACACACTTTAAATTATAAAATCTTCTATCTAATTAAAATGCTGTTTCTATTCAAATTACATTACAGAATGCCCCACTTCCTTTTAAATACTTTTCAATTTACTCCTTGTATATTTTTTTCTTTTCTAATGATTAATTAAAACTATTATGTAAATTTGGTTGAGTGCATTCCCATTGTCTATTAGTAATGATATTATTTTGGCATATAGAGTTTAGTCTCATGGTTGGTTTTTTCCTGAAAGACTTTACGTGTCAAAAGCATGACAGCTGAATAAAAATTAAGCAAAAACACATCAAGACCTTTTTTTTCCAAAATTTCCCACCAAAGGAGAAAGCCTCACAAACTGTTAAGTCAAGAATGTTACTGAACTACAGAAATTTATTCAGTTTAACAAAAAAAAATTTTTCAGACCTGCAGCATGTTAACAGCAGTCCAAAGTATTCAAAATTGCCTTTATATCCACTTTTACTGCCCACTGAACACAGAGCTCCTCTGGAAGCTGAACTCTTGGGAGCACCTCCAGAAAATGCACACCAATTCGTGTGCCTACATGGGCATTTTGGTGTTAAAGTCACAGTTACATACAGCAGGGAGACCTCTGTGCAATTAATTTGTCTATATTCCAGCTGGTGCTGATGAACACAGGTAAGGTTTTGGGACTAGCAGCTGGCTAAAGGAGCTTTTTAAGGAATATCACGTGGCAGGTGAGACATACTGAATAAATACGAGCCTCTTACCACACAACAGAAGAAAAAAAAAAGTATTTTAAATCTTTCACTGAGCTAGAAATACAATCAACAGCTCAACTAATCAAGCTATAGTAGTTGACTCATGTATTTCAGTATTAATATTCTAAAAGTTGTCATGAAATTAAAGTCAGAAAATGTTTACTCTGAGGCAAGTTAAAGTTTATCCTAATCATTTGCAGCGTTGATGTTTTCTAATCTACTAGTTTTTAAACAAACTGGTTTGTTTTGTTTTGTTTTTCTGTACGTGATTCCATATATGATCCAAAGGTTTCATTTTCTCTGTGATATTTTGATTTCTCCCCTAAGTGGTTTACACACCGACAGAAGTTCTTTGGTGGTTAATCAATGCTACAACGTGGGACCTTGCTGCTATGACAGTACAACTTTCATGTTGCAAATGAATTTTCTTCAGTTTTTCATTTCCACTTTTTTAAGTCTCTTCTTTGCTCTGAAGGCTAAGGCTTTTGTGTGATTACACTTTTCATCTTGACTAGGAGTTCTAGATATCAGAACCATTAGCTCAAAGGGACACTCCCAGAAGTTACTGAATTTTTCTAATGACTCTTAAAAGTTTAAAAATTAGTAGATAGAGTTTTACTCTATCTTACTATTGTTGCACTCAAAACTATACTTTTGTTGTTTCTTCATTGATTTTCCTGACTTCCCTGCATTTTTAGTTAGTTCTTTGGATGCAGCCATTACAAGACAGAATTTGCAGAATGAAAAACAGCTTCCAGTCCTTCTCACACACACATGTATACGTACCTTTACTATAGATTGAGGCTTCTGAAGACACAGTCTGCACCTCATAAGACTGCATCTGTGGATAAGAAAAAAAAAAGTGAAAAAAAAAGCAGCAACAGAGAAACATTTCCTCTGCTCTGAATCATTAAAAAACTTTGCACCACTTTAGGGAAGCAAGGTAATTGTTTTCCCATTCTAGTAACAACCGCTGCACCTGTGTAACTTAATCCCACATTATGGCCTCTAATACCAGAGCACCACAGTCTCAGTGTAGGAGAGGAGGACGGTTGAGAAAAGTGTGGACAACTGCACCACCCGAATTCAGTGCCTGCTCTGTACCTGGGTCAGGAACAGCTGGAAAACTGTTTAAAATAGGAGAAAAAGCAGCCTTTGTGCTGTGCTTTCTTTTGATAGTATTTTGAAGTGCTTACAATTTCCTTCTAACAATTAGGCAAACCTAATTGAGCAACCTCTACTCCCACGTGTAGCTCTGTGCTTCTGACAGATTGATTTTCCAATTTTTGTAAAAGCTGTCAATACTGGCAAGAATGAAAGTTCTGTTTATTCTCCCTGAGCAGGCCAGACTGACACCACTACTATAATTATCTGTGTCATTTCAAAACCGACTATTTTTTCTAAAACTGCATTTTAGTTTTCAAATGAGTTTGATAACAACACTCAAAAGTTGATCAAATATAGAACCATGGGGTTTTTTTCAGGTCTTTCCCCATAGCACTGAAAACTGAACCTGTTTGTTCTCTTTCCCACAGTACACACTTTTTCTTTCTCATATATTTTGGTCTGTCAGTACTGTTGCTGTCTGTATGTCATGATATTACTATGACTTTACTGAAAGGTAGTATGTCCACAGGCATCGCTTTAACAGGCTTATAAAAAGAGAGGGGGAAAGGGCAGTAACACTGAAAAGCAATCAGGGTTTTATAATACATTTTGCTTTGATGATAGAGAAGAGATTCTTTGTAAGGATACAAATGTCATGCTTCAGGGAACAGGTTCTGTGTCCTTTGTAGCAATGGATGTCACCTAATGTTCAAGAAAGGGTGTTAGACCAGCTGGGTCTGGGTGGCTGATCCAGAACGACAGCGAGAAGCTTCATCCCTGACCCAAGAGCACTAGCATGGATCACTAGGACTTTCCCCTCCAGCAGAGACACCCACGCATGTACCTGTTGTGGTGCTAAGCTTTTGTGGACGTTTCTGGTCTGGGGACTCCACCACCACTGCTGGGGTGACAGCTGCCACACAGGCATCGCATAAAAGCAACTGCCGTCCCTCCATCAGCCAACTGAAGACTGAACCATGATCTCGAGGCTTTGCAAGTGTAACGTAATCATGTCACAGTCAAGACAAAACAAGTTCTTGAAACAAACATATAAACACTTCCCTCGAACTTTCACACACCCTTCCTGTGTTTAATAACCTCACTAAAGAGGCCCGGTACAGGCCGTACATCAGATCTTCTCTTCCACTGAGGTCGCACTCAGTTGATGCAAAAGGGCCTGCTCCTGCTCTCTGGTGTCACCTGGCTGCACCTGTCCTCACCTTTGTGACAGCCGGCACAGCCGCCGTCTCTCTCACCTGTGGAGAGACCAGGGCTGCCACTCGCCAACCTGCAGCCGGCGAAGGGCTCCCTTCCTTCCTCCTTGGGAGGTGGAGATGACAGTACCTCAGCCCCGGTGGGGCCTGGGCCCCCCGTCCAGGCCCCCGCCCTGGAACACGACGGCTCCTCAGAGAGCGATGCCCTTTAGGCGAAGGTGGAGGAGCCCTCCCTGCCGCCCCTGACTACCGGAGGGGCGGCCCGAGGGGCCTTCCAGACGCGGCCAAGGCGTCAGATGCCTCCGGCTTGGCCAGCGCCTGCCGTCCCCTCACACCCACCCAGCCAGCCCACTCCCCGCTCAACGGCCGCCCCGCCTCACCCCGCCGACAGCCCCAGGCGGTGTCGCCCGCGCCCGGCCCCGCTCAACCTGCCCTCCGCGGCGCGGCCCAATGGGGCGAGAGGGCGGGGANGAGCCGCCGCCCGCCCGCCCAGGGCCGCCCCAACAACGCGCTCAGCCCTCCCCGCCGTCGGTGCGAGAGGCGGTGAGGTGAGGCTCGGCTCGGCTGGGCTGGGCTCCCCTCCGCCCGGCTCCGCTCCGCGCTCGGACCGTCCCGATCCCTCCCCGGCTGGGCGGCGGAGCGCCGCGGTCTGCGCGGGGACAGGCGGACTCGGCGCTGCCGCTGCCGGACGGCACCCCGCTTCGGCTCGCTTCTAAGATCTCCACCCCCCTCTTTTTTTTTTNAAGAGATTAAACCAATTGCCAAAGAAATTTATGGAACTGAATAAAACATGTGTTTTACTTCAGCTTTCTTTTTTGTTTTTTTTCTTTTTTAAGTTCTCCCTCATTTTTTTTTTCCCGCGCTCCTCCCCTCCCTTGGTCTGCCGTTCCTTTTCGGACCCGCTCTTGGCTCCCCAGCGGCAGTGTGGGCATCAATCATGTCCTTCGACCCCACCATCATGCCACCTGCGAACGGCTCCGCCAACGGGACGGCCAGTGGGACAGAGGGCGGGAAGCCCCCCACCATCCCCACCGTCATGTTCATCTTTGGTGTGGTGGGCAACCTCATAGCCATCGTGGTGCTCTGCAAGTCCAGGAAGGAGCAGAAGGAGACCACCTTCTACACGCTGGTCTGCGGGCTGGCGGTTACCGAT
>VXBJ01005582.1:101327-154973 GCA_013400055.1 Nycticryphes semicollaris
TGTGAGTACAGCTCCTTCATCCTCCTCTTCTTTGGACTTTCTGGCCTCAGCATTATCTGTGCCATGTCTATAGAAAGGTACCTGGCCATCAACCATGCCTATTTCTACAACCATTACGTAGACAAGAAGCTGGCAGGACTCACACTCTTTGCCATCTACGCTTCCAACGTGCTGTTCTGCGCCCTCCCCAGCATGGGGCTTGGCAAATCTACCTTGCAGTACCCCTACACTTGGTGTTTCATAGACTGGCGAACAAAGGAGGCCACCCATGCGGCATATTCCTACATGTATGCTGGCTTCAGCTCCTTCCTGATCATGGTCACCGTGATCTGCAACATCCTGGTGTGCGTAGCCCTAATTCGCATGCACCGCCAGTTCATGCGGCGCACATCCCTGGGGACAGACACCACCTCCAGCCGTTTATCTGACTTTCGCAGACGCCGGAGCTTCCGTCGGATGGCCGGAGCAGAGATCCAGATGGTTATTCTGCTCATTGCCACTTCCCTGGTGGTGGTCATCTGCTCCATTCCTCTGGTGGTGAGTAATGTTGTGCAACGCTTCTTCTTTTCCATCACCCGCACTGCTGAGTCTTTCCACCTCCTAGTCTCTGCTTGTTGGATGGACTCCTGTTTAGCTGGTGCTACGAACTGTTATAATAACTTAGGGGCTGCTAGCATCCATGCATGGTGAGAGAAAGTTGTGTTGATTTATGTTTACAAGAAAAGAAATACGCATATCCCAAGTCCTGGGCTCCTTTGGTTAAAATACAGCGCCAAAAATTGTCAATAATTTTTCCGCTGCTCAACAGAAATCCACGCAGCGAAAATCTTACTGAGAGCTAAAGGCACTTTAAAGTTCACTTCCAAAATTAATTTGTGATGAGTGAGGTTTGGGTCTGGCCTGCATTTTTGGATGTTTATAGTGTTTTAAAAATGTGCACGCTGTTGCTGAAGGGCACAGCAGTCCTTGATGTGTGAAAGGAAGAGAGGGCTCTGCTCACTTGGCAACAGCAACACACAAGAGTGCTTCACACCCAAAACCTGAGCCGAGCTTCCCCTCCTGAGGGATTCACCCACCACCTCTGGGCTAGATCCCACACGGGCATCCCTCCAGCTGCTCCCTGCTGTGGGAGGAGTGAATTCAGTGGAACGACCCGTTGGTGTAATGCTCAGTTAAAAGAGAGTTGGAGGAATCTGGCCCACATAAACCTGGAGATCATACTGAAATGTCAGACAACATTACCACTAACCATTTGCTAATTTTCTGAAACAGCTGATCCAATTATTGTAATTAAATTGAACATGCAGGATAGGATCCACCTATTTCTATTCCTCCATCTTATCTCCAAGACCAAAAAAAGCCCCAAAACACCAGCTGGAGGCTCAGTTTTTGTTTGCCACCTACCATAATAAAACTGGGTGAACGTCCTTCCTCTTCTGGCTTAAAGACAATAAACAAATAGCTGGCTTGCCCTATTTGCCACCTTCCAAAACACGGTGTAAGGAGCCAAACAGTGGTTGTCAGACAGAAAGTGTTTTTATAAGGATTGTTTTAAGGGATTTTATTGTCGACAGGGTGATCCCTCTGTCATAGTGGGGTTACAGTGTGTGTGTGAAATACAGCTGGCCAGCTGGAGATGTGAAGCAAATAGTATGTACCACAGTAAGGCAGTTTAGAGAAGTACATGTGAACAGGAGTCGAGAGGTCGGTGAGTCCATTCCCCTGCTTCAGAGGAGTTGTAATCTCAAGGCTCGGGCCAGTTTTGCCACATTACTGACATAAACAGAAGCCAGTCAAGTGTGGCCGTGCTGGAGCACCAGCGCCTCAGCTGTCCCCTAAGGAAGTGTCCTGTCCTTCGGTGCTGTCACTTTGCGCTGTGCTGGGACGTGACCAAGCATGGTGTCGTCTGTTCATTGCTGGACACCGGAAGGATGCCAAAAGGAGCTGCTGAGCTGCATGCAGGGTGTCTCCGGGAGGTGCACGTACCTCAGATGGAGGAACCCCACACAACCTGCCAGGCCGTCTGGCTGCAGAATCTGCAGGGGTAAACTGACTTGCTGCACCAGGAGGCATCAGATCATGGGGTGGCCAGAACCCTGACAGTACCATGGGCTGACAGTACTTAATTGGATTAATTTAGTATTGTAACAGCTGCTTCACAACAGAACAACATTGCATTTTCAAAAGAGGCTGGTAAATGCAGAGAATGTGTTTTGGGAATTAAATACAGTGTCGTAACACAGTCGATGCAGCACAAGAGCTGACAGGCTTCAACAGTTTCAGGAAAAAGCCAAACCTTATCCCATGGAGGAGCAGCTAAAGGAAGGCTGAGAAGTCTGAATGTAAAATGAAATTGTTCATATTTATTTGAAGCTCAGCAGTCTTTTACAGAATATTAGGGGAAAAAAGAAGGGGGGNCCTGGGTGGGGCAAAAGGTTTATTATTTAAATAGTGAAAAACTTGTATATAGCAGAAGGTATATGAAGGTGCAGATAATGAGGTTGTGTAGCTTTCTCAGACCTTGATTTCACTACTTATAAAGGCACAGTGTTACCTTGGGAGTGTTCATGTAAGTTTGCTTTTCTCTGCTAAAGCAGCACGTATTTTCTATATCTGATATGAGGTAAGACAGTGTCATTTCACTTAGATGGGTGACTAAGATAAAAAGGAAGTTTTCGTTTGAAAACAAAACACAACCACATATGTACGCAACATCACAGTGTCCGGTGTGGTTAATTTTCTTTATTGTTAAGTGTCTTTTCTAAGTTCTTTGCCTCCTCACTGCAGGAATAAGCTGTAGCTGCATATGCTTTTCGGTGCCATGATGCACTGCTGTGTTTGCCGCTGTACTAAGCCCTCTGGTTGCATATAGATTGCAACTGAGAAGTGAGATACAAGCTCAAAAAAGTGCCACCTTTATGCTATAAAACCCTAGGAATACTCACTAGCAGAGACAGGTAAATAACTAATTTAGATGTACATTTTCATGACTCAGAGGAGTTTTAGGGGGGCTCTCACCAAGCGAGAAGCTCATCTATCACAGGACAGCCTGGCAGCAGGAGCATGCAAGTGGTAAGGTGGTGGTGACGATACGATTCAGATGTACGAGGCTGGCTCAGAGGGTGCTTTGTGACTGAAGTTTTCTGATGAGCTGACTTCCTACTGAAGATTTCAGCTGAGTAAAACCATCACTTAAGTCAAAGCAAAGCGTCTTCTGAAAGAGGGATGTAAACCTCTAACACTTTAGAACGAACTCCTCCATAGCACAATAAAATAGCAGACAGAGGTAAACCAGCAAACTGCATTTATTAGGGTTTAACAACAAAAAAAATAATTCGAGTCTTAAAATACTAAATAGCCCTGAAATAATAGAAAAAGGCTTGTCTTGGTTTAAGAAGTGGTTAAAGAACAGTAAGCTGAGTCACAGACAACAGCAGTTTTTAATAATCAGATGCTCCAGCACTCAGTTTACAAGTAGGGTTGTTTAGTGTCTTAATGATTTATTCATAAAATCAGCAAAATATTACAGTGATAACAAGTGCTATAACAAAATTATGGGGGGTTGTGCAAAATGCTGAATGAACTTGACAGAACTGAAGGCTCATCAAATTTATCAAGGAAGGGAAAGTTGAATGAAAAACATTAGTGAAAGGAAACTTTTTGTATAACCTGATGTCTCAATGCGCAGAAAGTGATGTGAAAGGGATGAAGAATCAACTGATAATAGATTTAAAAATGAAATAAGGAAATCAGTGAATTGTGTGCTGAGTCTTGTCTGCACTCCACACTGGTTATCTCATCCTTTAAAATACTGTGAGCTCTTAGAAAGTAGAACCATGTTCAACAGTAAGTAGGCATACACTGCTCCAAGTCTGTAATTCACTCCAGCAGTCTGTCAGATACTCTTACAAATTTTAATTTCGTGATCCTTTCCTGGTCCTGATCACTGAATGTTGTTGTTAAATTATGCTGAAGTGGAAAATAAAAAACAATGTTTCGGGGTGCACATGTGGCTGATTGCATGAAATAATCAGGAGTTTCCAACATAATACTTAATTGATCTAAAAGTTGGGATTTTCTTTTGGCTTGGTTGGTTATGACTTTAAATATCAGGACTGTCTGCAGCCAACAGCAAGGTCACAGACGTGATTTTTGAGCAATGGAGTAGACACCAAGCAGACACCAAGCCCTTGAAGGGCAAAGGTTATTGGCTTGTAGAGCTGAAAAACTTGTTCCTGCTTACTACCGTACGGTTTTTAAATTTATCCTATCAGTATGTGGGGAGATTTTGAGGGCAGGTAGAAACTATGAAGACCATTACCAGGATGACTGTAGCTATACAACTATAGTACTTCATGGGATTAGAAGTCATGATCTGTAGTTAGTGAAAAGGAAAAGCAGCAAACAGCACACAGGACGCTGACTCTGCAAGGGCCTATCATTTGAGCATGAGCTCAGCCTACCTTGGCGCTATGGGCTTCTTAGCCCAAACTGCTAGTCCTTAGAAGATATGTTGCCTGAATTCCATAGCTGCAAAGCTTACATGCGAAACTCATGCTTTTGAGAATTGAATTATTCCAGTTTGCTGCTTTCTTTAATTAATATTTCAAATTGCACACATTCAAGCACCAGATTAGCGACTTCAGTGGAGGAGTCCACGTACCCGGCATTTACTTAGCAGATGCAAAGCAATGTCCTTTATGGTGCTACCTCCTACAGGAGAAGACTTGTAGCCAAAACAGATAGATCTCTTGCTGTTCCTGTAGATGATACTTGTGAAACAGCATTTACTAATGTATGTAAAGGTAAGATAGGACTGACATTCCAACACAGATTTATTTTTACCTTACTGTGATTGCAGTGTAATCCCAGCAATAGGACTGAATTGAGAAATACGTTTTGCATTCTTTGAGGGGCTTCTAATAACAGACGTAGCACCTTTTTGGGACTAGAAACAGTTTTGTAAAGTCCAAAATGTTCAGTAAATACATCTAATTAACCTGTATGTGCCATATATCTGTCAAAAGGAAAGAAAGCATAGAGAGGCTACATAAAGCAAGCTGTACTGTGCCAATAGCGCTTGTCCTTGTCAGCCACAGAGTCAGCACTTACAGACATCTGTCTGCCAGGTAGACAGGAAAAGGTGAAATAGGTACCTCAATTTCATATGCTGCTTATCAAAAGAACAATCCCACTATTAAATCACTGACGTGTAACTATATCTACAACTTGAAAAAAAAACCAAAAACCAAACAACTCAGTTCTCTAAAGCTGGACTGTGTTCAACTGTCTTCAAAGTGTGCCTCCTGGTTCTGTGATCTGGATAAAATTATTAGCAAATACCCCTCCCTGTCACACCTCTGATCTTCCCAGTAATGACGGCATTTAGTTGTAAGAGCTGCTAGAAGGCCTCCACTCCCACAACACTGTCCTTTGGACTCCTGGCTCTCAGGGCATGTACCTGTGCCAGCTGCCAGCCGGTCAGATATATAGACTGGCATTTGCACACCTTCAGGCATTTGCACACTTTTAGGGTGTATTCCCCTCCCAAATGGAAATATCAGTACAGAAAAGCAGAAGGAGTATGTGGAAAGAAATGTCATTATGACATGGGTTAAATCCTCCGTGGAAAATTGACCTTTTTCTGTTTATAGATTTGACCACTTGTCACTCTGCAGGGAAAAAAAAAAATCTCACACAAATGGCCAACAAGGCATTTCAAGAACAGATTTTTTAGCCAATGCCAGAAAACGTTGTGTCAACATATTTTTCAGTTTTCCAGGTTCAGGAACACTCAACTGCTGCGTTTCGGCCTTCAGCGCTGGTGTCGCCAGCGGCAGCTTTACTTGCACAAGCCGATCCGTTGGGCCACAAACCTTCTCCCCACCTGCCGGGTTAGCCCGCGGTTGCCCATTTCCACACCGGCTGGCCTCCCGTGGGATGCAGCTCCGCGAAGGGCAGGTGACAGAGATGCGGGCAGCCTGGCCCTGGGGCAGGACCGCGGGACGCCCGTCTGTGGGACACACGTCCGCGGGGCGCTGTCGGTGGGACACCCGTGCCACCTAGTGGTGCGCTCAGGGAAAGTGTCGCCCAGTACAGTGGGAGCCAACCCCCTTTACCCCCCACCTCCAGCCCCAAGAAAACGAAACGGCAAGATATTTTAATTGAGGTCATTTTGGAGGAATCACCAATGCGTTCCAGCCAAACTGTAGGTGTTTAACAATTTTGGCCGCTCGAGAGTCTGGTCTTCTCTCAGCCAGTGATACATGGAATCATGTAGTGATGGATAGGAGGTTAATATAAAGAATGAAATAAATTAAAGCAAGTGAAGCTTAAAAAAAGTTCACAAAAGTAACTTCAATATGCATAGGAATACTCGAAGCACTTGAATTAACATGTTCGACTTGAATTAACAGAAAAATGAAGTCAATAAATTAGAAGTCAAAAAGACATCTGCAACGTTAGAAATAATTAGGGGAGTAACAAAGTGTAAAATTCAGATCATTATATTGCTGTATAAATTCAAAATCTTCCCATATTTTGAATTTTGTGGGCAGGTTTTGTTACCAACAAACCCAGAGAAAAGTACTGAGAAACGACATAACGTCAATCATTGATTTGACAGTCGGTTTGAGAGAGACTATGTGCATAGTACTTCCAAAGAGGAACTCTCAATTTTGTTGAATGTACTTAATTAATAGCTTTGGAGCACACTCAGTCTCTGATTTCTGACAAGCTGAATGCCACCACATTGCCCTGCTGCAGGAAAATTTCTCCAAAGTAAGTTGTGAAGTTTTTCACCAGACTTCTGCTTAACATGCAGAATTCCTAATAAAAATTACTTAAGAGGGCTGTTCTAGATGGGCTCATTTATTTAAATGCTTATCTGATTCCTTTTTTGTAACTTTCTAGCTAAGCAAGACCTGATTCATTTCAGGACTCAAGGATGAGATTTTAAAAACCTCGTAATTTTTGGTGCTTTATTTTTACTGTATCAGATAAGATAATTGAGGGATTTATTTTGACCTGCATAGGTCTTGCTGCAATGGAGAACAGCCATCTGAGACTGCTCAACAAGCTGCAGCAAGCAAACAGTTAAGGGCTTACAAGCAATTCCAGTAAGGACAGGTGCCAGCAAGGTGCCCTTCTAACCTTGGGAATCAACAGCTCTGGATTTGTTTCCAAAGCCTAGTTTACTTGAGTTATACTCTGTGTTTCCGATTGTTGTTAAAGAAACGATTGCTAGACTTTTGCTAGAGGAACTGATGGGCTGGCTCTCTGCAGTGGAGTCAGATTATCTCTTTGCAGGTAGTGCAAGACTTGAGGCACACTGTGGAAACAGGATACAGGTCTGCCTCTATGGTCCTGGGTTCTGTCAAGAAAAACGAATTTTTAAAACTAGCAGCCAGAAGTTGGAGGTTCAAGGATTAATTACGAGCAGAAAGAGGGAGAAAGAGACACTCCTTTCCTACCTGTAAGAAAGGCAATTTACAGCAGTCTCCAAAAAAATTTACAGCTGTTTCCAAAAATAAACTCAAAGGTGCCAGTCTGAGATGCCTGGCTTTGCCAGCCTCTTCTCTTGTCATAGCTTCCAGTGGCAAATCTAGATCTCTGCTTTGAAGTGTAAGCTTTGATTTCCTGATGAAATTGTATAATTCTATCTTTCTCTTCCCCCATCTTCTCGGGTAGGTCCGTGTCTTTGTGAACCAGCTGTACCAGCCGGAATCAGTGAGGGATGTGAGGCAGAACCCTGACCTGCAAGCCATCCGCATCGCCTCAGTGAACCCCATTTTGGACCCGTGGGTCTACATCCTCCTCCGCAAGACTGTCCTCAGCAAAGCCATCGAGAAGATCAAATGCCTCTTCTGCCGCATTGGAGGAGCTCGGAGGCAGCATTCCAGGGGCAATTTCAACTGCGTGGATGGCCGCAGGACCTCCTCTGCCATGTCAAGTCAGTCACCCTCCTTCATCTCCCGTGAGCTGAGGGAGATCAGCAGCACCTCGCAAACGCTGCTGTATCCGCCGGAGTTGAGCGAAAGCAGCATTGGGGGCCGTGTGCTGCTGCCAGGCCCCAGCGCCAGCCTGGCCCAGTCTGACACCACCTCTGTAAGGACACTGCGTAGCTCGGAGACCTCGGACTCTTCACAGGGGCAGGACTCTGAGAGCGTCTTCCTGGTGAATGAGATTCGGTCTGGTGGCGGGGCCAGCTCTACATCCAAGGGCAGCCCTCTCCAGGTCACCTTTCCCACAGAGACATTGAATTTGTCAGAAAAGTGTATCTAGATAGCCATGAAAGGCATCAACCCTGGGGATATTTCCTGCTATATTGGAAAAAACTGGTGCAATAGATAGGTGTTTGGCCTATTCGAGGGGAGAGGGGTTCAGCTGTGCTCCAAAGGGCTATTTTTCTCTTGCCATGTGATGGGTATGTTCCTTTTAGACTACTGAGGACTGTGTGGAACAGACACTGCACTTGGACCCTGCCATCAGAAATGGTACAAGGCAGGTTTAATGGGGCTGGAGATGTGAACTGCCTTGTCTTGTTTGGGACACAGGAGAGCTAACGCGCCTCTGAAAATAGAAAGACCCATCACTTTTTGTTTCTTTCTTTCTTTCCCTTTCCATATCTGGTAGAACTGTGTTTTCTCTCCCCATGGTTGCTCAGCTATCAAGAGTTTTAGCTTCTGGTACTAGAGCTGAACGTGAGGCAGCTGCTAGGAACTAGACACAGCTACTCTGAGGGCAGCCTGGGGCAGGATT
Source organism: Nycticryphes semicollaris (assembly GCA_013400055.1). NCBI lineage: Eukaryota > Metazoa > Chordata > Aves > Charadriiformes > Rostratulidae > Nycticryphes > Nycticryphes semicollaris. Next base: position 110,088 of record VXBJ01005582.1, read on the forward strand.
TTAAAGTGTCTCACTAAAGCATGAAAATGTGAATTTTTACCATTGTATATATATCAGGATTGAAAATATTTAAAAGTCTATTCTTCTCTATGAGAAGGTTTTTTATTAATACAAGGTATATAGAAATGATTGCCAGCCTTCTCTTCCCCCAGTATTTCCTGCTGATAAGACATTCTTGATCTAGATTTGTTGTCCATACTAGATTCACAGCTGATGAGGTAATTCTCTAGCTGAGAATACATAAGCACTTTCTGAGTGAAATGGGAATATCTGCGCTATTTAGATAGAACTAAGAAAACGCATCCTTTCAGCTAAGAATATTCCTTTTCAGTATATGTACATACTAAAAAGCCAGGTTTTATTTATGTGCTGAGAATGTTTCTCTGTGTAACACATCTGCACCTCTCCGAGTACTGTGGCCCACATTCTGCACACACTTAGGCACACACTTAACATCGCCCATCAGAGTAGTCCCTCTGCTGCCAGGGAGACTCCTTACATGTAGAGTTAAAGACATATAGAAGTGCTTTCAGTATCAGGGCCTAAAACTTTCATCCCCTGGTTAATAGTCTTAATATTCACTTTAGTTAAAGCATCACTGATGTAATAAAGGTATTTTTTTCATAACATTTATCATTTTACTTTAAATAGTAAATAGAATTTTATGACTGTGTAATCTGATATTCCATCAAATAAATGTACAAAACCATGGAAGCAGAATCTTCATTTAAAAGTATAGGTTATATAGAAACATATCCTGGTCTTGCAGCCCTTGATAATCATTTGTTCCTAGAGTTTTAGTGGCAAACACATCACCAAACCCAGCTGTTAAGCACTGATGAAAAGGAGTTTTGTGGTTTATGTTGTAAGGGTTAGATCTTGTTCCAGAAACACTGTTTATCAAAGTAATTCTGTACAGGTATTTGGAGGATGTTTTGTCAAATACTAAGCATGTTATGCTGCTTAAAGTGTTTTCATGTGAAATGCTTTATTGTAATCTTGAGCCTTATGTTGGTATGTTTAAGCAGTTGTACTGACCAAAGTAAATTTGGAGATAATGATTAAATGGAAATGTTCTGCTTGATCTTAGAAGTTTATATGCGTCTGCCATTCACTGCCAACTCCTTACCTTAACAAGCCTCCCATCTCAGAATGCTTTGCGCTCATCTGCTGTCAAAACAAATTTTGTTCTCCAAGTTTCTAAAACACCACAGAATGAGCGCCATCAGCAAAAGGCAGCCATCTTCAAAAATGTCCCTGAGAGCACTGACATAGAACCATGACAGTTTTTCACACAAACAAAAAAAAAAAAAACCCAGTCAATTAAAACCCAGGCCTGCTCCATTATTTTCCTTTAACAGGGGAGCAGTTGAGCTTATTTGCCTTGATATACGTAGAAAGTGAAGTTAAGTCTGTACACAAATAATTGCAGGAGTAGCCGCTTTTCCGCCAGTCAAGCTGGAGAACAGTATTACTCAAGTTCCTGCTGTATCTACAGATAAAGATCTGCCTGAATTCTTTGCAATTAAACCACTTAACTGTGGCCTGTTGCTTACTAGTGACCAACAAGTAGAATATACTCATTGTACCTCCCGAGACAGGAAATTGAACCTGGTGGGGTGGGAAGGTGGGACTGCCACCTGCAGATACACCCAATGCTGGACCACACCTTCACAGCTGGCCCCAAGCAGCACACCCATGTTACTGGTACTGGATGCAGTGACACAATGACGGATCTACTGTGTACAGCAACTATTTAAATAAGCTTATTATAACTATTTTTAATTGGGTTTATTATATTTCTTGTTTTATAATTATTATTTCTCATCATTTCTGATGAGAAGTGGTCTGAAAGAGCTTTAAGGAAGAATAGACCATCTTCAGTAGCTGACTTAGCTTCCCTTAGCAAACATGTACTGTAATCCCGAAGTGTTCCTCCTGCCCACAGCACCGCTGGGGTGTCAGCAGCGGACTGGACTGGCAGCACAAGACATCATCACCACTAACTCCTTCATGTGATGAGCTCCAGGGTTCCCAACCAGCCCACAGATTACAGCGTCTCCTGAGCAATAGTGGCATTGTCTGCCACAACCTGATGGCAGCGCACAAGGGCACCCCTGATGCCTACACAAACACAGGTGGGCATTCAGAGGGAGCCGGGCTAAAAGGACTGGACAAGTGTTTGGGGTGACAGATTATTACTAGCTTTCCCTAACTTGTCCATCAGTCTTGCTCAGCTATGGCGCCCTTCTCCATGATGACCACAAACACATTACTGAATTGTCTTCCTCAACCTCCCTGAGCATAACAAATCTCATAAAATAAAGCTACAAACTTTCAGAGATTAGTTTGCCACAGGGAAGTTAAAAGAAAAGGTCATTTTCCTGCTAGGTATCACGAGCAGTTTCCACAGTCACATCTAATACCTTCCTTCCACTCCTGGAGCAAAGAGATCCTGGTCTCCCACATTGGTATCCACCTTCTCTGGTGTTCTGTGTTCACAGAAAATGCTCCAATTCGCCATTCAAAAATTTCTCATACCAAAATTTCAGCTTGCTGACTCCACCCTGCTAGTCCTGTGTCTGGCAGTTGCACTCCCTCACTTCCAGCAATCTGTCCTGCTCACATGTTCCAGACCACCAGCAGCTGGCTGGAAGGTTGCACTCAAAGAGTTGCAGTCAATAGCTCAATGTCCAAGTGGAGACCAGTGACAAGTGATGTTTCTAAGGGGTCAGTACTGGGACCAGTGCTGTTCAGCACCTTTGTCAGCGACATGGACAGTGGGACAGAGTGCACCCTCAGCAAGTTTGCAAATGACACCAAGCTGTGTGGTGCAGTTGACACACAGAAGGGAAGGGATGCCATCCAGCGGGACCTGGCTGTAGAGGTGGGCCCATGCAAACCTCATGAAGTTCAACCAGGCCAAGTGCAAGGTCCTGCACCTGGGACACAGCAATCCCAGGCACAAATACAGGCTGAGAAAAGAATGGATGACAGCAACCCTGATGGGGGTAGTAGTGGATGAGAAATTCAACCTGAGCCAGCAAGGTGTACCTGCAGCCCAGAAAGCCAGCCAGCAGGTCGAGAGGTGATTCTGCCCCTCTACTCTGCTCTGCTCTGGTGAGACCCCACCTGGAGTACTGTTGTCCTGCTCAGCACACAAAGGACACGGACCTGTTGGAATGGGACCAGCAGAGGGCCACAAAGATGATCAGAGGGCGGGGCACCTCTCCTATGAGGACAGGCTGAGGGAGCTGGGGTTGTTCAGCCTGGAGAAAGCTCCAGGGAGNTATACTTCAGACAAATTTACTGTTAGAGCTACGGAATACCACCAGATCTTTCCACTCCTTAGGCCTTGTTCTAGACCTGCCACTTTTACTGGATCTGGACACCAACTGAAGCCAAAAAAACCCTGTTTTCTGAATCTGTGTAATCAACCCATTCCCCACCTCTAGTCTATCCCTTTGATCATTTACCTCCCACAATCCTTGGAGTTCCTGGAGTTGAAGCTTTTTTAGAAAATCAGCCCTCAAAACCAGCCCAGTGCATCTTGCAAGATCCAGCAGTCCCCCACACTCGTAAGCTCCTGCCACTTCTGCAGTAGTCCTCTCTGGAAACATCACAGGCCAAGGACTCCCATCCATTTGAGAACTTAATGTTAACGTGACACTGACCTCCAATAAACACAGGCTGTCAGCACCCTGCCAATACACCAAGCCCACATGTTTCTGCTCTCCTGTGCCCCTGTGCTAGCTACACTTACAGTTTTATAGCTATTATATTACCTCAAAATAAACTAAGAGAGCACTTGCCCTCGGCATTACTTCTTACCTCCTTCCCCTTGGTCTGAGGATCTGAGGAGCACTTATCTTGTATGGCCAGTAAGTTTCCAATGCTACCTCTCTCATCTTGATCCCCAACACCACCAGATACTCAAACACGACTTTCAGGACACAGTAGAATAAACTGTTACATTTTCCTTTTTCCTCCTCCACACCTACTTTTAAAATGCAATCTCTTCTGGTATTATCAAGTTAGAGTCACTGTTGTGTTGTCCAATCCATACTTTTTTTTTTTTTTTACCCTCTAGTATTGTCAGAAAGGACTTATTCTCTCTCAGTGTAATCCATGTTTAGTTTTTTTAAGATTCTTATCTCCATCTATAAGTGTGGCATTCATCTGCCCTGTTTCAGATCTGAAGTTAACTGCCAGCCAGTCACCTTCAGGTTCTTTCATAGTCAAAGGAAATAATTAGACACCTCAGGAGACCGATTCAACTCATCCTAAGATACTTATCTAACACAAGGCATATGAATGGCTCTCTGAGGCTGTGTATTTCTTTTCACCGGATGTAAAGGGATTCAAAAGGAAAAATATATTTAAATGTTTAATTGTAGATTTTAAATTAAGCAAAATTAATCCACCTAACCTACTGTTGTTGTTAAGATTTCCTCTTTAATGACACTGCAACTCTTCAGCATTTTAACACGTGATTCATATGGAAGGCAAATGCACAGAAGCTACTGCAGTCACTGCCACTACCCATGATGAAGATCAATAAAAATAAAATTCCTGCTGGCAAAATGGGAGTGCGCTTCACAGATATCCTATTTTTGATAACAAAGGTTTTCTCCTTTGGGTCTCTCATGTGGTATACCTCTGAGAGGTGTAAAAGCACTGAGAGCTATCTTTAAAACAATTTTCCTGAGATGTCTTTTTCTTTTTTTTTTTTTTACTATATCACATTACCATATTCAACAGAGGCAGAAGCAGCCAACGGGTTCTAAAATGGTCAATGGTAACCCTTATTCTTATTATAACCAAGAGAACAAATATGCATCACTAAGCAGCACATCAGTCAGCATTTTATTCAGAGACCCAAAAATCCCATACATGCAAACACACGGCATGCTGCACAAAACCCAGTGTTGAAATCACCAATATTTGAACTTCTTCCCAGTTTGAGGATAACAGTGTCACGAGAACTTAGCTTCTTGACAGTGCTCTACACGACACTACAGTCCCCACAACACCAAGAATTCATAACCGGATCTAATCAGAAGGGCATGTTCTCTAAATGGGATGGAAACAACCACCCCTCAAACCTGGCACAGCTGTTCTGCCTGATGGTGTAACCATGATATCAGTGGAAACAGATTCTGTGATAACACGTCCCTCTGAAAGGTGGGAGGCAGCCCTTCCTGTATGAGTAAGTGCGTTACGCTGGTGCAAGAATAAGGGGCAGAAAAAGAAAAGGTGAGTTGGATTATAGCTGAGCTCCTGCAAAATGAAAACACGCTGTACAGCTTCTCACACATTTCCCCTTCCAACCAGAGCACCTCGCTTCTTTGCGGAAATCCTTATTGAAATCCTTCTCATACTAACTCCTCCTGCAGCTGAATAGATTACATAAATTGTTAGGAAAAATAAGATTAAGAAATTCTGCAGCTGGGACAATTTAAACAGCCATATATTAACCAAATGCCTGTTCAATAAGCATTTAAGATCTATTTCTGAATTGAATGAACATGTAAAAACATAGCAGGGGAACGTTTTATATTTCTTAATATATTTTAGTTGCTGTACTTACAGATATTTTGAATACTCAGGAGATGTTTAGAAGTGTAAATTTTTTGTTGTGTGTGCATGCAAGCACAGATCTAAAAATTCACATACATAAAAAAATACATTCAGGAAGAATCTTGAAAAAATGAACGGAAACTTGTAAGTACAACACTGCAATTAAGTTTTTGAAAGGGATAATTAATTTCTACAAATACTGTAAGTGTCCTCTTAAAGATATTCAACTGAAGGTTTGATCCAACATACATAATTTTTCTACAATACACTTTATATTGCAAAAATCACTACTCTTCTTAAGCAACATTATTTCCTTTTTAAATTGTTATTTTGAAAACAGATATGAAAAATGAAGATGACTGATTTCACAAGGTTTCACTTGTCTACAAAACTGTTACTCAAATGTTTTCATAATTCAAAATGTTATCAAAATCAAGTAGAAATGACGTGTTCCCAGTCCTGAATTCTCCAAGGATTCCTCAGCTGACCATTTTTTCCAGTCCAGTTAGGAGGTGACCACCTCTACTGTGTCTCCCAGCCAGTGAAATGAGCAGTCTCAGTACAGAACGCACCAAAGAAACGGCCTGACTTCCTTTCACTGAACTGCCTGCGTGAGGACCAAAAGCCACCTTCCCCTAAAGGTTAAACACATCTCCTACTCCCAAGTTAACACAATGTGAATACCCACCACAGCATCCAAAATCCAAAAAGGACAAAAAGGGAGACTAAGGCAATGCTGTCCTGAAAACCTGGTTCACTACGAGCATAATTTAAATGGCAGGTCATAAGAATTAGGAAAAATAAATTGATTCCCTTTATCAGATTAACCTCACTAGGAAAGGAAAGGGTAAACATCATACACCACAGATACACCTATTGCCAACTCAACACTCAAGATAAGGACAGGCCAGTTTCATTCTCAGCTAAACGTTCTTTCTTCTGGTGAAACATTTAGTAGTAACTAAGCATTCAGGGGTGTTTGGTTTAGCATTTCCTGTCATCTCATCAGAAAGTTTTTAATCTGTGAAAGCAACATACAGCTTTCAACTGATTTCATTTGACTCAAATCAGACACCAGATCTAGCACACACACACAAGCAAAATAGTAATCCATCTCCACTTTACAGGAAACTTCTTTACAGAAAAAGTAATCTTGATGAAAACAAAGACTTCTGATAACAAGCAACAGTTCACACTTTAACTGGAAGACAAATAATGTTATTGAAATAGTTTTTTTTAAAAAGCTTTTTCTTTTACAGTGTAAATAAAAGTTTATTGATTACTGGGAAAATGTAGACATTAACTTGTAAAATTATTAAATATATAAAGATGAAAGTAGTTGTTAGAATGTACTTATGCATTTTAACATTACATTTGTTCGTAAGATTTTTAGAATCAACTCTTGGCTTTCTTCTCCAAAAATACAGATGGAACAACTCTGGTCATTGCATTTTCAATTCACAAAAGAAAAGTAACTTCCAATTCTTCCAATTTTGTACACCCTCCCATGGCTTATAAAACAAAACCAAAGCAAGCCCAATACAATAAATAACACCAGTTATTAAAACCATGGCAACCCCTACAGTTGCCCTACCGGGCTCTGATGAAAAGGGTTTCATCAGGAGTTGTAGGACAACTCTCCGTCTCAGTAACAGTCTCCACTGTGCCTGAAGCAGACACAATCACTACTGTTTTAGATGCTGAAAGAGCCTTCTCCTTCTCTGCGATGGCAGCACAGACTGCCACAATTTCATCACTTTCAAAGTCATAGTCTGGGATTGCTTCTTGTGCAAGCTCTTTTGTGTTTGCCGGTGCTTGCACTGCCTCAGTCTTTGTTGCCTTCTGCTGTTCATGTAGTTTTCTTGCCCAGGAAAGGTCCTCTTTCCATACTTCAGGGTTCATTGGAAAGATGTGTAGGGACACCTGGAAACTTCGGATTGCCTATTAACAGGATAGGGGAAAAAAAAAGGGTTAGAAACTCTAAAGCCTACATATTTCTTCACATCTTGAGTACCATGTACAGGTTTGGGCCCCTTATCACAAAAAAGACATTGAGGGGCTGGAGCGGGTCCAGAGAAGGGCAAAAAAGCTGGTGACGGGTCCGGAGAATAAGCTTTATGAGGAGAGGNTAAAGGTCCCTTCCAACCTAGACAATCTTATGATTCTATAATACAAACTTAAAAAAAAAAAAAAAGACATACATAATTCAAGAAAAGACAAAAAGCAATCTCACTCTAGTCTGTTTTTAGTGGAAATATCCTCCTTCTGAGGTAAGTTCAATAGCACTGTCACCCCCTAACAACTGTGCACATAATACGCCTAAAAATACCTATAAAGGTAAAAGAAAAAAATAATTTTTGTTCTGATGGTTTTCTATCCCACTTTTCTCCTATCATCAGATGTATGGGACGGCAAAAGTAGACAGATGTGGTTTAAAGATCTACAGAAAAGGGATGATTGGGATTTTAAGTATCTCTAATATTGCTGCTTTTAAATTAGCTGGCAGTTGTTTCACAAACAGACTTAATACTACAATAATCATAGCCCTGTGATAAGCAATTTCAGTAACATGTTTGTGGTTGCAAACACACTTACCTAAACAGGCAAAAGGAGACAAAAAAACCTCCTGAATTAGAGTTGCTCTAAAAAAACCCTCCAATAATCTTATAAATTCCATAATATTAATACAAGTAAGTATAGTTAATATCGTTTCTCCTGTCTTTCAGCGACATCGGGAAAAGTCCCATAAACACAAATACTCAACACAGAAGTTGCTAAATGTAAATAAAAGTAACCAGCAGATTTGATAATTGGCAATAAGGAGAGATTGTTACAATACTAGAAAAATGCTAGACCAAGAATTACAACTGCATGGTATTGAGAGTTATATTAACACTGAAAAGGTCAAGTCTGACCTGACCTACTCAGACTTAGGTGTAGGTACACAGAGGCATGTGTGTATTTCACATTTATGACTGCATGGTCAGTTATGGAAGTGGCCACCTGAGTGACCGAACTCTTGCGTGACAATGTACGGAAGCCTTCCTGTAGGGTGGGAAAAGAGTGATGATATGGGTGTGGGTTAGGTTTGAGAAGAGTTCTAGCAAATTGAATATAAAGACTTTAAGGACATATGAACCATCATCAAATTCCATATTCTGTTGTAATTTATAAATATTTACACCATGCAAATTAATTTGGAAAAAGTCACATTTCATCTGCATTGAGAGAAACTGCCAATTCATCCTTCTGCTGGCACAGATTAATGTGCGGACTCTCTATGACATGAACTCAGAAGACAGGAGACACAAATCAGATTTAGAAAATGCTGATTATACTATCAGTATTACTCCTCTTGTAATAGGCAGTCTTTCAGTTCCAGGAAAAAAAAAAAAACAAACAACAAACAACCAAACCCATAGCACTTTATTATTGGTCCACAGCCAGCTCTGAAGTGTAGGAGCATGCTGAACTTTTAAGCAGGATGAGGAGTGCAGTTTCATTCTTGCAAAACAGTGTTGTTTTATGCAACTTTGCTAGCTTCTCATTTCCAGGGCTAGATTAGCTACAAATAAGCACTAAATCCTCTTTTTTTGTTTTGCATTTCTGTTGAAAACAAATAGATAAACAAACACTATCCGCTTTTAAGCTTCTCGTGAAAGAGGTCCCCTAATTAAAACCTGTCATGTTATGGTCATGCACAATAAACAACACTAAATATAATAATCAAACACAAGGTCAAATTGAATAAGCTTAGAAGCTGACTAGATGATTCATACAATACAGCATAAACTGATCATCTTTGTAGATCTATTAGAAAAAAGGTTCTGTATGTGACAGTTTCATAAATAAATCATAAAATAATAATAATGCAATAACAAAGTAAAATTGAAGTCCTGCAAAATATCAGAGGGATTCATTTTAAAGCAGCACTGTAATACTGAAAAATACAGACTTGTCATCCACATAGAATTTCATGTTGCCACTGTAACTGTTTCCACAGCCACTAATTTCTATTAAGACAGAAGTAAAGAAAATAACAGTGCTACTTATAATTCTCCCGCTGATGGAGATATAGGTCTTCTTTTCCAACTGTCTCTCTGGCATTACAGGAAAATGTGTTGGCACTAGATAAACTTGGTATTTCTAGTTGTGATCTTAGAGGCCCTGCATGTAAGGACTATGGGATTTTTACTAGCAACATAGATGAAGAGAAGGCTGAGTTCTTAACTTTTTTGCCTCAGTCTTCACTATCAACCCCTCTCCTCACACCTCCCAAGTTGAAGGACCAAGCAAAAACAGCATCTATGAGAATGAAGGACCATCCACTGTAGGAGAAGACCAGGTTCAAGACCTTCTAAGGAATCTGAAGGTACAGAAGTCCATGGGACCTGATGAAATGCATCCACGCACAGCTCCTGAGGGAGCTGGCTGATGAAGCTGCTAAGTCGCTTTCCATTATATTTGAAAAACTGTGGCAATCTGGTGAAGTTCCCACTGATTGGAAAAAGGGAAACATAATCCCCATTTTCAAAAAGGGAAAAAAGGAAGACCAGGGAACTACAGGACAGTCAGTCTCATCTCTGTGCCTGGCCAGCTCATGGAACAGCTCCTCCTGGAATCTCTGCTAAGGCACATGGATAATAGGGAGGTGACTGGTGACAGCCACCATGGCTTCACAAAGGGCAAGTCATGCCTGAAAAACCTGGTGGCCTTCTACGAATGCACTACAGCACTGGTAGATAAGGGGAGAGCAACAGACCCTATCTACCTGCACTTTATGCAAAGTGTTTGACACTGTCTCTGGTCTCAAAATTGGAAAGTCATGGATTTGATGGATGGACCACTCGGTGGATAAGGGATGTGGTCAACAGTTCAGTGTCCAAGTGGACGCCAGTGAAGACTGGTGTTCCTCAGAGGTTAGTACTGGGACCAGCACTGTTCAACATCTCTGTCAGAGACACAAACAGTGGGACAGAGTGCACCCTCAGCCAATTTGCCAATGACACCAAGCTGTGGGGCGCAGTTGACAGGCTGGAGGGAAGGGATGCCATCCAGAGGGACCTGGACCAGCTGGAGAGGTGGGTCCATGCAAACCTCATGAGGTTCAATCAGGCCAAGTGCAAGGTCCTGCACCCGGGTCACAGCAATCCCAGGCACAAACACAAGCTGGGAGGAGAAGGGATTGAGAGCTGCCCTGATGGGGGTGTTGGTGGATGAGAAACTCAACCTGAGCCGTCGATGGGCACTGGCAGCCCAGAAAGCCAACCGCACCCTGGGCTGAATTTAAAAGAAGTATGGCCAGCACGTTGAGGGAGGCCATAGATGCCCCATCCCTGGAAACACTGCCCATCAGATTAGATAGGGATTTTGGGAACCCGATCTAGTGGAATGTGAACCTGCTTACTACAGCAGGGTTGAAACTAGATGATCCTTAAGGTTCCTTCCAACCTAAATTATTTCATGATGCTATAATATCTTATTGGAATTTAAATCTTATTTCTGGCATTGCTCACCGTGAAAATAAATAACTTTTACAGAAACCCTTAGCATTGAAATACTCATGAAATTTTAATATATTTAAAGACACATTACATTTTCTCTGCTTTAAACGAAAGAACAAATCCAATTATTTCACATATTTTCACTCTAATAAGTTTATATACTATAATCTGAATGGTAAAAGTCTTGTCTATTTTAACTATAAACTGTTAGGCTGTAACTTTTCTATACAACTTCTCAGATTATTTCTTTTTTTCGATAAAAAATTTCTCTCTGGCAATTTCTTTCCAGCAAAAGTAATTCTGTCTTCAAGAATGAGGTGAACACTTATCATTTTGCACTTCTTACATTTACAAAACCATTTTATTCAAAGGTTCTGGTGCTCTCACATTTTAGAAACTTGAAATAGAGAAGTCAAATTTCCCAGATGTGAAAGACATCACATCTGCCTTGTGATGTGCCTTACAACTATTGGAATTTGATCAAGTTATAAACCCTAAAAAGTCTTTGTTCCTATGTGGTAGATGTCATGATCTGAGTCATGAGTGACATGATGCTAGCTTCTCCTGTGCTGGAGGTTCCCCACTGCAGAGGATTGGTGCAGTGCGGATGAAGATGCATCACCCTCAGCGGTGACTCAGCACAGGTCCTCCATGGGGCACAGTGCCTGATGGGTGACGCGAGAGGCCAAGGGACACGTGCCTGAGCCCGGAGGTAAGAGAAGAGAGAGAGCAGGATCATAACAGCCTGTGGAAACCTATAGAAAAAGACTTCCTCATAGAGATCTGGGCCCAGGCACACATCCCTGTACAGACTAGAGTTTCAATTAAGTTCCAATCAGCCACTGTGTCCATTTCAAGTTCCTCCTCAAGGTGCCTCTTCCTCACTTCCACAGCCTCCTTCTTCCTCTCGTTTTGGTGAGGTACTGCCATTTCCTAGCTCTCATTTTGCACCAACTCACTTCTTCCCAGCCCTCTTTCTTCCCAGTGCTTACTGCCTGTCTGCCTTTACACCTCAGCAAACATCCCTGCAAGACACTGCAGAAGTCACTACTTCAGGCTGTCTCTACCATAGAGATGTCTACTCTGTGGCTCTTTTACATGCATAGACATAACCCTGGATGACTGAGGGAACAACCACCAAAGTCCCAAATCTATCCCATCCTAGAAATTGACATATTTAGCCCAAGAAAATAAAACCTGAAGTGATATGACTGCTCTTAACTTGTAAATCAGGAAAATCCTGGAGGATGGAAAACATTTACCTATTTCCAAATAATACTGCTAAAATCATTACAAGGAATGTTTTAAAAACAGTAAAGCAACTTTCTCCCCAAGTCCCAGTTTGTACTCTGCATCTTTTTTAGCTAACACTTTTAATTACAAGGTCTAAATGTTGAGAAGATGGACTTCTTCATCATGGTTAAAGTCTCAAAAGTTCTGAGCATCTAACAAGAGCAACTAACAGAAGGCATCAGCTAAGTCAGTGGGAAATGCTCGCAAGAACTGAGTACCCCTGCTACACATGTAGGTCATTTAAACTTTTGGAGACCTGCTTGACCTTAATTAAACATCATCTCTGATTAGAAGATATTTTCATGCATGAAAAAAATGCCACCAGGAGCTGATTGCCCATGACCACATCCAGATGGCTTCTTATGAACTTCTTCAAGGGCACTTTCAGTTGGTCTTTTTTTCTTTTTTTTTTTTTTTTTTTAAGCTACTTGTGTTTTGGTATTTTGTTCGTTTAATGAAAGCGTGGGGCTCACTACGTCTCATGGGAAGAACTGCTCTAATGAAGATATCAATATGAAATTGTTACTCCTGAAGTTGTCATCACCAATGCACTAAGTATAATTTGTAAAAACAAATATTTACAATTATATGAGAGAAATACTGCAAGCCTGATTACATTTCTACAGTTTCTACATTCATGTGGCAAAGTTTATTCAGGGGCAGTACTGCAAATTTATTTGTAGAATTTAAGGAATTTCTGCCTTTACAGAAATAAAGTTCTGCCTGTTCACATTTAAGTATTACTATTCAATTACACTATGTAGTAAATTTAGAAAAAAGAGCAGACAGCCATTATAAAAGCTAAATAAAAAGAGGTTAATTTACCTCACCTGTTATGTCACAAGTTCATCAAAACCAAACCAAAACACCTTCCTTTGTTTGCAATAAATTAATAGATTAGGTAGCTCATAGTAAAAATTACATTTGTTTCAAAGATGTATTTCAGACCTGGGAAACTTGAAATTAAAACACAGTAAATAATTTTTTCCTAAGAAAAAGTGCATCACTCATTGTGAAGTAATAAAAATATTTACAACAGGCCATTTGGCAGGATGTGGGTAGTAAAGCGAGACACTGGCGGAAGAGAAATGAAACAAAGAAACAGAAGAAGCTGCTCCTGAGAAGGGCAGCAATTCCCAAATCTCAGACATGACTAAAAAAGCCCTGACACTTAGGTTTTATTAACTTTTCTTTGCAAAAAAATATAATGGAATGAAAAATCAGAAAATCAGGGTAATGGAAAGGTATTATTATGTAGATCACCTGGTCAAGAAGCTTCTACAGGTTCAATAATTATGAAATCATTTAACATTTTAAGACCCCTCTAGTCTTAACCTTTTAAGATGCCTTAAAAATCACAGGGCATTGACGACAGTATCGCACTAACTGAGACTCCCCAATTCCCATCGAGAACCTGGTTCATCAGCTGGAGACCCAAGGAGTGATCAGCACATCAGTGCTCACCCTTTAACAGCCCAATATGGCCAGTGAGAAAGTCTGACGGAGACTGGCGGCCAACAGGGGACTGTCGTGACCTGACTGAAGTCACACCACCGCTGAGTGCTGCTGACATGTGCCAGACACACCAGAACATTGACATTGCTAAATGCCGCCTTCGCTATTCAGGTTATAGTCAGATTGTGAAACCTCCGTATGAAGTGACTCGAAAGAAAAATTTATGTGGGGTCCCGAGCAATGAAAAGCCTTTGAGCAAATTAAACAAGAGATTGTGTGCACAGTAGCAGTTGGCACCTGCTGTTCTTTAACCGTCAGCAACCTCACAATAAAAGGGTCATCTGAAAGGTCAGTTAAGGTAGACAAGCTGTATAATATCATCAGTGCTCACCCTTTAACAGCCCAATATGGCCAGTGAGAAAGTCTGACGGAGACTGGCGGCCAACAGGGGACTGTCGTGACCTGACTGAAGTCACACCACCGCTGAGTGCTGCTGACATGTGCCAGACACACCAGAACATTGACATTGCTAAATGCCGCCTTCGCTATTCAGGTTATAGTCAGATTGTGAAACCTCCGTATGAAGTGACTCGAAAGAAAAATTTATGTGGGGTCCCGAGCAATGAAAAGCCTTTGAGCAAATTAAACAAGAGATTGTGTGCACAGTAGCAGTTGGCACCTGCTGTTCTTTAACCGTCAGCAACCTCACAATAAAAGGGTCATCTGAAAGGTCAGTTAAGGTAGACAAGCTGTATAATATCCTCAGTCTCTACAGCTGCTATTCCAAAAGCCCATCAATACCCTTTTGGGTCTTTAAAATACCCTCTCTTGAGAAAGTCTATGCTGAGGATGCACGGCATTTCAGAGTTTAGTTACTTAGAAGAGGCCCAGCTAAAAAAGTGAAATTATAAAACAGAAAAATTGGTTCTGTTTTACCTCAAACGAGGACAAGCTGTTACGTGATATGATGTGATACAGATATGCATGGATTTATATTAAATATTTCATATGATAATACTGTACTAACATAAGGTAACACACTGCACATCTGCAACACACCTTTGTCTTACATTATTCTCATCACTTGGGTTTGTTTGGGTTTTTTTTTAATTCTGCTCCTTACTACATTTTAAAAAGAACCTGGGTTGGTGTGATCTATTAGCCTCCCTCAAAAAATTACAGTTTTTTTACTTTTTTATTCCTGAAAATTTTTGGCCCAAACATTGTAACTTTGCAAAACCACTCTAAATTTACAACAGGATTGTTTGTATTGAACCAGCACACCACTACTTCTATTAGAAATAAAATAAAATTTAAAAAGCATCCTTTTTTTCATCCGGGAGCTCACCATGTACTAGTTTTCTAATGGACTTTTGTGAACATGTCTGAATTAAAAAGTTCACTCAATATGTTTCCACACTAACTAGTAGAGGACTTTTATACTAAACATGTTACATTATTTACAAGTGCATAGGCTATAGGCTGAGGGTGATCTGACATGGGGAAGACTCTCCCTTTGCATCACATCATGTAGCCAAGGCAGCACCGTGGCTGCAGCTCGAGAAAAGATGCACTCCAGCTGCTGCAGAGCTTCCTGGCCTTTTTGCTGTCTTGCTTCAGCCTCCATTTGGGGTGAAGGAGCAAGGAGGAAGCATGAATGAGCACACATGATACGCTGCACCCAAAGCAGCAGTGCAGGAGATAGGTAAAACAAGATAATGGGATTTTAATACAGGCATGTGTAAAGCTGAGTATCAACTACGGCTTCACAGTACCTCATCTGTGAACTGTGGTGAGTTGCTCCGTAGCTGTACAGCACCCAGAATGTAGTATGTGCAGTTATGTCAACATAATTATTACATTGCATAAAGCCACCACATAAACATAGTATATAACACAAAAGGCTTTGATCTAGGGAGGTCTTCAACAACAAAACCACACAGGAAGCATTCATGAAAAACAACAAAGTGGAGGGAATACTGGAGATAAATAACAACAACCTTCTCCATTTCTTACTTTCAGGTTACATGAGGGTATTCAGTTATTTCTGTACTTTCATTCTCTCACACATTATTCAGAGGATGTGGTTTACAAGTTTAGCTTATCAATGTTGTCCATTTTCCTACCAGTGCTATCTCTCCCAATCCAAGCTGTGCACGTCCCAAAGTCTGCCAGGCATCCCAGGAACGTGGGTTTCTCTGGACAGCCATTTCTGCTGCATGCACTGCTGGGAACATTTCATGTAAAGACATCAGGACCTACGACAGAAAAATATTATGAATAAAAATAAGCAAAACTGAAAACAGACTTAAGTTTTCTAGGATTACCCAGGCAAACGCCGTTATTTCAACAACTAAAGACAGGTTGATTTCACCTAGTTTAGAGATTAGTTGTCTAGTCACAGAAAGTCACCCAGAATTACTCCACAGCACACAGAAATTAAAACACAATGAATAAGAAAGTATTGTTGAACAAATCCTGAGTTACATTTTTTCCTTTTTAATAGAAAACTGGAATCTAACAAATTCAGTAGCAGTGTGCATGATATAATTACAGAAACAATCCCAGTAATTCAGCATGGAAACAAACAGCCCTTAACAATTTACTATTGCATTTGGAGAGTAAGCATTCTGCAATAGCAAAACCTAACTTAGACATGAAGTCACCTACCTTACAATAAAAATAAAAAAAAAAAAGTGGTTTCCGAATGTGGAAATCTCTTTTACTCAGCAGTACAGCTTAGTGTCAGCCTGTCACCATAGTGTTTTACTCCTTGCACTGAATCTCCATAACTCAGTCTATAAATCATACTTAACAATACATAACACGGCTCAAACCTCAATACCTTGCTGTATTTTTCCAAGACCACCATGAGATTGGCACATTACCTGAAGACCTGCATCACTCTGAGATCATGATTTCAGACACCCACATGCTATGGTGATAGATACCAGTGTAAGAAACAAATGACAACTGCATTCCTCCAGCATGATGAGAATGACAACCACAAGAGTAAGACTCATGTGTGGGCAACCACTTTCATCCCAACTGACCCGCAAGCATGAATAATAATACTAAAATATATTAGACTACCGCTGCAGTGCAGATGCATTTACTTAACCTTACTGTTCTATGATATATTAAACAGACAAATATTAGTGTGGATTCAGGATTAAAATGCAATAATCTTGAGTATTTATTCAGAGAAAGTACTTGCAAAGCACTGGGATGAGTACAGCGTGAAAAAAACCCAAAGCAATCCTTTACTTCAGAAAGTAATCCTGTACCAAAGAAATGCAGGATGTAAAGCTTCCAGTAAGTTCTTTGGATCCATACTCTTACTATTTTAATACAAATTATTTTTTTTCTAAAGACTAATCCTATGGTTTATTTTAATTCCATTTAATAGACTGTACACTGGAATTTAGAAGTACCTAAAAATTTTTAAAAAACAACCCACAGTTGTATGTCAAGTCCTTTTTTGTTTTTTTCCTCAACAGTTCTCGATGACTATCCTTCGTAAGCAAAGCTTGTAATGAGTGCTATGTATGTTTCCTAAACTTTCAGTTCACAGTGGTTTTCTGTGCAGTCTCTTACCAGCAGCAGATCTGTGACTTGAATCAGACTGATAGAGGTGGATTGGTATACATCCTACCAACATTAAGTGATTCTGCATGTCAGGTAGCTTTTATATTTATCTCTTAATATTTTTGTTCTCGTAAAAGAAAACAAATCCAAGTACACACTCACCTGAACATTTTAATGTATCTATCCTAAGCATTCAGTATTTCTTACCAGTACTTTCTACTGCCAAACAATTCTCAAACATCTAAAAAAGTATTTAATAAATCTTTTGTAGTTTTTAGTGAATTTTACTGCTTTGCTTACTGAGTTGTCATTTCACTATATAATAATGTTAATAATAGATATTGATTATAAGATAATTATTCCACTTTAATTTATTTTTGACTGTTGGTGTACTTAGACACCTCCATTAAAAACACTCTTCCAGACCATGGCAGTAATTACTGTGCTCCTGATAACTATGGCATCAGTTTCTCAAGGTACATTCACGAAAACACAAACTGGAATGCACATGCATTTTATCCAGCACAGGTGCTTTTCTCAGCTATTAAAGAAATAGCCAAGCTATACTTATCAGTCATTATAAAAGAATAAACTTATTACTGCACACTATTTTTCTACACTTTTGTTTTCAGGTGAAGAGATGGTCAAAATGAACAGTGGCAGACCTGAATGTGTGCAGCCTTATCCTGGGTTACCCTGTGTGTGATAGTATTATTGCTTTATTAAAATATCTGTGCATGGTAGATACCACTGCTACTTGAAAACTGAATCAGCAAACACTCAGTTATTCTACTTCTGATAAGTCATGATGGAAAAGGAATAAAACCCACTGCCAGCATAAAGTTTCCTTCTGCACAGTTTTTACAAGAGGCATTAAATCCTTTCACTGGGGCAGCCCACATGGAGAAGACAAAGCCAGACACAAACCACATGTGCTGTAGCCCCCTTAGTTTTATAATGTGCTGTCACTTGCTCAACATGCAGTCACGACACGCACCATCCTCTCCATAACATGTTCTGGTGTGGTCTCCACCTCACTAATATGGTAAGGACCTAAAGGATTATTGTCATTTCTCACACACCGTGCTCCTTTGGAGGGTGTGCCCAAAAAGGGGGAAGGCAGATAGTAGATTGTGGGAATTAGACTGGTGGCCTTCATCAAAACATGGATATCTCATCCTGAACTAACGTAATGTATCAGTCTGCCAAAAACTCACAACCATACTGCTAATTCCATAGACGGCATTTCCTGCACAACACATACTTTGGTACTTACACTTACTTGAGTAATATACAATAATTATAATAATCTGAAGTTCTGCATGGCAATGCTAGATGTGAGGGTTATTTTCAAGGATGCAGCTACTCTGAAATACTTTCACTACATTTCAGATCTTCTTGCATAACTCATCACTAGTTTAAACATATCTAGAACTGAACTCCTTGCCTCCTTCCCAAGTCACCTTACCTTTTTTTTTTATCTGTAGTGCTTCTGTTGCCACAACAATATCATTTTTCGCTTCCTTCACATGAATTTACTCTACACTTATGCCTTGTATAAAAGCAAGGTTAATTTGTTACCTGCAAAATTTGTTTTTATTGTCTTTATTACATTCTTTTTATTGTAGGTTTTCTTGATCCCTATGTATCACATCACAGTGGACCAAAGTCCATTTGACTTAATAAAAAGTTAGACAGTGTTCCGTCACCCTCACCGTGAAGTTTTTTCTCATATTTAAGTGGAACCTCCTGTGGTCCAGCTTGCACCCATTGCTCCTTGTCCTACCATTGGATGTCATTAACAGGAACCTGGCTCCATCCTCCTGACACTCACCCTTTACATATTTATAAACATTAAGGAGGTCACCCGTCAGTCTACTCCACGCTAAAGAGACCCAGCTCCCTCAGCCTTTCAATACAGTTTGTTTCCTTTTATTACCTCTTTTTTAAAAACTTACTCTTATTTTATTTGCTCCCCCATGGCACCAACATAATGGTCTATTTTTCTGCTTCTCACAAAGATGCCCTTAGGTATTCTTTATTTCAGCCCATATGCGTGAAATGCATATTGATCAGGAAAGTATTATCTTTTCATTCAGAGGCATGAATGAAACATGAACCTGTACGCCAGCAAGAGTCCCTACACCCAGCCTGAGGAGAACGTGCATTCTTACTTTGCTCAATTTTATCTTATGCTCAGAGTAATTTATTTTCTTTATAAGTTTGTTTACCCTTCAGTCACTGATTTGAAATAGTTATTCTGTAGAAAACAGAATAAATCCCCAAGGTCTCCCTCATTTCAAAATAAGCACGTTCTCTTCAAAAGAGTAAAGTGAATTCTGTGCAGGGAATGTTTCTTACTGGCAGTTTCTAATGTCCTTAATACAACAGTCTCTTGACCCTCTTTTAATCCCTTATGGACTACTTCAGTACATCTGACTCTGAACTGCAAGCCACCATCAGCATCAATCTAGACCTGCACACAATTACGTTACTTCATCAGTGACTTTGTGCAATGTCTTTTGATTCAAGTTACTTTCACATTAATTTCAGTGTGGTTTTGGTGGGCTTTTTTTTGGGGGATAGCAAAGAAAATTCTTTTTTTTTTTTTTTTTGACAGCAAAGAAAATTATCACCCCCTACTAGTTACTTCCTGCAAAACACTCACATTATTAGTAAAAGCAGGAACAAACAAGCATTATTCTAAAAAGGTCACAAACCATTGTAATAAAGTAGCATACTCACATGACTCACATGTAACATTTATTTTTTAAACAATGCTGACTTTTTAGAGAAACTAATTCAGCTGCATTTGGATATTTTTCAATGACTAGACAAAATTTGCTTCACAGAAGAATTATGTATCACTGAAAAGTCTATTTAAATGCTCCTTCCTCAATGTTTTAGCATCAATTTAACACTCTTTAGATGGCCACATATTCAGAAAAATGCAGAAATTTAACTTTGCCTTTGAAAGCATGAAGATTTTATCAAAATTATGCTGTGGAAAACCCTCATAAAAGAGCCTTTTTGCCAGAATTACCTAAGGTAACGAAGATGATGTATGTGTTTGCTTAAGAGCTGACACACTAAGGTTCTATTCTTTTCCTGTTGCTCTCATATTAATTTCTCAGACGAAATTTCTTTTGTAAACTTCATAGTAGAATGGCACTTAAGGTTCACAGTTAAATAATGTCATTACATATTTGATCTAATTTCCAATTATAATGATAATGCTTCATTAGAAAACGTTCTTAAAACTAATCAATAATTATTTAAAAAAATTGTACAAAACAAGAAAAACATCACAAGACTCATGCACATATAAATCTAAAAATTGACTGGAAGGAAATTTCTTACAAAGACGTTCAGCAGGTGGATTTTCAGAACCTAATTTATTCCAACATAGACTTAACATTATCACATGCATTAATACAATTAACATCCATGTCATGACAATGACTTAATTGTAGTGATTGGTTTGGTTTGTTGTTTGGGGGTTTTTNACAGATGAGGAGAATTAGTAGAACTCAGTGGCAAAAAACCCAATTAAACATAGCAACTATCATCAGGAGACTGACCATGTATTTAAAATCCAGGCAGCACAATGACCCATCCTGTCCTACCCACAGTATTTTGGAAGTGTTATGCATCTGAGTAAGTCCTGGTTTTAGATGAGCTCACTGGCTTGAAGCTGAATCACTACAGATAGATACATTCCAAGTCCAGTGAAACTGACCCAATTCCTTCTTCTATCCAGAAGCTCATTTCAAAACACTGATGAATAAAATTCTTCCTACCCATAAGCATTTTGCATTTATCCATGCTGTAAAGCAATTACTGCTGCACCTTATGGCAATGCTTTTTGCTAGATAGCTGTTTGGAGTTTACATCAATGTTTTGATAGTAAACTCTTCTTATTACATCCCACTTTAAAAAACCCAAAGATTTAAAAACTATCAGCAATTATTAGGTTATTTTTTATAACCTAAACTTGGGATTGTCAGTTTGGTTATGTCTTAGGAACCTTAGCATTTCTTAAGCAGGAAGAGGGATAGTTGGAAGTTGATAATATTTCTTCATTGAGTTCAAGATAGGGAAATGAAATTATTTGAATAAGAGCATGATAAGAGTATGCTAGAGTTTGACCTATTAAAAAAAAATTTTTAAATGAGAGAGACATATATATATGAAATCCTGGTCCTGTTCAATGAATGCAAACTAAGAAACTGAGGATATAGGGTTGCACAGAAAGCAGATCCTCAGACAGCTGATGGCAAACGTCCAAAAAGTTCATTAAATTGAGATAAACTTGACCATTTACATTTGTATTTACTTGTTTCTATAAACATCTATAAACAATTGTATTGTGTACAGTGTCCAATGCCCAAAAGAGTTTGTTATAGATATCATAATGTAGTAAGTCCTTTGATGTCTCTCTTAACCCAAAAAAGTCCTACATAGTCCAGCACACAAACCTTCAAACTCAAATTCAAAGAATTTCTCAAAGACTGTTCCTTCACCTTTGTAATTCCAAGCAGCAATAAAATAATACAGTCAATGTCTGAGAAACTTAGCCCACAACCAATTGCAAGTAGTCTGAGTGACTGCATTAATACAGGTAGTCTTCATACACTCCTTTGAATTTACTTACAATGCTACTTACCTAATACTAGAATCAAGACTAGGCTGGTGGCTGGTTTTTTTAAAGGTTTGTTGTTTTGGTGTTTTTAAAACAAAATCATAGAAATTAACTGCTTGCATAAGCATTTAGTTGCCGCTCACTGTTCCTGCAATGGGGAAGCAGTTCAGGCTAGTAACAGAATATCAAGTTATGACTGAAAGACCTCACATGCAAAGAACAGTTTAAATGCACCACTGATCTCTCCACACACCATAATAATCTGTTTTTAAATGGATCAAAGAGTAGCTGAGCACAGAAAAATGCCTCATCAATTTCTATGGGTTTTTGAAACAGCTGAGCAATTCCTCAATTTCCATATATTTTCCTGAAAAAATGCTTCCTGCAAGTGTCATTGACAACTGGGACCATTAAACACGGTTTCCGCTCTTCAGAAATCCCGAAAGACATTTGTCCTACATCTGTTAAAATACCAATCTTTAAGAACTTACCATAAATATTTACAGATTCCCACTGTGTCATTACCACATTTATCTGAGCTTCATATTAAGCAACAGGGTATTTAAAATGCTGTTTGCTGCTGAGAAAGGGTATACTAATAGACTGAGAAGCTGCTACACAACCCAATGTAAGATTATCTTAAATGTAACAGGATATACAGAAACTCAACCCTGTGCAAGACAACTCCACACAATGTTAATTTTCAAAAGAAAATACTTCATGAAGAGACTTTTCCTTGCTGAAAAAAAATGTTAGTACAGACCATAAAGAACCTTTACATATCACCCAAAGTCACTCTTAACATGAATCACCTCCTCTAGTATGTGACTCAGACACCAAGACAGGCATATTATCACAGACCCAGCGCTGGCTGAGCCCTTGCTGGAGCTGGTGTGCAGTTCTTCCCAATCTGGAGCTACCGAAACTTTCTCATTTAGCTACACAATACTAGCTGCCGTGTTTTTGCTGGTACACTGGATTGGAATAATACAGTCAGCTCTAAGGCAGTATCATTCAAATATTAACCACAATATTTTTGGAATGAATTACATATTCCTATTTTGGCAAAAATGGATTTTTACAGCTCACATTAGTGCGTTAAAAAGTATGAAGATATCAAATGACACATTATACTAATCAGCTTCCAGTAAGCATAAGTCATACTGCAAAAAACATCTGTAATAATTATTTGCATCTACTAAAGAGATGTTACCCATTTAAAGAGTAGAGGCTGGGTTAAAAAGATCCAATAAATAATTTTATACCTGCATATCCTGTACATAGACTTCATGTGTTCTCATTCATGGTGTTACACAAGTGTTACGCGGTATCAGAAAGTATAACCAAAGAGAAAGAGAAACAGCACAACTGCTCTCCTCTTCCAGACAGAAGGCAAAGGTCTGGGTTTCTCTATTCTTTCGGCTTTCATTACTCTCCAATGGTTTCATTACACATTTGACAAAAAGAATCAGTGTCACACAGCTGGTTTCTTGGCTTCCCCTGGTCAGCAGAAGAGCCGTATGCTTTTTTCCTCCAACTTACCTTTGTCATCTAGCTGAAACAGAGGGGTTGGGGTGCCCTGTAAGCAAGCACCCCTCAGTATGAGGTACTGCAGCTGGAGCACCAATTTTAGGATATTGCACTAAGTGTCTGTTTGCATAAGTCTCAGCATCAAAGTTCAGATCCTGGTAAGCTACCCTGTTCTCCTGTTATTTCTACTGTCAAAAATACTTAATTTTAGGATCATTTCAATTAAGTACAGTACTTTTGGAGATAAAGCTTCATTCCTGTGTTCACATACGACCATAATAAAGAACTGTTATAAGAGAGCAATTCACCAGTTTGTCTCACTGAGTGTAACTGTCCCTTTCAACAGCTTTCTCTTGACTTTAAGTCATAAAGAAGTAATTCTAATTGCAAAATAAAGGCTACTGTGTTAAGAAGCCAGCATCGCAGGACACGGACTACTTCTTTCCAGCCTAGAATAAATCATGCCAGATAGTCTGTTCTGTTCAAAACAGAGTTCGATATCTATACCACAGTAANAATTATAGGTCCAATACCATTTTCCCATCTTAAAATAATTTCCTTATTAGTGGAGTTCAAAATTAAATTATAAATGAATAACTACATAAGTTAAAAACCTTTACAGCAACCTGTAACACTGCTAATTTGTCAGGACACTATAGGGCTAGAAAGATCATAGAACAGTTTGTGTTGGAAAGGATTTAAGAATCACCTACTTCCAGCCCCCCTGCCCTGGGCAGGGACACCTCCCACTAGAAGGTTGCTCATCCAGGAAGCCCCATCCAGCCTGGCCTTGAAGAGTTCCATGGATGGGGCGGCCACAGCTTCTTTAGGCAACCTGTTCCAGTGTCTCACCGTCCTCACAGTGAAAAACTTCTTCGTAAAGCCTAATCTAAATCCACCCTTTTTCAGTTTGAACCCATTATCCCTTGTCCTACCAGTATATGCCCTTGCAAAAAGTCTCTCTCCAGCTCTCCTGTAGTTACTGGAAGGCTGCTGAAACGTCTCCATGGAGCGTTCTCTTCTCCAGGCTGAACAACCCCAACTCCCTCAGTCTGTCCTTACAGGAGAGGTGCTGTTTTTTTGGGGTTTTTTTGTTTTTTTTTTCATTTAAGCTAGCATTGATGTAAAGGCATCCAAACACAAGTAACTATTCACACACGTCTCACCAATTTTTTTTTTCAGATAGTCTATCTGGATCCCTTATATACATATGACATGTTGACAAAGCAATCCAATAATACACTTCTCCCAAAATAATTCAGGAAGAAAAACCTTTACAGTTATGAAGTACTCAAACTAAATGCAGAATCAAGTAAGATCTAAGCATTGTGCAGCTACTTAAAACAAAACCCTCCTTCAGCATTACTGTAGTGAAATGAGTTTATGATTATTCAATTAATTCTTATGAAGAATCAGACTTTCTTCACTTCACAGACAACGTGACAGTGAGGAGGAGATGTGATAGCATCCAGGAAAAAAAACCAAAGCAGCCACAACACCTCAGAAAACAGCCAACTTTGCTCCTTGTGTTTTGTTGGGCTTTGTTTTGCGTTGGGTTTTATGGAGGGTGGGTTGGTGTTTTGGTCTTTATACAAGAAAAGAATTACAGTAACAAAGATTTTAAAACTAAACAATACAGCAAGATTGCTAAAACTTTCACAACACATTCACTGAAGTGCCACGACTTTTCTTTTTCTTTCTGCAAACTTCAAAGATAACATATTTTTCAGCCACATTTTGATTAGCTGCCTTCCTAAAAATAATTTTTCTCATTCTAATCTGTTCAGCTGGTTGAAAGAAACCATCCATTTCTTGTTCTCATCCTCAATACAAATTAAAATCTGAAGAGATGCGGACAAAATAGTGGATCCTGGCACTTTTGTCATCTAAGCCATGCAAAGACACATACAAATTACAAGCTGATCTCCTAACTTTAGTGAGGCATTGCTGCAAGCCTTTCTTCCTCAACATAGCTTTAAAATAAAGGCTCAGATGAAATCGACATCATAAGTATACCCACTTTAATGCTCTTTCCAAGACTAACTTATCTGTCTAATATTTATTATGAAAACAGATTGGAGCATATCTTTTTCGTACAGTATCCCTGTTCAAAGTTAATAGTACTAAACCAAATCTTTCTTAAGAGCAGGCAGATTTTTAATAGTCAAATTTGCTAATTTACCACAGTCAGGGTCTCCTTGCTTCTCCCAGTACAATTTTTTAATATTTCAGTTGCTTTTTCCACATTGTAACATCCTAATTCATGTCTTAACATGATATTTATTTTTATTTTCTGGGATACCAGCATTATTTTCATCTCTGTTGTGTTGGGAAAAATGAAAAACATAAATTGCGTTGTAGTTTACGCACACGACTAGACAATGTTGCACTTCGTCTGTTCACAAGCACAACGTTTGCTTTTTTAATTTCTAAACTGATAAAGAACTGTAATGCTTTACCTGTGATTTCATCTCATAAAGTGTAGCATCCTCTGGAGTTAATTGAAGTGCTTCATCCCACTTTTGAATAGCCTCTCGGTACCTGTAGTTAAAACAATATTACAGGCTCACTATATTTAAAGATACTAGACATTTCTATTTATATCCTGGCATTGTCCTAAATAAAGCACCGTGACATCTCATTAGCATTAAAGATTTCTCTAACCACTTCCCTCTAAGACATGCTGAACTGTTTTCAGGAACTGGCTATTTGTTCTTCTGACCAAATAGATGTCAAGTGCAACCAGCCTCAAGTGAATTTATACATCAATCTATGGCAAAGCATCAACTTAAAACTAGAAATCTTGAACTGAGTCCAATCCCCTTCTTGTCAAAATCATCTTAGTCAGGCATAAAGAAATATAATCTGAGCCAAACATGCCTTGCTACAGTTATAGTTTAAAATTTCTTTTCAGTCTAAAAAGGCTGAAACATAGGAGTTGCTCTCCTGCATTTCTGTACTCAAACATCTCAAGGACATCTGAGTAACTTTGGTATATAAGAAGGAAGTTGAAAGTAAACACACATGCTGAAATCACTCGACTTTAGGAAGGTATACAGTATCTTCATAGTCTGTTGCAGGAGAGTTGACCAAACACAACCAATAAAAAGTAGATCTTCGTCTTGAACAGAAAGGCAAAGCTGGGACAAATGCATGCTGGGATTTTGAACCGTATCGAAGAACTTACTATGCTGTTAAGCATAATAAGACACAGTTACAGGGGTGCAGGCTTCCAGCCCTAAAAGGGCCCTCAGACTGACATTAATGAGTCTGTGAGGTGCCATAACTTCTTTCAATCTTTTTCAGTATCCACCTTTGTTATGTAACTGTGTAGGAACTCTTAGATTTATATTAATTTCACAACAAAGGTATGAAAGCAGTTACTCTTGACAGATGCACACACTAGAATTTTAACATAGTACAGATAAAACTAAACTAATTTTCACATGCACTTCATATGGAAACAGTTTTAATTTTCCTTCTTCCTTCCCTTTTATCCTTCATTCTTGTGTCCCTTTCCCTTCTCCATTTTTCTGTCCTCTGGCTTGTATTATGCCTCCAGGCTTCCAGAGCAGTCACATGAAGACTTCTGAAAGCTCTGAACATTCTGAACTAATTGGGAATAAGAAGAACAGGCTGGAAAAGCAAAGCAACGGAAGTTAAACCCTCACTATGACTCAGGTATCATTAGTTTGCAAATGACACTGACAAATATTTTGTTTAATCTGAGTGCTAAGCAAAGGATGTTTCAATAAATTTTCACATTTTCTCAAAGTTTAGCCATCAGTTGTGCATTTGTAATCTCAGTTCATTCCCCAAGGGCAGGTCCTCACACTAAAGGAAACATCATCACGTTTTCTACGTATGTCAGCAGAAGCCTTAACATGTCATCTAGTTAGCAAGAACTACCTTTTCAGTAGAAGACTATAGTTTTTTTCGTGACCTAGCACAGACATAGCACAATAACAGCAACCTGAGTGAGGGAAACCCTCAGCCCAGTTGCACGGTGTCCTGGCCATGCAGCAAGGCACAATATCATTGAGCGCAGCAAAAAGTTTAGAAAAAGACAAATTTGGAAAACAGAGCAAATACAGTAACATCAGTAACCAGTAAAGGAGGAAGAGCACTGGCATTCTGCAAATAGAAAGATACAAGATAAAAGCTTCATTTCAGGAATTTTCAGAAGTTTTTACCTCTACAGAGGGGATATCGATGCTCAAAGTGTCAATACGAATGAGATTAAAAACTCATAGCAAGAACAGGTCAACTGTGACAGGAGCATCAAGTATAAGCAAATATCCCCTCAAATCCTGTTGGGTGTTGCTGCCAATTTGCCAGCAGTCTGCCAACAGAATAAAGACGGGCAAGAGAGAAGAGGTTGTCCATTCACAGAAGGGCTGTGCTATGTCTGTTGCGCGTAGGAACAGTAAATTACTCAACTCTGCCTGTGAGCCTCAGCAAGCATGATCCAAGAGCAGTGATGGCAGAATGTCAACATCACTACCCCAGACAAAGGACACAACAAAGAAGAGCTAGAGATGGAAGATTTTCCTGCAAGTACATGCTGCACTGCCTGCTCAAGAAAACTAACTGCTGACGACCAGTTTACAGTGTGGAGATACCCACATGTCTGTGAAATACCCATCTTTTCAGTGCACCTATTTCCTTAAAAAGAAAAGACTGATAAAACATGTGGTATTCTTTTAAATACTCAGGAAAATACATGTTTCCATTGCTGTTCCAGGAAAAACTATTCCAAGACACTGTTCTTATTAAGAGAAACTGAGCTGTGTTGCTTGCTTTAGTAATGCAAATTTGGGGGAAAATTCCTTTCTATAAAGATATTCCATTAATCAAAAAATTTTCTACCTTCTTCTTTTGAAGGAAAAGATTATATACTGTATTAAACATCAAATGCCTTACTGAAAAAGTTGCCTGGGGACATGATGCAGTTGTAAAGTCAACGTTCCAGTAAATGTTTTATGAAAACTATAAACCTTGGCTGAAATACGAAGTGAGCTAACACATGGGTAGTTCTGTAAAATAAATAATTAAAAAAAATCATTTTAGTGTCAGTACCTTTTTTTGAGCTGAACTATACAGTACCCTTACCATTATTAGGAGGGAGACCTACTTTTGAAAAGGACAGCTTCAATATGACATTTGCTTTGGGTTTTGTCAACACAACTTTAATGAGCATTCCATTTGCTATTCCCATGTCTTTCCTTAGCAAGTAAATAAGTTCACACGCAGTTGATTGACTAGCAGATAACAAGCTTGTATGGATCAGCTGAGCTGCAAACACTGCCATGTCACAGCTGGCAAAAATATAGTAACAAACCATAGCATGATTTTCCACTGAGGTCTCACCCAAACTTTTTCCCATGTACCTGATACAGAAAGAGAGCACACGTGTTCAGAACACATGCTATGGCACAACTGATGCACAGCAACATGTGTCTGAATCTTATGTTTTTTCAAAAAAAGGGATATGAAACTTAGCACTTGAAGTTAAAATAAATTGCATCAAAAATAACATCTCAGAAATAAGAAGGAGACTCAAAAATTGCAGATCCATTAACTGCTGGCGATGCTACAAACTTTCTTCAGAAATACCTGAAATTTATCAAAGTGGAGATTAATCCTAAGCACCAGTTGGCTGGAGAATGACTGACTGGAAAGCAGCTTGGCATATAAAAGACCTGGAGGTGGTGGGGGACAAGAATTTGAGTACAAGCCAGCAATGTGCCCTTGCGGAAAAGAAGCCCAACAGCCTCTCGGTCTACCTTATCATCACCAGCAGACAGAGAATTGATCTACCTCAGCTCTGGTGAGACCACATCTGGAGTGCTAGGTCCAGTTCTGGACTGCCCAGTGCGACATGGGTACGGACATACTGGAGTGAGTCCAGCAATGGGCCACAAACATAACAGCTTGGAGCATCTGTCATCGAAGGACAAGTTGAGAGTGATAGGACTATGAGGCCTGGAGAAATGAAGGCTCAAGGGCAACCTTATTAAAGTGTAAAAATACACAATTTGGAAAGGGGGCAGTGAGTAAAGAACCAAACTCTTCTCAGTCCTGCCCACTAAAAGGACAAGAAGCAATAGGCACAAACTGAAAACAGGAAATTCTTTTTAAATATATCTCCATCGTTGGAGATAGCCAAAACTCAACTGGACAACATCCTGAGGAACTTGCTCAAGTTGACCTTGCTTCAAGCAGGAGCTGGAGTAGGAAATCTCCTAAGGTTCCTTAGGATTATAAGATACTAAGACATTATCAACCTCAGTGATACGTGATTCAAGATGAAATATGATGATCTCTTGGCTGAATGAAAACAAATCTTAAGTAAAATATAACCTTAAGTAAAATGTAATCTTATAATATAAAATAGACCCATTAAATTTTAGATGTCTGGGATTACTATAATAACTTACCTAATGTAGCAGTAAAAGTCACAGAATATTAACAATAGGCATATCTCGATTTTACAGAATATCAAATTAACATTCCCAGCAAAAGTAAAGCCTTAATCTGTATATTGTAACTTAGCATCTAAACTCCAGTAATAGAAAGCATTTCAAGAAAAAAAAAATCATACTTTGAAGTACAGAATATATAACTTTATCTAGCCACAGTGATCTCAATAAAATAGTACACCTCACTACAAAAAAGAAATCATAGTTATAACTAGAACTTAATTATAATTTTTGCTTCTTTGTTGCAATGCCCTTAAAAGGAATAAATTATTAAGAAATGGATACATTTGAGATGTTTTCAGTGTAGGCAACTTGATGGACCTTGACAATTTTTATTTAACAGCATATGAAATCCCATATGAAATCTCCAAGTACTGAAACTGCACTCTTCAGACGTGCAACTGACCATCTGGGAGCTATACAGACTTGGCACATTTTACCACAGCTTGCTAAACTTCTGAAACAAACATCTCATGCTAATACTTCACTTTTTCAACACTACTTCTGGGAAAACAGGATTTTTTGAACTCTTTAACAAAATAATTAAAACAAATTTATATTTCCACAAAAAAAAAAAAANACCACCAAACCCTGTTCAAGTTACACAGACATCAGTTTTTGATTCATAGGTAAATATATATATAATGCTAAATACTGCCACTGCCGATCATGCAGGATCTAGAGGCCTGTAGCTTTAGTCCGACAGGCTCACCACAGGTGATGCTTCAGGAACAGGCTGAGGCAGGGCTCAGATAGACACTGAAAACACCTGAAGGAATACATACTGAGGAGATGAATAGGAAAGGATAAATGTGAAAGGTCTGTGGCTACCAGAAACACCAGCTAGAACAATTTTAATCTTCTGTATGGTCAAATTCAGAGTCTGCTGGAAGCTAGAGAAAAAGAACGCTAATCAGTAATTATACTGAAAGAGAAATGACAAGCAAGCAGAAGTTCATTGCAGGAATAGACTTCCCTTTTTAAGTTGGGAGATGCTGCATGGTGCGAATGCAAGAAAAAAGATTCGAAGAACACATGAAGGAGGAAACTAAAAAGAATAAAGAAGAATGAATATAACATGGGACTTTCCTTGTGTGTTTAGTAAGTTCAGAGGCCTCTGACCCAGCTACGTTTTTACAATAAAATACTTCATCTGCAAGGGGTGGGGAGGGAGGTTTATGGTATTTTATAGAAGGATCTAGAGAAGATAATTGCACAGGACTAGGCAAAAGGAAAGTGTTTGGTTAAGTGCACACAGAAAGTTCTTGTCCATAGTTAGTGCCATACAGCACATTTAACCTCACTGGTAACCTTCACAATATTGCTAGGACTATAAACACCTGCAGTGCAATAGTAAATGTTCTTTTGAAGTCTTGGGAACTCTACCATTTTTTTTTTTTTATTATCGCAGTCAATTCTGACACTACTGGTGAATCACTACTTCAGCTTAAAAGCATAGCAACTACAGTGGTAAGTAAAGTCTCATATGTTACTTCTGATTACGCCAGGAGAAAATTAAAACCAACTGCTTTACCGTCTACTAAAACTTCCAATAAAGCATTTTAACTCAGCTGGCTAATGTACGTATAGCCACACTAATCACCACAGGTAAAGAAGTGCATGGCAATTCTTCAGTGGCATCCGGCCATATACATGTCCCTGCCCTGCAGTAAAGGGAAGAGAAACACAAACTTGCTGTAACCACCCTCTAAGTAGGTAAACGACACTGAATTGACCGTGGGGTAAAACAGCACGCACGTAGTTAAAGCATATCACTTCAAAGTGGAAGTATGCATCTGAGTTGCTATTCTTGCACCTATCAGACCTCTCAATATCAGATTGTTGACACCTGGACACTAGGAGGGTGTATAGTGAAAATACAAATGAATGATACAGCTGAATCTTTCCCTATGCAGCAAATACAAATTTGCTGTTACAACTACGCCAGTTGAATACGCCACACAGATATTTCAAAGAGACTTATCTCACTGAAGAACTTCCTCAGAAGAACAGGTAGGAAATACCATTCAATCATATGCCAAAAGCCATTACCATCTATCATCACACTAAACTGCAAGATCAAGTTTTTAATGTAAGTTTAACTCACCATATCCCCAACTTTTATTTCAGCCACACGAATAACTATAGATACTTTTTGTCATTGCATCTATTGGGCAAATACAGCTTTGAAACTACCTTTGTCAAAGAAAGGATATGAAACCCAGTTCTGGAGAAAGATGATCTCGTTATTAACACCCAGAATTGAAAGCCACAAAATCAGGATTCTGGTACCTTCTCTGACAGTGACAACCTTTCTCACATGGGAGTAACATTTAATTTCCTCACATACAATCACTCACTAGTACTTCACAATTATTTTATTGAGACCCAGGAGTGGAATATACTGCAGTAAATAATTTTAATGACAAATGGCAGAGGAGTTAATGCAACAGATTACTAGACAACAATGGGGAGCGAACAATGCCTACGCATGACAGTGTGTCATAAAATGCCCTTTAAAATGCATTTTATATTGTATTCTGAACTGAGGGGCCTACTGCCTTTGACTTATTTTATGCCTTTCTTCACAATGTGGTGAATCACTGATTTATGGTCCACCCCACTCAGATATGGCACATACCTGAAAGGAGACAAGACCATATCCAAGACAAATGTAACACATTTGTATGCCAATCAATTCTCTTGCTGCTAATTAAAGATCACTTTCATTCCTGTGCCTTCTATTTTGGTGCTACCAGTGTGCACGATTTCAGGACCTTGTCCTCCAGGAGAGCTTTGGAAAGCGTGCATGTGCATACGGTTGTGTTTATTCTTCAAACATGAAGTAATTACTTCAGCACAGGCTAATACAGAATTCTAGAGCTGATTGAGAAGCTCGGATTGAAGCAAGATACAAGCACAAATTTTTCTTTAAAAAAAAAAAATATCTTTGATTCAGGAAAAACATAAACAAGTTCCTTACTACTAAACGACAACTCCAAACAGTTTAAACAGTAGTTTCTCTGAATGCAGCAGGAATAAAAAATGTAGAAGAAAAACTGCTCTGCTGTATTTGAAGCAATTTTGAGGTTGTATTCCGGTCTTCAGAATTATTTGTTTAGCTAGTCTTTAGAAACATAATAGTAGAGCTAGTACCATCTGTTTTATTCCTAGTTGAGTGGGCATTTAACCCTTTTAATTTTTTAATTATTTGTCCACAGAAGGCTGACAGCCCTGTTTCTCTTACTTGTGTTATGTTATGATCCTACTGGTTCCCAGAAATCAATCACAGAAACCAGGGCAGTAAGTCAAAAGCTGTCAACTGCATTTAAAAAAGCACCAAAAAATTTCTGGGATTGAGAAACCAATATTTCTCTATCTTTCTCAAAATGGCTTATTGCCAAAACATGATGATCAGAGGTAGGGTATTAACAAGACAAAACATTTTTTGAGTGATGATACACAAAAAGCAATAGTCTGCTTGTATTCTATTCTGAACAGTTCTGGAATCATCTCGTGGATGTGCTTTTGTAATCTGTACTGAATAATATAAGTCCCTTTCTTTTTCTTTCCCTGTACTACTACTGGCCTCTTTACAACGTTTACTGATGGCAGCAGAGTAATAATGACAGAAGTTATATAAAAAGACAGAGAGAAGGATCGAAGAAACAGAATTCTTTCTGGCATTTTGAGATTTGAGACTTTTAGAGGGCAGTTTTAATTCATTGTTCATGAAAGTACCAGGAAGTTAAGTAGGCAGTTACCCTATAAACCTTTCCACACAGCTGAAACAATTACAAAGTATTGATGTAAAACAACTATAAAGTACCAATGCAAATGCTAGCCAGCAAAAACCACCAAGTCTTCTGAAGCAAGTAAAATACAGATGTGTAATAAACAGTGTGATCAACCGAC
This sequence comes from Nycticryphes semicollaris, assembly GCA_013400055.1. Taxonomy (NCBI): domain Eukaryota; kingdom Metazoa; phylum Chordata; class Aves; order Charadriiformes; family Rostratulidae; genus Nycticryphes; species Nycticryphes semicollaris. Next base: position 144,077 of record VXBJ01005582.1, read on the forward strand.
AAGGGCCTAATACACACATACACAGATTCTATGGAGACTGGCTATCACCACTTGTGAATACCAAGATGACTAACACACAAATCATACACAAAGAAGTGGCAAGAAGATTGGGAACTCTCACTACCAGCTCTGCGGAGACAAGGAGTGGTGAGCCTCAGTGATGCTGGGCAAAAAAGTTCTGTAGAGGTCCTGATGAGGCAAGTGTGTGCTCCCATTTCTGTGACAGAGCTCGTCAGTCGCTGACAACACTGCTGTGTTCCTACTGATAAACAGCTACCCAAGGTACCAATGGATTCAGATTGATGATTTGTGTTGCAGCGCCATCTTGCACACACGCAATAGTGCCTATTGAAAGACAGTCACAGCAAGAACTGTTTGAACTATCTCCTCCAGTTTTTCCCACAGCACAGCATGAAACACAAAACACTGAACATTCAGCAGATGATTGATATTTCAGATAGTTTTATTTACATTAATTGATGCATAGGAATAGTTAACCTATTTAGTCCACAGTATCCTATGCTTCTGAGCCCTAACCTCTAAAATTAGTTCCTCCCCTTCTTTCAGGACTCAGATCCTATGCTCTGCCTAGGAGGGAGGGAACTTTCACGAAGAGCATTTTGACTTTGGAAGGACTCCCTTTCCATTAAACTACCCATAGATTTACAACACAATTTCAGAGGAGAAAAGAGGACAACAGGCACTAGTTTGTTGCAATAATGCACACAGCTGTAATGCATCTATGAACTGGAAGACCCTTTGTTCTGTAGAAAATAAATATTTTTTTTTTTTTTTTTTAAAAAAAAAAGGTAGCAATCAGAGTTTGATGGCTCCAGGGTTACATCTGGAGACAGGATCCATGTCTCAATTAATTATAAAAACAAGCTCTTTAATGTATATGCCTTACTATCTTCTCTCTTTAAAAATCAGGTTGATCCCACTGATTAGATAAACAGAATTAAATATGACTTGCAAAAGTCTCATTATCTCTCTACAAATCCTCTTCCAGGATTTAACGAAACTCTAAAACTGTCAAAGAATTTTCTTTAGACTGAGAGCCATACTCACCTTGGCAGTTTGTTTTTTTCCCAGCTTTATTCAATATTTAAAATTTCTCTCTCTCAATCTCAATTTAATATCAGAACGTGATGATCGGAACTAAGTAACTTCAGCACCTTCACAATCAGTTAAAATACATTCAAAAATTGTAATCACCCAGAAAAAAGCACCAGGTTAAAGATTTCACCCATACTTACGAAATGCTCTATATAATTGTTGTTTATACTAGTAATCTGCATAAAACTCCCTTAGGTTTTATGACAGCCATTTATTCTGTAAATTAATTACGACATTTTAATATTTATGATTCTTATTTTAGTATTCATTTTTTTCACTCTGTATGTCAGCAACACTTCCAGATTTTTTTCCAATATTGCTTGAAATTCCTTTCTCTTTTTGAATCCCATAAAAGAAATAAGCTACTAAAATAAATGAATTCTGAAACCTCATTCATTCAATTCTGCCCACAATACAGAAGTATTGGAATTCTGCCACATTTCCGAAAGGAAAATACAACTGCCTTAGTATGAAGTTGTAGAGTCATTTCAAGGTTATTTTCAAAAGTCGCTCTGCACTCTGCTCACCTCAGATCTACTTTATCGCCCCTGTTTTGAGCCAATATAAAAGCTTTGCTTCTTAAATCAAGTCAACAGTCTCATTCAGGTTATGACCTGTCCAAATATTAAAACACCACGCAGCTACTCAGTAATTCTGCTTTTGGCTACAGAACACCAAGAAGACGTTTTACTGAGGTGGCAATGATACTGCTGTATCACGATGTCATATAATAGCTAAACTTTAACATCTCAAGTGTACATTTGGATGTTGGAGAAGTTCACAATCTGTACTTTAGGACGGAAGACAAACATAGTGATAGTCATGAAACCGAACACATCATAAAAAATTGGCATCTTCAGCAAATAGCTTCCTACCACCTTCATACGGAAAGCCCTACACCCAGATTTTTCAATTTGGCAGTTAAAGAAAGATAGTCTAGCAAGGGCTGACTAAAACAAAACTTTTCTATATGGGAAATTATTATTTTTTTTTCAATCTTAACATGTGACCCTGCTCCCTACTCCTCAGAATGCTTTATATAAACCTTTTTTTTTTTTATTAAGTCCTTATTTAAGGCCTTTTTGAAATCTTAATGGATATTAATCAAATTCAGATCAGAAAAGCTCTTTGAAGACTGAAAGCTGAAGTACTTCACGAAACTACAGTTCTATTTTAGCGCATGCAATACTTCAAGCATTATGTCCAGGAAAATAAATCATGTGTGAGTAATACCAGGCAGGGTTAACCTCTGACAAACAGAAGAGTTTCCTTGACAGACAAGATTAAAGACAATTAAAAACAGCTATGTCAACATCCAAATCCACCGAGGGTGAATTTATTATCCTCACAAGAGCCAATTGCCAGGAAGAGAAAAGCTTGTATTAAAGCTTCCAGACAAATACAACTTCCTACAGAGAAGTCTAGGCTGCAGAACTTCTTTCAGTAAGTCTATGCTATTTAACATATTTAACAGGCATCTTCCATTTTTAACAATAAAATAGGATTGTGGAGCCAACTGAATACAAGCAACTATTCATCACCAACCTCTCTCATCCAAAGAATCTATTTAAAAAAAAATAATAAATAAATCTACAGCTATGAACTGTATTTTGTCCCAACTGTCATTTCTTAATTTTTGCAGAAGACAAAAAGCTTAAGCCACAGCCTACTACACTAGATTTCTATTACCAGCTGACAGATTAAATGCAAATCAATATTTTTTAAGATTTGCCATTTGATTGCTAGAGCCAGTAAAACTCCAGACAGTGGCATAAAAGCATGTCCAATACACACTAAGAACAGCAGTCTGTAAAAATTATCAGATTAAACTGGCTTCAAAATAGCAAATTTCCGTTCTTCACAAAACCAAAATTTCTCTGATTGTTTTTCAGAAAGCAAGGAAGCAGGTAGGGACGCATCATCTGTGTTGCTATGTGGTACTAGTGTAACAGGCACCATCCAGAGGTAGAAAAGTATGGTTCTTTGTCTAAAACCTTGGACGTATGGTAATTAAACACTGTATTACAAAATTGAGCCTGATGTTAAAAATACTGATTCTTCTGTTAAGATTGGAATGAATGCATTGCACTTGTCACAGAAATGATTGCAGTCAGAAAAATGTACAAAGTCTGCCTTGTTTCGTACATGTCACACGGTCTACCAAAAGTACTTGGCGATATATTAACAATTTTGTTGTGTTATGACTCCCTCAGCACCTGCCCCTCATAAAAAAAAAGTGCATTTCAGTTATGTACTGCTAAAACTAGAGAAAGTAACTGCTCTGCATATAACAGCACGCTCCCTTAGTAAGAGTAATATCCATCCTCAAGAAGATGAGCATTTTAAAAGCATAAAAGCTAAGATATCTGGCCTGCATATGGGAATATGTTCACAGACATCCAGCTCAAATTATAAGTGCAATACAGTAACAGACAGGCAACAACTATCTGACAATACTACATAAATAAAAGAACTTGTCTCTACTTCCCTTGCTGTCTGGCCACTCATTCAAATACCCATTTTCCTGCCTATTTTAGCAAAAGCATTTGCGAACCAGATCAGAACCAGCAACCAGAAACGGGCTGGTTTTCACCTGGCTTCTTCTCCAGTCCCGTGGTGAACTGGTACTCCAAGCTGGCTCCTTCCAGGGTAAAACAAACAAATGGGACCACTGCAAAGGGATGGAAAGAAGACACCAGGAGAAATGGGTCACGTTGACTCTGACTGAAATCAGAGCCTGACTGAAATCATCACGGCTTAACCAGTGATGGAACTGCAGCCTTTGACTTGACAGCCAAAGCTAGGTAGCATGCATACCTTCCTTTCAATTAAACCAGTCCTGATATAATTTAGCAATTTTCTACAAAATCACTAAATAGTTAACTCCCACATAAGTAAATGAACATAACAAAAAGCAGTAGAGAAAGTTAAGATCCACAATAAATTATATTTTTATTAATTTGATGACCACATGGTAGTCTACAAGATGCTACAAGTACTATTTGTTGTGGTAGTACATTATGTTGTGAAGTCAACTCTTAAACAATTAGCAGTTCTATAACATCAAATATTTCCACAAAGAAAAAGGAAAATATCCTGCTCTTCATTTTCCTCACTCGCTATTTAAACTAACCTTTCAAAAGACTGGCTGATCCAGATGTTGCTCCTGAAGAGTTTTCATTATAAGCCTTTACTGCCAAGCATCCTTTCCAGTTAAAGTGTACTTTCACAAGATGTCATAAAACATAGAGGAAGCCATTTAGGCAAGAAGAAAACAAATTGATATACATATATAAACCAAGATCTTTGTAATAAAACACACTGCCGTATCCTACTTCTTTAGAAAACTCCTGAACCAAATGCTGATGAGTGATGATGATTATCCCCTAACTTCAGTATATTTTACTTTTACAAGATATGGACAACAGGTGCGCATCATGTTCAATAAAAATCAGGCAAGGAATGCTGAATTACTGATTCAAAATTAAATTCCATGAACCATAAAGACAGTTAAAATAATGTGGGTAGAGGGGAATATTATCTTCATCAGTGACAATAACTGGGCGTTGTTTAAGAGCAACTGGACAAAGGTATTAAATTAGGGAACAACTTTATTTTTTTTTCCTGCAGCTTCCCCTACAAAGAGAAACAGTATTATGAAATAAATAATTTCTCAATACAAAGTTTATTTTATTTGGGCAAAAGCAGATAGGTGTATTTTACAGTAGATCTGGATAATAAATAAAGCCACAACACCGTAACTTTAAAAAAAATTACATATGATCATATTTTACAGTATATAAGTCACAACAGATGTCATTAATATAGGGACTCCTGGACATTGTGACAGCAGTACTTGAGTAGAGCAACTCTTGCCAGTGTCTGTCAAGCAATAGATGTAGAAAGGCCCCAGGATGCATTTCTCCATAAAAACTGCTTAATTATTAGTGTAAATTACTAGGTTTTGCTAAATTGTATTATACTATATATATAAATAATAGAATTCTCTACATTTAAAAACTGCTTTATTAGAATGTCGAATTGAAGTCAGGGGAAAAATCTCTTAGCTCAAGTCAGAAAACTGTTCTTTAACTTGTATATAGTTCTAAGAACCCAACAGAAAGACAAAATGTCTCAGAGCTCTCTTGCGGCAAGACTTCTGTCACCAGTTAACCTAACAATAATTTAACTTTTGCATTAAAGCATTTACATTTATCTTTAGCCGCCATCTACTAGTACAGACCTGCCAGAAGAAACTGGTTTCTGTAGGATGGTGATAGTGCTGGTTTAGCTGCCATCATGTCTACTGCGTTAACAGATGGTCCCCATCCCAGGCAGTTTATAACAGTAACAGGCAGCCAGAGAAAAAAAGAATGAAGAGAGTTTCAGGGATCAGCTCTGAAAACAAACAAGCCAACTGCGAGAGAAACTCACAGTGGAGCACTTAATCTCAGCACGACACTTAGAGGAAATGGAAAGGCACCAGGTGCACTCTGTTGTACACTTGTGAGTAATTTACAAGGCTAGAAATATGCCAGCACATGTGCCTTCACTTTTTCTAATTAATTGTAAAAGCACAGCTATGAGGAGTGATAAAAATTAAATGTAAAATGTTGTCATAAGTAAAAAAGAAATTAAAGAAATAAAATAACAATATTGTATTTTATGTTATTTACTTACAGTCCTTTATGTTATGCAGTTCTTATAGGTTCTCAAGTAGCACTACAGATTTTTTTCTGGGATTAGAGGCAAATGTTCTATTTGGTCATAAACAAAAGTAGCTGGGCAAGTGCTAGAAATTAAACAGAAGCAGCTAGCAATGTAAACAATCAGAAACTACCAACTCCTGCCCTACTAAGAAGAAAATCCAACTTTTTTTTTAAATTAAATATAAAAATCAGAGGCAAGTACACACTATTTTTCAGTAACATCATATGCATTAGAAGGATAGAAGAAAGTAAATGTTAGGCATGACTCCTCTATATAGAGATATTAATATATACATAAAAATTAATATATACTGATTAAATCCTACTTAAGAACCCGTTTTCTTTCACACATCTTCAATTCCAGTAGCATTCCCTACGTATTTAAATGAGAGCATTTTTAAGTACATGGACATATTTTCAAAGCGTTCATTTAAAATAAAAAAACCCACTACATAGCACATGTCCAGTGAACACGATAGCTATTCACTTACAAGGTCCTGCAAGTTATACTTCGTGCATAGAAGGAACAGACCCTCTAAACTTAAATTCAAAGGCAGGTAACACACAAGCTATCCTTCTTCTCTGAGCGTTAGTTCAGCTCAGTCCATCTCACCACAGTTCAGGTACTTGGCCTCAAGTACCTACACAAAGACTCCCACTATGGTGGCAGGGACATCGCAATGCCAGGCAATGTTCCCAGCCACTGGGACCTGAGCAGTGTTACTCTACATCTTAGAGAGAGGCCAGCCAGCACTCTCCCAGCTTTTCCTCATCCACCCTCTTCAGCAAGACAAAAGCTCCACAGCATGGTCCTGGTACATGCATAATGTATCTAAAGGCTTATCAGTGAGCAACAAGAACCTGCATATTGCAATTCAAGCCCTTAAGTGAGCTGAATTATGCTAATAAATCCTTCTCCTTACATTGTGAAGAGACCTTGAACAAATATGGATTCTCATCTTGACAGTCAGCGTGCCTTCACCAAGGGCAACTCCTGCCCAATCAACCTACTGGCCTTCCCTGGACACCATCACTGGACAAGGGAACAGCTATGCATGTCATTTAGCTGCGCTTCTGTAAGGTTTCTGACACAGTCCCACGCAACATCCTTCTCTCTAGACTGCAGTAACCTGCATTGGATAGGTAGGCTGTTCAGTGGATGAGGAATTAGCTGGGTGCTTGCACACAGAGAGTGGTCAATGGTTCAATATCTGGATGGAGACTGGTGGTAAGTGGTGTCCCTCAGGGGTCCATATTTGGACCAGTACTGTTTAACATCATTATCATGACACAGACAGTGGGATAAAGTGCACCCTCAGCAAGTTTGCAGATGACACCAAGCTGAGTAGTGTGGTTGACACACACAAGGGATAGGGTACCATCCAGAGGGACCTGGACAGGCTTGAAAAGTGGACCTGCGTGGACTTCACGAGGTTCAGCAAAACCAAGTGCAAGTCTGTCCGCTTGGGTTGGGACAACCCCCAGTATCAATCAATACAGACTGGGGGATGAAGGGATTGAGAGCTGCCCTGAGGAGAAGGACTTGGTGCTACTGGTGGATGAAAAGGTGGACATGAGCTGGCAATGTGTTCTGGCAGCCCTGAAAGCCAAAAGCCTCTTGGGCTGCATTAAAAGAAGCGTGGCCAGCAGGTCGAGGGAGGTGATTCTGCCCCTCTGCTCTGCTGAGTACTTGGAGTACTGCATCCAACTCTGAAGTCCTCAGCACAGGAAGGACACGGACCTGTTGGAACAGGTCTAGGAGAGGGACACAAAAATGATCCAAGGGCGGGAGCACCCCTCCTGTGAGAACAGGCTGAGAGTTGGGGTTGTTCAGCCTGGAGAAGAGAAGGCTCCAAGGAAACCCTAGTGTCACCTTTCAGTACTTCAAGGGAACTTAGAAGAAAGATGGGGACAGATGTTTTATTGTCTGTGCCAATAGGACAAGGGGTAATGGTTTTAAAGTAAAAGAAGGTAGATTCAGAATAGATGTAAGGAAGAATGTTTTTATAATGAGGGTGCTGAAACACTGTAATAGGTTGCCCAGAGAGGTGGTAGATGCCCCAATCCCTGGAAATATTCAGGGTCACGTTGGAAGGGGCTCTGAACAATCTGGTCTAGTTGTAGATGGCCCTGCTCATTGCAGGGGGCTTGGACTATGAGACCTTTAAATATCCGTTCCAACCCAAACTATTCTATGGTTCTATGATCTTGACCTAAAGTTATAGAGGATGATCTATAGGCTTCAATTAAATTACATTTCCTACTTAAGGAAAAATCTAAAAAGCGTATGTGAATACGTAAATGGTTCCACAGTTTACATTTGTTCCATGCATATTCCTTCTGTTTTTATTTACAAATACATTCAAATGCAGATGGATACTACAATGTAACAATTCAATATCCTCCAGTAACAATAATTCTAACAGAAATATATTATATAAAGTTTGATATTATTCAAACTCTGCATACAGTTTAAATAATCTACAATTCTTGCACACGCTCAGAAAAATCTGCACTAAATTAGTAACAGTTTCAAAACTGAACTCCTGCTTTGCCAAATAATAACCAGTTGCTGGAAAATAATGCTTCCCAGAACAAAAAGAAAATAGCTAAATAAAATATAAATGGCAATTTATACAAAACGAACTTCTTAAATCAAACATTCTACAAGAAAATTCCTCCTCAATGAAAGAGGACATCACCAGGAAACAACAACTCTAACAGTAAGTGAGGAAAAACAATAAAGCTAGCAATAAAAAACTAACTTAAAGACAAAATTACCATGTTACTTCACATGGCAGTTTAGAGGAGGGTGTTAAAAGCTCTGAAACACTCTGTACTTTTTTTTTTTTTCCCTCTTTATTCTGCAGGAAGTTTGAGGCCTGCAAAACAAACCATATGTTCCAACTACTGAGAGAGAAGCTGCCACCGTGTGCTTTTCCCCAAAAACTGAGGTAAGTCTATACTTGTTCAGAGTGTGTTTTCTGTTTTGGCTCGTGTGCGCTGCAGCACTCAACAGAGTTTACACACCCTTAGTGTCATTTGAGTGAGCATATCACGTGTAAGGCATTCTCAAGGAAGCTAACAGCCAGTACCTTTGTTATGTATACACACAATAGGCAGTAATGCTAAACACTGAAAAACATTAAAAAGCGATCAGGTACTTTGATGAGAAGTCATAACCATTTTCAATCAAGACCCAATTTGCCCTATACAGTTTCACTTAGAGTGATAAACCTGCCTATTTTCTCTGTATTTTTGCATTTTGCATCTAATCAGAGTTCATAATAACTTAGAGTAAAAATTTTCATTTTATTTGGAGAACACTGGTATTCCTCATTCACCCTGAAACGAGGTAAACGCCATATTGAATGACTAATTTTTCCTGGTATGCAAATTATGTCCAACACTTATATAAGTCATTTTCAGCCTACAAGGAATAGTAAGAATGACTACTTGCCTCTTTCTCACGGTAGCATCATAAGCTTTTCCTAGATTTTCCCTACACTTAATTACAAAACCCAACTTTGTAAGGCTTTCAGATCATTGTTACGGAAGAGTCAACATTCCTGATGCAACGTATCAGTAGCCAAACAGCTCCTATTCTAGGAGCCAGAAACAAAAGCTAAATTTGTAGACTCACAGATTATCTACTGACGCAATCCTTTTAAAATTTCTAACTTCTAAATACATCTTTGCTTCAAATGAGGTCAGTTAACAGACAGATGGGAAGAAGTTGGAGCAAAGACTACCCATCAAGGGTGCATCTGTATTTTAATAGTATATAATTAAAGAATGGCCAAGATTAGAATGGACCTCTGGAGATCACCTAGACTAAATGCCATGCTCAAAGTAGGGTCAGCTAAAGCAAGGGTGCTCAGGTTATTGTCCAGTCGGATTCTGAGTATCAACAAGGATGGAAAGCCCACACCATCCTCTGGTCAACCTGTCATCTATCAGGCTGGCCAAGAATGAATTCCCCTTTGCTAATCGATGCCAGCTGCTCCCAATAACCTTCTTGTACTTCCTGTGTTTCAAAGTGATTTCCAGAATTATTTGACCCATCACCTTCCCAGGGAGAGATTTTAGTTTGGCAGGCCTGTAAATCCTTGAATTCTCCTTCTTACTCTTCATGAAGGTAAGCAGTTTGCTTTCTAGCAGCCTTCAGGAACCATCCCCAGTTGTCACGACCTCAGCACTCACTCAGCACCCCATCAGATCCCATGAACTTGCATAGTCCAACCCTTCTCCAAAAGGGGTAAGTCTTCCTTGCTCCAGACTCTTCCTCTGGTCTCATGGACCTGGGGTTCCTGAAGACAAGCCTTATCAGTAAAGACCAAGGCAAAGATGGCATCGACTACATCAGCCTGTTTTCCATCCTTTGTCACTGGATTCTCTATCACATTCAGCAGAGGACCTGCATTTTGCCCAGTCTTCCTTTTGCTGCTGATACGCCTGTAGCAGGTCCTCCCATTGTCCTTCCCACCCCCCAGCAGATTCAATTCCAGGTGGGCTTATCTTTCCTAATCCCCTCCCTGCATATTCAGACAGGGTCTCTGTGGCCATCCTGGCTCACATGACCCTGCTCCCACCTCTTGTATTTTTCCATTTTATCCTTGGATTTTGTCAGGAGCTCCCCATACATCCATAGAGGACTCGTATCAATTTCTCTTGATTTCCTCCACATCAGGATGAACCACTCTTGAGTTTGGAGGAGATAACTCGAAAAAAATGCAACCAGCTCCCCTGAATCCCTCTTCTCTCTTAACACACCCCACTTCTCCCAGCCTACTTCATCAGGTAAGTCTGCCTAATCAACCACTGAAATGTTTCTGCCAAAGATAGCTCTTGGATCTTCTAGGAAACCTTTTCATCAACACTGTATTATGTAAGTAACATACAAAGGAATTATTAAAATAATCTGAAAGCAATGTTACTTCTTTAGCACTTCCCTAACTCATTCACGATTAAGAATTTATCATCCTCTAAACCTGAAAGGCATGAGTAAATCAAACAAATACAAATGCTACAATAACAAGACAGAAAGGCTTTCCAACTTCAAAAAAAAAAAA